>VXAZ01004042.1:1191632-1393428 GCA_013399875.1 Gymnorhina tibicen
TTTTTTTAATCTGGACACATATGGAGTTACATTCTGCCACTGAATTCGTATCTACACAGCAGCATATAACTGAAAGTAGACTGTAGCCCCCAACTGTCTCACCTATTTAATACACAGTATGAAATGACATATTATTTTTGAAAGGAGAACAAGATAGATGCCAGCATGAAACAGTGTTTATAAAAGCATCACCACTACAGCTGTCCCCACGCAATAAAGCTGTTTATTCCAACCTCCTACCTCATATAAACTGAAATCCTCAGCACTGAAAAACAACTTCAAATCTGTTCATGACACCAAGACAAATAAGAAGAGTCTTCTCTCTCCAAAATATACAATTACGGTCATGTCCAGAAATGTCCATTTTCTATGAAAGTGCACAGACTTATAAATTCCACTTTAATATTTTCTTAACACTAATACACATACTGCATTGGTTGTGTCTTGAAATTTGATTCTATCTCTGTACATACAGATGCATTCAGCATAAAAATAAGTCTTTCTCTTTAAGGCTTCTTTGTTTCTGTGGTAATACACAAACATTCAGAGAATATTTAACAAACATCTGTATTAACATATTCACATCTAAGGTTTATACAGGAAAAAACAGATATTCTTCTGAATTCAGGAGACATGAAAACTCTTCTATGGGTGTAGGAATTATAGGTCTACACAAAAACCATAAAAAGATCAAGATAGGACTTAATAATCAAATGGCTTTTAAATATGGAAATTACGATTAGACTTAGAAATCTGGATCTGAATCAAGTTAGATCCAAAGTCAGATTTATACCTAGAACAGACCTGTGATTCTGATTCTCACCACAGAAAAACATGGTGAAAACTTTAACCTTAAAAGCAGAAACCATAAATACAGCGAACTTGCACGCCCATCATAAGAGCTTCCTTTCCCCTTCCCTGCCCCTTTTTAAGCGTTCTGCCATGTACCACAGAACCAGCTCCAGCGAGCTCCCAGATCCCAGATCCCACGTGTCTGTGGGAGCTGGGCCCTTCACCAGCACCGGAGCCTCAGCTGCTGGAAGCAGCTCAGCAGGTCCAGCCTGGAAGCGACCAGCTGAGCTCATGCACGCCTCAGCTTGATGCACATCTATACTCCAGTGGTAAACAACAGGAGTTTGGACAGTTTTTTGTAGATACTCACACTATGATCACTGAAATACAGGTTTCTCATTTTGGAGCTTACTATGCATAGCATTTTTTCCTATCTAATAAATGCAACAGAGGGAGAACACTGAAACAAATCTAGACAATAATTACTTAATTGTGGTCCCATACAGATCAGCGATACCCCAATACCACAACAGTCTCATGGCAAGTCAAATACTATTAGAAATCATGTATGAATTTTGACCATATTATATATAGAAAATATTCCATAGGGGTGATTAGTCAAAGAAAAAAGGAGAAAAAAATAAGGAAAACATTATTATACGTGTATTTAGTAACAGCTCCAAGATGTCAGGGTGCTCTTCTGGCAGCCAGACAGGGCATTTGGCTGTCTCAGACCACTGCCTTTGCTGAGCTGTAATTGTCCCTCTTCATGCTGAGTGGAGGCTGAGAAGCCAGCACGTTACATTTCATCTGAGCATTTGAGCTCCTATGCTGAAATAGTTCACATCTTGCCAATATAAAGAAATAAAGGGAGCAGTCAATACCTAATTACCTGTAGAAGCACCAGCTAAGAGAACATATTCTTGGGCCAAAACAAGCTTTCACCATCTTCATAGTACAAAATCCAGAAGAAACAACTGCTGTAGCACTTGGGGTGTTGACAGCCCTGTCAGAGTGAAGCCAGTGTGATCACAAGGCCAAGAACCCATCTCAAGTAGTAAAAAAACCTTTATTTGCAAGTGGATATGGGACTGGGGAGACTTTGAACTCTTGCAGGGGCACCTTGAGGTCTTCCAACCAACTCTTTGATTAACATAAACCTGAAGTGCACTGGTCACTTCTTCTACCTGCCCCTGGTTACAACTATGCCAAATTACTCAATATTAAATCATATGCCAAGCCAGAAACAAGCAAACACATGACATTTGGTGACATTTACTCATCTCATGATCAGCCTCAGAGTGTTCTTCCCTAGTTTCACAAACCCTGGGCAGCCTCATGGTTACACACACACATTCCCTGCCTTTCATATGGGACCTCCACTAATGACCCCACAAAAAGACAGCTCTCTGCATTATGCCTAGAGCTCTGATCACGTGCATTTCTCTATCTTTGTGACAGAAATCCTTTATAGGGAATATGATAAGCTTTAAAACCATCTTTGTATTTTATAATGTATATGCTGCCATGGTTTATGTTCATTAAAGTTGTTATCACAAGAGACAAATTGTGAAGTGCACGGTCCTTGGAGAGAGAGGAAAGCAATAGACTCTACTCTGACATTTTACAGAGCAGTGGATAACCAGTTAAAAATTATTCCTCCAACTTAAGCCTAGATATTCCTTCTTCCAAATCTTAAAGCCCAACTCCTTATAACAACAATAATTTTTACTGCAGTTTCAACCTCTATGTGAGAGGAGTTTGAGATAAGAGCCTCCACCCCTGAGCCTCCCCATCTTCAGGCCATGAAACAGAATTCACAGACTCTTCTACTGCAGTTACAGTCATATTAAAAAAGTAAAACCTAGGGGAAAAAAGCCAAAATACACCTGTCAGAACAAGGAGAAGCACAAAAGAGGTACACTAGTGAAAACAAAAATATATACATTAGCCATAACACTATGAAACATTTAGAAACAAACAAAATATATGAGCTGCATTGATACCTTTTTCTTAAGGCATGAAATAGAAACAGGTTTTTTGTTGTTAAACGAAAATTTGACAAATCCACATTAAATTAGTGGTTTAAATTCACCAACCTACCTCTGAAGCTTTGATATTTTTTTTTCCAACTGACAGTGTTGAAACGCATTAATTTATAGTATCCAAATGTTTGAAGAGAGCATATTCAATCATATTAAAAGCAGGCCTTATTTTGCTGAAAATACAAGCTGAAGGCAGGTACTCAACAGCTGGAGATACAAGATCCATATGCTACTTCCACGTCTGATCCTGCTTCAACAGCAACCAGAGAAACTGTACCAGATTACTCTGGACAGATGTCATGAAGAAAAAAACATTTAGGGAAATGTTCCATACAGCACATTTCTACACAAGAAGACAGCAGTAGTAACCAGCTTCTCTTGCCATTTCAGAATGCATTTGAGTTACTCTAGTCTCTGGCTTTTACTGGATACCAGAAAGCTACAGGGCACTTAAGAATCAGACATGTTCTTCAGCAATAACTACAAAATTTTACTCCGTCTCCTATCCTGTTTTCATGTACTGATAAACACAGATATACACCAAATACATAAATATATATATATATATATATATATATATATATATATATATATATATACATAGTTTTAACTGGACCAAACTCTTGTATTTGCAAATCTGATCAACTGCTTCATATTTAAGTGGGGTTGTTTTATGATTTCCTCTCCTGCTGTCCTCGCATCCATTCCCAACCAGCTGAGCAAGGAATATACTGTTTCAGTTCAAGGTGTCTTGTTTGCTGTCAGTTCCAAAATTTGACTAACAAAACAAAAATGACCACCTGAGAAAAAGTTTATGTGTACCTAAACTTAAGGAATTGGTAAAAACTCTTTCACGCATTCCCTTTCATATCTCCCTGGTATGAAACAGCATGAGGCCAGATTTGATCAGGGCCCAAGCAAGTCTTGAGGTGAACTGAGGGAAAAAAGAGCTCTCAAATAAAAGTGACATTACCATATATATGAATAAATTTCAGAGAAAATAAGATTTTTCAACTATTCTTTAAAGTTTGGTTGCGGTGGGGAAAAGAAAGGTGTTGTGGAGGGCAAGGCAAAGAATAAAAACTGCAAAGAATAAAAACCAACTTTTTCTTAAGATATTTCAGAATCAAATTAAAGATTGCACTTTTTTTTCCCTAGAATTTGACAATCTGTAAGAAAAAATTGAGTGAAAGAGTAAAAAATACAATCACAGAATCACACAATGGTTTGGGTTGGAAGGGACCTTAAAGATCACCTACAGTTCCCACGCCCCCGCCATGGACAGGGGTACCTTTCACTAGACCAGGTTGCTCAGAGCCCCATCCAACCTGGCCTTGATGGGATGGGGCATTCACAACTTCTCAGAGCAACTTGTTTCAGTGCCTCACTGCCCTCCCAGTGAAAAATTTCTTCCTTATATTTCATCTAAACGTATTCTCTGTCAGTTTGAAGCCATTCCCCCTTGTCCTATCCCTACATCCTCTTATAAAAAGTCCCTTAAAAATCCTTACCTTTCTAAGTATATTCTGAAACTGAATTTGCATTTTCAGCTTCATAGTGATGAAATGATTCTTTGGTACGTTTCATATAACTTATATCACAGGCTTGAGAAATACCGAAAGTTATTGAGAAACACATGGATCCTTTACCCTGTGGACAACAAGAGGGCTCTGGAACTAACTCAGAACAATTGCTAGGCAGATATAGCTAACCAGCACATACAACCAGAAGACCTTAAAGGACTCATAAAGCAGACAATCTTTTCCATTTATTTGATGTATAACTCTAATTTACTAGAGCCCAAGTAAAACTCAACAGATATGAGCAAAAGCAATTACTGCCAGGAATTTTAATGGGCTTCATACATTCCTCCATTCTTAGGCGCTAAAACGCAGGCAAGTTTACAGAAGTACTTCTCTAACACCTACTTGAACATATCTAATTCTGTGCCCTTATTAATCCCTGCTACAGTAGTTTATAATGGTTTCCTAGAAACAATGTCTCTTGTAGTTTCATCTTCAGAATGAGCTGTGATGCTACAGAATTACAGTTTGCTCCCTAGTGCTGTTTATAGGAAATGAGGTGTTGTCCACAGAAAAATAATTGCACTTCTTGGGCACATGACACCTTTGAAATGTAATTCCAGTGAATGTTCATTCGGGTTAGAAAGTGACAAAGATCACCCTGGAATTCTTTCTTGCCTTATATTCAAAAGGAGGAGATGAGGCAAGCTTTGAGAGAAGTAATTTGAGCCCAGCCAGAAGAGCTTTCATCCACCAAGAAGTCTCTGGAGTCTGCAAGATGAGCCCAATGTTTTCTACCACCTTCTCTAAAGAGCCATAAAGGCAGGTTAGATCAGGACTGTTAATGCCCCTGGTACCTGTAATGGGTTCTGCCCTACAGGTTTCTTGGCACCGTTGCTGCCTTACCCTTGGTGCCAGACCTGCTGTCTGCTACTCTTCATGCACGTCCTGGCAGGGTGCACAGAGCACTCCAGCCCCTTCACAGCTCTGCCAAGCACACAGCAACACAACTGGAAGTTGCTAAATTAATTCATTATGCCAGATTGCAACCTCATTGCTTGAGCTTCCCTTCTCAGAAGTGAAGGTTTAACCAGTGGGAAACCAAATCCCACAGAGGATACTGAAGAAGATATTAAAAACGCCAAAAGGTGTGGAAGAATATCTCTGTCTGCAGCTACTCCATCCCCTACCAGGCCCTTCCTCTCTTCCCTATAGTGCATCCCACTCTCCCAACAGATTTTCTTCTCCTGTATGTATCTTGCTAAACAGGTTTCAGTCTAATTAATTATCCTGCTGATATGAAATTGCAAAAGGATCCTGGTCTTCCAGGTACATGCAGAATCATTAACGTATTCATAGAATAAACTCTCTCTCTCAAAAAAAACAAAAAACAACAAAAGAAAACCAAAACAAACCAAAAAAATAAACAAAAAACCACACCCAAACCACTACTACAAACAAACAAAAACCAGAAAACTTGCTCTAAAGAAACACCATATTTACAATTTCAAACTGCAAACAGTTAACAATATGCTGGTAACAAATATGCTTCCAGTCTACCACTACTGGCACATTATTTACCTGATTGGTGAACAAATTGGACTAGTGAAGCTGTTCAGAGACTAAAATCAACACAAAGCTTAATCTGAAACATCATATATTAAATTTCATGTACCCAACATTTTACAAGGTGATCACTATTAGGATTTCTAATCCAACCTTTTTTGCTGACACAATAGTTTCATTAACTGCCACAGTACAAATCTAACGATGCATGGAAATATGCCTCAAAAACATCAGACAAGCAGAACTGACACAGGAGGTGCCTTCAAATCTGGGCACCGAGTTTCCCTTTCAACACAGGCTGATACAGAGACAGCAGCTCACTTCACCAACCTAACACTATCTTTTTGGAGGAAAGAACACTGGCATTAAAAGTGCAGAGGAAAGAATGGAAAGACCGCAGACAGAATTCTTCTCACAGAGCATGTAATTAATTTGCAGATAATTACAAGACATAAAAATAGTTAATAGCTCACATTTGGGAGGGTGTTTACGGTTTTTTTAATAGACTCTGTGATATTATTTAAGCTCTT
The DNA here is from genome assembly GCA_013399875.1 of Gymnorhina tibicen. Lineage (NCBI taxonomy): Eukaryota > Metazoa > Chordata > Aves > Passeriformes > Artamidae > Gymnorhina > Gymnorhina tibicen. The sequence continues at coordinate 1,198,089 of VXAZ01004042.1, forward strand.
CTTAAATTAAGAATGGGGTTGAATAAAGAATATTTGGAGTATGATCTGATTTGGCAATGCTGGACTTCAAAATATCAGTAAGGGATTTGTGGGTGAAGGAGAGCAGTCCCAGGACACCATCCCAGTGTTGGATTATAAACCTTCCCTTCCATTCACACACTACACTGTAACAAAGCCTGGGCTGTGTCAAATAGCAAATTTCATTCTGAAGCTCTTCTGTATAAAGCAAATTCTGAGTTTATGCCCTATTGCTGTAAAATAGAAAATTTGTATGTTTGTTCAATGCAGAAATTCAATATTTTCACGTCACATTGCATAAAGAAGAAAAATGAGGTAATAATCCTACATATGCGCTACCCTACATATGAGCTTGCTGTTGTATTTCCAATTTCCATATTAAAGATGCATTTTCTGTATACACTTGAAGACACTTCTTTGAAAATTTCAGGCACATACAAAGACATGAAGTGACTGCTAGGTAATTTGAATTTCAGACCTTTAAACCTCTGTGACTACCAGCTTATAAATAAATTAATTAATAAATAAATAAATTACAACCAGAAATTGGAACTACTACGCGTCTCAAAAAAGCCTAAGATAAAAAGCAATATAAATATACACCAAATAAATATAATGCTGTGTTCAAACTTATAATTAATATGTTTTATGGTGTTAAAAATAACAAGCATTTTAAAGTGCAGTGTCAAAACTGACCTACATTTGGCTATTATTATTAGATTTCAATGGCAGAGTGTTTATCAAAATAATACTAATTAAAATAACTCTGTCGGTATCAGTTTGGAAGAACAGCAGCACTCCATATACTGTATTTATGTGTTTATGAACTCAAAAATTAAATCATTTTCAGGAGTCCATTTCAGTCTTAGTGAAGGTTTTTTGGAAGCAGAAGGAATCCCATACAAATTTAGTCAGCATACTGCTGGTGCTTCTAACACACTTTGAGAGCCTATGTCACGTAAGAATACACTTCTTTGTAATAGCTTGGAGTAGCATAAAGATTAAATTGATAAAGTAATATATATATATACACATATATATTACCTGTTCTTGCCTCTCCAGCCACTTGTCCACCATAGGATGACTGGCACTTAACGATGAACGAGCATTGTCTCTCTGAAACTGGTTAGACCAGCTACTAGTATCTCGTGGTAGGCTTCTGTAGTTTTCATCTTTCTAGTTTAAAAGAAACAAAAAAGTGTCTTATAAAAAACAACCAGTCCTTGCACATTAACAATGCAGCTGGTTATTAAACGAATACAAAAGGAAGACTGGGCCCCAGGACTGGACCCACAGACAGCGCGATTGCTCGGCCACTCAAGGGCAAGAGCTCCCTTTCCTTAATGCCAGGGACGCCCAAATAAGACCTTGGTGGAGTTGTAGATCTTGCACCCACTCATGCTTCCCTTCCTCTTTTTCCAGCCTCAAACCTCTAGAGCACAGGTTCCGAACCATGTACTCAGCAAGGCTTTCAGAGCATCATGCTCCTCAGATTCGTTCTCACTGAGAGCAAATGCACCAAATGAGCCCATTCAGTGACAGTTATGGCCACCAGATAATTTTCCCAAGTCTCTGCATGTAATCAATTTTACAATCAAAGCAGTCTCACTGCTCCAGGTACTGTCCTTTAGACCAGAATAGCACGCTGTGGAGTTCAAAACTTGAATTTATTATTCCACATAATAATGCTTTGCCTGGTTTGCCTGAAGGTATACATATACAGTCACATTTGTAGAACAGCAGCAGATGGAGATTGTGCTGACAGAGATACACTGATCCTACTAAGACTGATAATTTTTCTCTTTCTTTTTAATTGATGAATTTGTCTGCACATCTTTCCTACAAGCTGTACAAATTCTTCAGCTTCTGAAGGTTATTAGTCCTTACCAAGTCTGATCACTAAAAGCCAACAAAAGCATAGAGGCAGATTCTTAATGATGGGAGTTAACTTTAGTCTAAAGTCAGTGTTACTGATAGTTCACATAGCTTAGTTTCTTCCAACTGAAATAATACATGGAGCTGAAATTCTGCTTAGCTTTTCAAAAGAGGATTATAAATACACTATAATATATATAAGTATCCTTCCTTCAGAAGCAGAGCATTTTTTCCAGTCAATGTTTGTCTATCTTCATGCCAAATCAGATAATTCAGAGAGACTATCTATTTTTAAAACAGGATGGTAGTCCTACAAATTTTGCAATACTACCACTTTTAGGAATCTCAAAAACCTCTGAAATAATAAACAAACACCAGTGCACATTTGCAGCTAAAAGTTATTATTTTCTTTATTTATAGCACACAGCAGATTTTTGACCCCTTCTTAAATCAATACGTCATTCCATCAGCAGGAGTATTTCTTTTCCCTGTTTGCCATACTGATATTTCTTTGGCCTGGAACAGTATTAGTCCAATATTCTAGGTGAAGCATCAATTACCTTACAATTGTCCTTCACAACTTTGTTTCTTGTAAATATATGACAGGCTTTGCTAAGAAATTCAGGTCTTAGTACAACTGTGAAATACAGCAGTTTTCAAAAGCTTCCTGTGGAAGACCAATCTTTTCCCAGACATATCAAACCTAAGCTTTCTTAATTGATGACAACTTCTTTTCTTGAAAGACTTTGTAGTATAAAGTAAGTCTTCCATTTCAAGACATTAAATCTTAAATTCAACCAGCATGAGATAACCTTGTAAAAATATGTTTGCACAGGTAACCAGCCTAACAAATAACCATCATAAATTACTTTACCCTTCCACAAATGAGTAAAAACTTTGTGTCTTTCAGCAACTAAAAGCAATCCAGTTTTCAAGTGCTGGTTAACCACACAGCAAACAAGAAACTTGCTCAGTGTCTTCCTTAGAAAGGGGAAGTAGAAGTCAGCTTTGTGCAACTGTCCCTCAGCAAAGCCATAAAAGCCGCAGAGAGGTGTGTACAAATTGATTTTTTCCTGTTGCTTCTCTTATTCAATTCTTCTCTTCATGTGACAGGGGTGGCACAGTTCATATAAGCCAAAACAACAATTTCTCTTGTTCAAAGTGGTGGGGAGATGTAACAACAAAATCACAATCTGACAAAGAAATAACGAAAAATCATTTTATGCACAAAACCACCCATACGGTTGGTGCATGCGTTATTGTCACCTAACAATAACCCGCTGTCCGACAGACCATCACCAAGTCTGAAAGAACAGAAATTTCTTCCTATGTAACAACGTGTTTTCTGTATTTCTGTACTTTATAGATACTTCCATTTTTTTATTGATTCACATTTACAATGTTCAATAGAAACTTTTTAGAAAGACATTTTTATTTATAAAACACAAAGACCACTCTCCACACAGCATCCATTATGCCTGCACAGGGCTGTTTGGCAAGAGCAATAGAGAAGGAAAGACGTTCATCTAGGGAGGTGTTGTTCTTCAGTCATTCAATCACCAGGTCTCAGAATCACAATGGACAGTCACATTGCACAAAGTTTATGCTGGAAATTTGTGCTGTAAAAAGTCTCCAATGTCACAGCACACAGTGTAAGTGAAATTATCTAAGCTAAGAGAGTTAAATTAGGCCTCTGTTTTGTGTATCTATACTAATCTCAAGAATTTTGCAAAGAGTTTATGCCTAATACTATCTGTGCGGACAGGAAGAGTACATTCAACCCCACCTACCAAAATATTTCTGCTTGCAGCCCACGTCTGTAGAAGATTGCCTTTCTCCTCCTAAGACTTAAATCAGCTCATTTTATACAGAAGGCATCCAAGTCACTCAGCAATTTTTTTCTGACAGCAGAAATAAATGCTAGAATGGTAGAGAGATGTGGTTTCTGTAACCTTTTTTGTTTCTCAGCACTTCCACCTCTCGCCTTTCTTCAGAGGCTCCAAATAGTGCTATTATCAGATTGGAATAAAATACCAGTGCTGCAATCACACACAGTCATGGTGGCATTAGCCAAACAGTGAAATATTAGATGATCAATCAGTCACAGACAAGTCCTCCACTCCTTTCTTTGTCTTTCCTTTCTGGCAAACAGCTCTACCTCTACCCACAAACGACAGCACGGGGACAAGCACCAAGCTAGAGGAGGAGCAGAGGGATCAGCACTCTCACCATTGCCACACACCATCCTTCTCACAAACAGCTACACCACACAGCCTTAAGGTGCTCCTGGCTACCTGTAACCCCATCTATGCAGGGGTTTCCATTACTGCTACTGCCAGAGCTAATTCAAAGATAGCTGTGCTGAAAAACTTTAGAGGTGCAGGTGAAAAACATCGCTGCAGCTTAGACATTGGGATTTACTGAGCCAGCTGTGATGCTGTCTGCTATTTTTTTTTTTTTATTATTTTTTGTGTAAAATATTCAGTTGCTAATCCAGAAAGCTGTACTTGTCATCAGCCTGATCTAGCTTTAGCACACATGCTCCCAACATCCGGCTGAAAAAGGTCTGTGTCACTTTTAGCTACAATAACATAAAGGAGAAGATTTCATGGTACAGAAGCCATCAGGGTCACACAGGGAATTCTCATTTCTTCTGGAAATGCAGCTGTAAGCTCTCCTGGGACCAGGGCTGACATGCGTCATCAGTTACAATTAAATGCCCTAATTTTTTTAAAAAGAAGTTTCTTTCCCAAACATCTTTGGGGACCATGGGCCATGTCAGCTTTAGCATGTTTGAAATGGAAATTGATCAATATAGTACTAAAACTGCCAAGTCAAAATACCACCACTACGCTTAACTGCAGCATTTTGGAGTAATTTTAATGAGGACGCATACTCTAACACTTTATGATTTAGTTCAGCATGGTGTCTCTGTGGGGCTTTGCTGGAGGATTGGGTGAAAGGGGACAGGAAAAATGAAGCAATTTTGCTATACTTTTAATTTCAGATGATTTGCAATATATAACAAGAGCCTCATCAAAGACTCTGCAGCTTGTAGACTAAATGATGCATTAGAATGATCTGTGTACTTCAATTACTGGCTGTCAGTGCATAAACTCATTTGTGATTTTAACCTGCAGTTGTACCCCTGCAAACTTCCAGCATCATAACCCAACCAGAACATTCTCCACACAGTATGGTGACAGTTCCACGTCTGCTAACTCCTTTGCCACTTTCCAAATAGTGAAGAAATTCGGTTTTCCCTTAGTTTCACCTCCTGAACGGCTAAAGCGTGGCAAATTTTGGTTGCTTATTTTTAAAAAAACTACACTAGACAGCATTACAACAGGGGTAAAACAGATTGAAGACCTCTTCAAAGCAATTCTCTGAAAGACAATTCAAACAATTTTGGTTGCTTATTTTTAAAAAAACTACACTAGACAGCATTACAACAGGGGTAAAACAGATTGAAGACCTCTTCAAAGCAATTCTCTGAAAGACAATTCAAAAATGCAAACCCAAGTTTTCACTTTAATTATTTCTACAGCAAATAGCCCATGTCTCCTTTAGGATAGTCACTAAGAGAGATCATTTTGAGCAATGATCATTTTTTGCTATCCAGTCTTTTTCCCTGTATCCTATGCACTTAGGAAAAGGCTGCTTGTTTGTAGGGTTTAGTTCCTTGTGATGGCCTCAGACTGGGGATAGGATTTGTGACGAGAGATAAGACTTTGTTTAGTTTTTTGAAGTTATAATTTCACTTGAAAGATTTCAGGCAAATTCATGTCTACAAGGGCAATTATTGTTGTTGCATCACTATAAAGGTAATAAAGGTTGTTCTTCTTTCTTTTAATGCTCCACTATGACCATGTCAGGCCCTGATCCCATTTAGACGGGATGCTAAAAGCTGTAATTACCAAAACATTCGCATAGTTTATGTAAGTAACTCTGTCTGATGAAAACACCTGCTTATAAACACAATAATATACACATAGACCCATTTTCCATGCTGTCTGATGGCCTAGAAAACAGATTCCTGTAGTTTTTTATTTGGTTGAGGTTTTGTGGTCACTTTTTAACTGGATTTTAGACAAATAAATATGGGATAAGACTAAATGGATCCCCATTTCTAAAAAAACAAACAAAAAAAAAAACCAAAAAAAAAGAAGGCTGCACAAATAATGTCTGTTTTATGTGGAAAATACGTTACATATGGAAAATTAATCCAACCAAAAGATGCACTGCATGAACAGAAATTCCATTAAAAAACCCAAACCCTACTTACATAGATGTCAGACTTGGAACTATTCTCTATATTAACACAGCATCTTTAACCAACAACTTCTCCCAAATGTCAGTAGTTTTCCTCCAAACTAATTGTACCAGTCACGCCCTACAACTATCCGTATATCTTAAGAAACTGACACCACTGCTTGAGTGAGCTTCCTTTTGCCATTTAAAGGAAGGAATGAGTTACAGTCACCCAGTATCAGGAACCTTTGATCTCAGGCCATTCTCCAAGGAGTAAAGCAAAAGAGGACTCCCACACTAAAGAATTACCATAGCTTCATGCCTCCTATCAGCTCTGACCCGGAACACGGGTCATTTCCAACTGGTAAAAAACTGATTTTCAGAAGATACAAATATAATAGTCTAATAAAGAACTTGCATGTCCTATTTATGGTGAACAGAGATGAGAAGAATGACCACTCTACATTTACCTGGATATTTTCAGAAAGACTTGTCTCAGAAATGACCCTCTGTATAGCTCCATGAAAGGAATTAATGTATTATGCTTCTAGAAAAGCTCATTAGATACCAACAAGGAAAAAAGCAATTGAAAAGCCGGTGTTCTACTTAAGTTCTATCACCTTACGCTCAGAAATTTCCAGAGTTGCTCTATTCCAATTTATATATTCCATGTTATCCTTTGACTGACAAGCAAGGCCTGACCTTAAAAAAAGCCATAACGACGGGCCATGATGAACAGACACTTTTCTGTGCTAGTGGTGTTACATGTAACATTTAGTGTTGAAGAGTATGGGCTAAATTATGATTTTTTATCATAAAAAACATGATACTGCCTGTCGAAAACATTTTGTTGATCTCTCTTGTTTACAACACAAAAATGAAAAATGTCATGATCTCTGCACGTACACATGCAAAGCCAGAAGTTTCCAAACAGTGTGCACTGTTATTTCTCAGAGAGAAGGACAGGAAAGAAGCTGCTTCTTCCATTCACTCTTTACTTATTAATCTTCTAATAAACCCCCACAAGGGATAATGCAAAACAACTCAAATAACATACAGCAGTTTATATTCAGTAATTACAGTATATTCAGTAATTACAGTTCAGAAGCTGGATATTATTTCTGTAAGCTTAACTAAAAAGACATGGCTTTTCCAGGGTTCCATTTTAGAGAAAAATAAATGAACCGGTTAAGTTAAAGTGTCACGAAGCTACAGTTCTGATTCCTCTACACATTAAACTTAGAAAACCATTTCCTTTCTACAATTTTTCATTCAAGTGAATATTCTCTTTTGCTGTGCCACTTTAAAGGCATCTAAAGAGTTTTTATGTATATCCACCTATACATGAACCTATATGGGTATCTGTTTAAATGCAATAATATAATTATGCACGGTCCTGCCATTTTCACCAAATATTTGCTTTTGTAGCCAAATTTATACAATGTTTTATGCCAATTTGGATTTAGAGAAAATATAATTTGTAAAGTTGTTTGTTTATTTCAAGTATTGACATGATTCCCTTGATTGCTTGGGAGAGCCAAGAAATTAAAGAAAAAAAAAGCTGCTAATGAATTAATTTCAAAGTAGGTTCTGAAAATAGGATTTAACAAACAGAATGCCAATATTACATATATTTGAGAAGCTAAGAGAAACAGGAAACAAGGGGGTATAGGAAACTTCACAAGGAGCTTATATTTAGATCTTGAAATGAAGAATATCTTATAAACCACCAGCAGTAGCCTTTTAAATGTCGAGTAGGCGCTTTTAGTTGGCCATACCCCTAGAATGATGCAACTGGCTGTTTGTATGTTTAGAAACTTGCATCTGATATTCTGAAATGAAGAAAGGAGGCTGGGATATGAGGTAACCAGTCCGTCTTCTCCTACTAATGGAACTGGTTTTCCCCTCTTTCTTCATTACACTGGTCAGCATGGAGAAGAGCAGCTGTTTAAGGTCAGAAGCACAAAGGCAATGCCCCAAACCCGCGGTACCTTCACACACACACAGCCAGTCACTCTTCCCCACTGTCACCCACACCACCGCCCTCCTCGGTACCGAATGATATGGACCAGGAACTCCACAGGGCTCTCAGCAACGCATCCATCACCTCATCCAACTTCTCAATTCATTTCAGACCTCAGCCAGAATTCCTCCTGTGGAATTCTGTGGGGAAAGGTCCAGAGAGGAACCAGGCCAGGGGCTTCTAGCAGTGTTTCTCTTTTATCTGAGTTTACAGCAGCACACACACCCGCGGCTCCTTGCAGTCTCATTGGTCTTCCTCACACTGAACAGCTTCCCATTTTTCTTCATCTTACGGTTTTAGCTTTTGTCCACATGTCATTTACTTCACGTGCTCAGCAGGCAATGCTTTTAAGTTGGACATCTGTATACAAGAGCTGAAGAGCTCTTTTATAAAGAGACAATAAAACTGGATGGCAGCACACAATGACCATCCCATCAGGCTGTGAAACAAAGCCAGGTTAAGTGACCTCTGTTTCAGCCTCAAAATTAGTTGTAACAGAAGTAAGACCAGAAGGTCACTAGGAATTCCTGTATTTACTGGAGCTGATTTTCTCCACTAACTAAAGCTTAACATCTCCTCCCCAGCCTTACTACTCCTTTGCACTGATTATTTCCACATATGAGTGAATTTTATTCTGACACTGCTTGGTTGTCTTGTCTTTATCCATTGCAAGATCAGATAGGTGAATTTAAAAGTGCAACAAATTTAGCAAAAAATGCTGAAATATTCACTGTTTAAAACATGCAGGTTCATGTCTGAACACTGTTGAGAAGCACAGCTTGCAACCTGAAATGTACTTTAAACTTATTTTTCTTGCTAGCTACACATTCAGCCAAAATCCAAACATGCATCAATACACAACCTTGAGGATCAGAAAACAAGACAGACAAATATTTTAATCTGCAAAAGCTCTTGAACCACAAGTGTATTTGGTTGCACAGTTGTAGGTTACAACTAAACAGACGAAAGCAGGTCAAAACCCAGATCCAAATATAACCAAGAAATATATATGTGCTTCTAACCTTTGGAAATAAAAAAATCCACTAAACCTGAACATCTAACTTTTTTTTTTTTTAAACTTACTCAATCTTTTATCAACCTACTCTTTCAGGCCCAGTCTTTCACCCTCAAACCCCAGGAGAGCTGCAAAAACATAAAAAATTAAAACCAAAAGAGACAAACACTTAAACATGGGAATTTGCAAAGTACACACTCACTTAGAAGAATGGCAGAGGAAAAGTCTTCAATTATCCTATACCATGTACTTGAGAGCTTTCTTTCTTCAGTATAGCTTTCACTGGCTCTCAGAGAGGTGCTGTACACTGCATTTACCAAAGGGAAAAGACCAACAACCTTTGCACATTCCACCACTCCTTTATCACGGGTAAGAGACTCGCTCTTCCAGACCCTCCTTGGCACTTCCAGCTCGTGATGCAGCACCGTGTCCCCTCACACAGGGAGCAGACATTGCTCACCCAGACATTGCTCTCCCGTAACTCAGAGTGAGACATGCGATAGCACAGCACTGGGACACAAATACACATTCTTCCTACCTTACTGATGAAGAACAAAGGCAGTGTGTTTAACAGACCTGCTCAGCCTAAGAGCAGAAGGGGAAAAAACTCACCAGCTCTCAGATCTTGCACTGATAATCTGTCTCTTTAGGGGGACAGAGAGGAGATCTGACAGATGGGCATCCACAAATGGATGACTTGGAGCAAAAAGAGGTAAAACAACAAAGGAGATGGAGAAAATTACACCTCCACTTTGGATTTATTGTTTTTGTTGTCGGCTTTTTACCTGCTTAACACATGTGGTCATGGCTGACTTTTGGATGCCAACAGCTGAATCCTGTCCATGTACACAAGTCCTCAGCAAACAGCACAGCATCAAATGATGCACACTGGCTGTTACCTCTGTGCACTAGGCAAGGATTTTTCACTTTGTGTCTCTTATTCCCAGCCTGCTGGTGATGATAAGAAACATTGTATTTGTTAACACATTTCGAAAGTCAGGAATTTCGAGCTCTATTTACATAGAGTTTTTATTGCATTAAAATATCACCAGCCGCTCTGCTAAAGAAAGTCAGACAATTCTTCATGGTATTCAAGAAAGCACCTGAGGCAAAGGGCACATAAAGAAATAGGAGTTATTCCATCAAAACATAAGAAAACAACTTTCTTATTCTGAGAATAATCGAACACTGGAAGAGGTTGCCCAGAAAGGTGGTGCAGGCTCCGTCCTTGGAGGTGTATATACTCAAAACCTGACCAGACACAGACCTGAGTAACCTGCTCTAGTTGTCCCTGCTTTGACCAAGCAGGCTGGACTAGACAGTCTCGAGAGGCACCTTCCAACCTCAGCTGTTCTGTGATTCTATGAAAGTTATGAATTTTACATGCTACCCAGGACAAAAACAACACATACGATGTTGATTTTATACTGCACTCTCTTTGGGTACAATTCTTCTAAACTATTTAATTATCATGTAACAAGCTGCCAGCAATAAGTTACTATCACAAAGGAAGAAAACTGATGCATGTAACTTCAGTTTTCTTGAATTTCCATTAATCTCTCTCCTATAACATTTTACATACTAAAACACTTTATTTTATTACCTGTGGATAACCCACACTCATTTTCCTTTCCTCTCAGTCTATGCAAAATCACATCTGAAATGACAAAAAATGTGATCATCTCACTGAAAAGAAAACAAACCCTGCTCAAATATACCTGGATGAAGATATATTCATGGCTATTGAATCCCTCAGAACTTCTGCCTAAAACATTGCATTTTTATGTCAAAAGCAAGAACCTGTATTCCTCATGTGGGGGTTTAAAACCTATCATGACAGAGATGTCAGGCTCTTTGCAGATATCCTGAACTTCTCCTGAGCGGATTCAGCTGTATTCCAGCACTTTACCAATATTGTTCACCTGGTACACAGTACCTCCCTTCTGAAGGAGTCGAAAACAGAGACTGAGGTTCCCAAGAAGCATCAGCAACACTTTGGTCTCTTGCTCCCAGAATGATGCCCAGTCTTTTAGTCCACAGTATTCCCTAGTCAATTTAACAGATTTACAATGCCATTCAGACTTCCTGGCTATAAAATGACACCAACACACAATTCTAATACAGGGCTCTTCAATCCTCTGAATTATACTTAAATTCTATTGAGATACCATGTCTCTGGTGACAGTGACAAAGCAAACTTTACTAAGCTGTGTTTAAAAGGACTCCAAGCTAAATGAAACTAATTTTCATTTTAAACTTGATTTTGAAAGTGAAATACCATTACTACTAAAGCTTTTCAAAAAATGCATGCATGCTTTTCTCCTATCTAAACGCATTTCATTAGAGAAATATTTTTTCATTTTGTTTACAAAGAGGATTAGAAAGCATTGCATCTTTCACATAAATATAAAATCCTGCAACCCAGCAATTTGAAAATTTGTACTCATCAGTCTCAACCCATGGGAACAGCAAAAATACTTGCAAGAGGAGATGTGGGAAACAATGCTTTGCAGGTAAGGTAACTGACACTAGATGAGATTTAGATCACTCACATGAAGTTTCAAATTCTTTCTCTGCAATTTATAGAGCCCAAAACAATTAGGTTTCCAAGTAGGAAGAAAGCATATCCTAGAAAAAATTATTATTATTCCTACAAGGCACAGTGATATTCCATCTCAAAATACATATATGGACAAATCCATTTAACAACAAATAAGCAAAAAATCTGGCTGCTGACTAAACGGCAAAGACAAAAAGCGAAGGAAAAAAGCAATTACAAAATGATGAGCCAAGTACACTGAGTTATGTGCTTGCTGTTGCCGATCCACCCCACAGAGCACGTTGTGTGCCATTCTCTTTGCTGCAGGTGGATGAACCCAAGAGCCAGAGGCACAGAAGCCCATACACAAACATTTTTCTCTCTCTCGAGCTCTCCTTTTTAACCCACATTTTCAATTCTTCCTGCTGTACCAATGTCGTTATCTCTAACAGGGCAACACATGAATCAAAATCAGAAAAGTCACAGTGGGAAGTTTGTCATAAGCCGGTTATCCACGGCGTATGCCTGCATTAAGCAAGGCAGGTTAACTAGATAAGCCTTCAGTCTTTCAGAAAAGCAGGATCAAAGCAGGTAACTAATTTGTAATGGTAAGCCATTCCTCACCACAAATGGAGATGTAAATTTGAAAAACCACACTGAAAATATATGGGATAATTAATTAATAGCCGTTATAAGATGCAACATAACTGGTTGTTGCATTTACACTCTTCCAATACTGTAACACAAACATCTAAGGGGAAAGAAACATGATTTTCATTAATGCAGCTCACATCTATTAAGGACAGTTAGTTAAGCCAATAGGCTTTGGTACTGAATTATTAAGAATGTGATTCAAATCAACAGTTATTCAGAAAACAACAATATCAAAAAAGATTTTACTGCCGTGGAAAAAAGCACACATGATATGCTTCAGCTGTGTACAATCTGTTCACCTGTACAGTTCAATACAATTCAAACAAAATTACAGCTTGCAAATCAGGTATTACTCCAGGCCTCTGAGAAGAGATTTCTACTAAGAGATTTCTTCTTTTTTCATTAGAATGGCTCAAGGAAGCAAGAGACAGGATTAAGTCAAGCTATGAGTCACTAGGTAATACAGATATCTGTCTCACACACAAAAAAAGTATCTGAAAATTATTTTATATGCAATTAAAAATAAATAAATCCCAAGAAGAAAATTTACCTACTAGAGGGGACCATGAGCCAATTTTGTGAATACTTTCACAGATGGGAAAACCTATTCATTTGGTTGAAATCATTCATGGGAAGGATGAGGTCAGAAATTACCTAGCTAAGTACAGTTAACAACACTACAATAACTTGTAAACTATCAGTAATGCTGCAAATAAATGAGTACCTTGGGACAAAAACCACTTGGTTTCCAGTTGCTCTTACAGGTGAAAAACACAAAAAGTAGAAACTATGTGAGATTCCAGTTCTAAGGATACAGAGTGTATTATGACATCCTGATAATAAATAAGATCTTTCTTCACAATGAGATGATTTGAAAAATGGATGAGAATGCATGCCCAGTTTAGGGCAAGGATTTCATATCACAACATCCTACTTATTGTAGCAGAAATGCATCTCAAGTTCAACACACACCCAAGTCTTTGCAGGACCAACTCAGGCCCCTCCAAAGCAAACTCTGTGTCTCTCTGGTCATTCTCTTCTTTCCTGAGGGACACAGGAGATCCTGATGTCTCACTTCATTTATCCCAGTAACTACAGGCAGCACTACAGTTTCGTCAGTAGGATCCTTCAAACAGCCCCGTATTTTTGCTCTTCCCCAGCACCCTTTTCCCTTTCTGTTTGCCCAGAACTACTGGCATATGTCCTGGCTCCTCACAGCCTACTGTGCATGGCAGTACTCTCCCCCCTTCATTTCATCTCAGCTTGGGCATCTGCCCATTTTCCTGCCATTCCAAATTCCTCATACCCAAAATGAAACAAACACCAATAAGAAGTCCCCTCTTGCTTGTCCCTGAGAAATAAATCCCTTCTGCCAGATATGTGCCGCTTCCCCTGTGCTAATTTCTCCAAAACTTGGACCCGGTTTCTACCTGTCAATTATTTCTCTTTAGAGGTGACGGGCTGAAAGTAATGTCACTTCTTAGAGTCAGTAGGTGGATGAAGCTTTTGGCAACTCTCCCAGAAACCCTTTTCATATTTCTGCAAGATACTGCTGGGGCAAAGTTGCTAATCTACAACTGTGCTGCAAATCTCAGCCCAAGAACATATGTTCTTGTGCTGTCAAGAGAGAGAACTGCAGTGAAAACATTACATAGTGCCAACCACTCACAAAAGATATATGGGTGCTCAAGCCCAATGCACTGAGCAGAAAATTAAGATTGTTCTCATTGCTTTTCTCAAAATGTCTGTGTCATCTATAATCAATGAAACAGTCCGAAACAAAGCACAGCCATCTCTTTGTTATCCGAGTAGCTGAAGAAAACAACCTAAGAAAAGTACTGAGGACTTGTTATAGCTCAAATAATACAAACACATTTGTAAAAATTCATTATTAGTACTTTGGTAAGAGATTGGCAAGAGGGACTTCAAAAATGCACCATTTAGAATAATAATACAAATGAAATTGTTGCTAATACTGGGAAAGGAAATGAGAATTCTTAATACCCATTCCTAAGAGAAATAGGATTGGCTACAAAATCTTGACTCACATGAAGAAATCAAGACACTGAAAACAGAAAAAAATCAGTTGAGCATAAATGAACCCAGGATTAATTCATAACACACACTGCATAAGCAATTATTTAATTCCAGGTGTTTACTGCATCTTTTCTATTTAAAATAGTGATCTGTTCTATTCAAATGATCGATGTATAGAGTGTGCAAAAAAGATAAAAGAAATTATCAGCATCTATTGTACTAACTAATGTAACTTTAGTTCTTTCCAGTCTTCTTGATTTAATGTTCTCTGGTGCCTTGCTTCCCATCACTACATGAGATCATATGCATTCCTTTCCAATTTGGTCACCGTGCTCCAATAGACATGAAATATTTTCACAAAAATCAAGAGTAAGTACATGCTGAACAACTAATGATGCAAGAAGACTAGAATGAAAGATTAGCTGTTCAATTCTCTCCAATTTCTGCTAACTTCAGACACTCAAAGAAATCTGATTATGCTATGTATACCCCCTTATCTCTATGCTTGTGGAGTAACAAAGTGTCATCTCATTATGATTTCACAAAAATTAACAGAAAATGTTAATACTTCAAATGGATTAGATTATCATTTTTCTTCTCTGAATCAGATTAGGATAAAACACACTTTTACGAAACAGCACACACTTCTGTGCCACACCAGTACAAGTGACAGAAAACATACTATTACCTGCCCGAAATCCTGATCAAGCAGAAACCTAACGATACCAAGTTAAACCTACACCTCTGCATGAATGGGGACCTCAATGCCTAGGAGCACTGAGCTTTCATAGATGCTTCTGAAATGACCAAAAGCCCACTGAAAATAGTTTGGTTCATTAGCAGTTTATAAAGACTTCTTTATTTGGGGTGTGTGAATCCTGACCGCTGAGACTTAGTTCGCATTTATACTACAAAGAACTAATAGGAATGAGGGGAAAAAAAGAAAAGCTATAATAAGCTGCATATTTTCCAAGAGGACTTTGTGCTGTGTAGTCAGAACGGCAAGCAAAAGTGCAACATTCTTTTAAAATTAATCATTTCTGTTAGAAAATATACTTGTTTTCCTTTTGAGTTTGTCTGCAAGTTGCCATCACAGTTATGGGCAATACTGGGATCTGTACAAAAGGGCATGGTTCTTCCAATTTTTTCAATATTGCACTGAGAAGAGATCTTCTTGCTGACTTCTCTAGCAAATAATGCAATACATGTAGTGATACTGAAATCATATTGAAAAAATGAAGTAAAAAATACTCATTCTACATTTCACTGTTTTATTTTTAACTGTTATCAAGGAGAGAAATCATTTGCAATTTGTGTTTTGTATTACTTGACTAGAGCCTCAGAAAGTACAAATTAGCAATGCTGTGTTAGCAAGACAAACCAGACCAGCTGTGGGCATGCAGATTATTCACTGACATTAGGCCTTCTACAGAGATCAGTAAAAATTATTACAGACATGGCCTATTAGCATTAAGAAAAAGCTGAAAAATAAAAACTTCGCAGAATAATGAGCAATCAGAGGTTCAACTACAGCTAATGGCAAAAATCAAGTTTTTAGAGTCCCTGCTGTGGGCATCACTGAGACTCTGTGAAGGGCAGGACACATGTGACTCAAGCACTTCTCTGCTGCTGATGGGGCTTGGTGGACAAGGTCAGAAAACACAAGTTTAAACCAGGAGCAGATGAGAGAAGGAGAAAACAGTTCAAGATTCATGCACATTTGTCATTTATTTAATAAAGAGGGAGAAAGGAATATACCTTTCTTTCATGAGCACTGGGCACGCCAGGGGTGTTCTGCTTGAGGAAGCCTGCTGTTGTGGACCACCTGGTAGGGTTTTTCCGTGAAGGCTCTTCTGAAGAAAAGTTTGTGTCACTCACAGAGGTTGAGAGGCCAATCAGTGCAGGGTCGCTACTACGTCGGACATGGAGAGGCATATCTGAAGAATAAAACAGACAGTAAATAAACACTGACTAGATTTAAAATGTTTTTGACAAAGGAAAAATATTTTTTCAAGCTCTGGAAGGGCGGCTGCGACCAAATGTGGTTTCACAGAGTAAGGAGTTATTGACCTCAGCATAGCTCCTCAAGGACAGGGTCTGTTCCCTCAAAACCACAGCCTTGGGCTTGGCCGCACAAGGAGAAAATGAAGGGAAAACCAAACTCTTTGAACCTAGCACAGCTCGGTGGCTTTCCAAGTACAAACACAGCATCCCTCCTATCTGTTGGGTGTTGTGGAAAATGAAAAGATGCAACATAAAGTTGGACAACCAGGAGGCTAAGGTGACATACAGGTATTTTAAAGAGCAAGGAGCCAAAGCCTGGTGACAAGGCAAGGGGTGGACTAGGACGATGTGTCCCGCACGCCACTGCTGATGCCTCACTCAAGGCATCACTGCCAGGGCTGCAGCCTGGGCACTGCTAGCACCACTGCTGCCAAGAAGCTGCAGGCCAGCCAAGGCGGCCTCCTCGCCTTCTAAAATATACACTGCACTTCTTCCTCACAACTTATGGAAGAGACTGTGTCCTACTCTGCAT
This sequence comes from Gymnorhina tibicen, assembly GCA_013399875.1. Lineage (NCBI taxonomy): Eukaryota > Metazoa > Chordata > Aves > Passeriformes > Artamidae > Gymnorhina > Gymnorhina tibicen. Next base: position 1,215,037 of record VXAZ01004042.1, read on the forward strand.
TTTTCTTTTGCCTCTTCCTGACAGCTCAAACAAGATCTGTGCTGATTTACCCTGATTCCCTTAGCCGTCCAGCTGGCATGACTGACAGGAGAAAAATATTTCATTAGTAAAAAATGATGCAGCAGGCAGGTAGACTGATTGGAAAGAGATAAGGTTTTCCTAATATATGTAGAGGTCACATCCATTCTGGAAACTTTGATGGCACATTAAAGTTAGTTTCTTTTGAAATACAACTTAATTTTTTCCAGTTTCATTTATTATCCTACAACAAATACCCACACATCTGTCCTCTTCTTGCCCAAACAGAAGTTTCACTGCCTGAATTTGTGACCTCTTAGTACTCTCCCACTCAGCATCAGAACAGAGAGGCTGTGATTTAACAGTTTTATTTCTCTTTACTGCTGCACTGGGAACTCTGAATGCAAAGTGCAAAGGAAAAAGGTGAAAGCAATAGCACATAAGCAGTTGAGTCAGTGGGAAAGGCACTTTGGGCAACAGCTGAGAATAAAAACCAGGACTAGGTTTTAATGCTTTGATGAAACAGTTCCCAAGGAAACTGAGGGTGCATGTCTGGCAATACTAACAGGAAAACACAATGACAGGAGTTACTTGTTAAATGACTTGTCTCAATCTTGATAATAGCTTCACGTTAATGTTACATTTAATAATCTTAAAGAATCTTATTTTGCAGGGGATTACGAATACAATGAGAAATACAGTAAGTCATGCCACACAATGAAAATATGGGAGTTTTTTTAATCCACTAGGACTCCTGCTGCTGAGATATAAACAAGTGTTACATGACCAAACACCAAAACAGCCAATCTATTTCATGTTCATTCTGGTAAACAAGAATAACAAAGAATTAATGTTTTTTCCCTACAACTGTTGTACTATTTCTCTTTCCTTTCAATTTCTTTTTTTAAATTTTCATAACAAAAGGTAATTTCCAGCAAATAAAACGCTTTCTTTTATAAATATGTATACACATATTTATACACATACACATAATGGAACTAGAATTAATTAAAAGAATATTTCATGAAAGATCACTAATTATGCAGGAAAGTCTTAATGGTCAGAGTTAAGTCTGCTAAGCATTTGATTTCTCAGTATATATTCACAGACTCTAATAGAGGGCTTTTCTTTGACTGCCTTGTTTTCAACTACTTCAGGTTTCATGAAGCAGCTGAAGGCAAAGCATCTCCTTTCCCCCTCGACAGCAAACACACGACCAGTGCCCTATCAAACCACGGGAGATCTCTGAACAAAGGTGGCTCAGCTGCAGCCCCGGCCAGCGCCCCAGCACGCAGGATGAAGTGACCCCTTCCCAGCGGTGCCTGTGCTGCTGGCGCAGCCCCGAACACACACTCTCCTTTATTAGATCAGCCTGAGCCAAAAAGGGGCTCTGTAGTATGTAGTGCCACTTCAGAAAAATACCAATCTATATTTGCTCCAAGCAGAAGCCCGTGCATATAATCATGTTTGCCTTCGCTACCCACCTCACAACAGAGAATTACAATTTTCAAACATGAGTTCATTTGCTCCTTATGCTTGTACGTCTATATATAAGCAGGGTGATAGCTAAATGTTCCTGTATTTTTACACTTCTTCTTCAAATTGCTTGACAAAACAAAAGTTCAGTTGGGTGAACTTCTGTAAGAAGAGAAGCCAAATTGCCAACAAAGAAAGAAAGGATGAAACTGGAAATCAAGCCAGCGTTTCTGGAGAGGAGCAAGCCATTATCTCTGCCTTGGCTTTTGCTTTGTAGTGAAAACCTGACAGTTTGCACAATGGTGAGCAGAGACTCTTCAAAATCCAGGTAGTCAGTTATGCAATGGAATTCCCAAATATTCATATGCTCCAGAGAAAACATTAACAGGAGAAGCTTTTTTACAAAATCTACTTATAGATGAGCCACCTTTAATATAATCAGTTTCATTTTAGTAAGGTTAGCTATTGAAATATTTTCAGACATTTACTGAACGTTTCATCAGATCTTAAAAAAAAAGGGTATTCTGTCAATATAAAGATACAAATTATCTACTCTAGTCTCTCCTTATGAAAAGGTTCCATACATAAAAGTGATTTGCTTTACTAAGCAAATTTCGCAATGAAGAGAATTATAGGAGACAAAAATTTATGTGTTGCATCTATGTATTTCCCAATTTAACGAGAAATTTAAACATATGGCATTATTTTATTTATTACTGGAATGGGACAGGCACACAGAGCTGGCTCTAATGCATGCTGCTTGGCAATGGTCAATAGGTCTTAATCCAAGGACTAAATCTTGTTCACACTATGTTAACCACAAGCTGTAAACATGATCTCCTGCATGCTCTTCAGTTCTGTTCTGAGAGACCATTCTAACTTGGGTTTGACACTCTCCATTAAAACAACAACATAAAAGAATATATTGAACAGATTTTTTTTTTAACCAATATATTGTTGCTTACAATCCTCTAGTTTACAGCATTTGAATAGAATTTATAGATTTGAAGAGGATATACTTTGAAATATTAAAAGGAAAATCAAAGGAAAGGAACTTAATAATTAAACCACAAGATGAAGTACGCATGGGACCGATGCAATGTCACTGATTCCAGGATGATGGCTGATACTGTTTGAAGTCTGTGGTTTCTTTGAAGAGTGGATAAAACAGCAATGAACTCTAATCACAAGGCTTCAAATTCTCTGTGGCACTAATGCACTGTAAATATTGATTTGCTTCTGCAGCTAAGGTGCCTTTTAAATAAGCGCTTGAAACGGTAAATCTAATAATGAATTACAGGAAGTTTAAAAGTCTAAGGAATAAAGAAAAATTAAATTAAAAATCCTGAAAGTTACCACTAACTCAGTTCTTGAGCCACATTCAAGGACTTGAAGTATTCAACCAAGAGTCAACTTCAGAAAGAATTATGTTGACAGAGAATCCCATTAAGTTATGTATACAGCCAGAATTCTGCTCGAAAATGGTTATTTGTAGGATAGATCCAAGCTGTATAGAAAAATGCTCACATTCATAATCATGAAATTCTGACTGGAAGTCTCATTTTATTAAAAGCAACAGCAGTTTCACTATAAATTATAAAAACAGCCAATACACATTTTATAACCATCTTTAAATGTTAAGAACACGGAGTTGTACCTTCCCTTCCTGCCAGCAATTCCATTTTTATTTTAAAAGGGTCATCACCTTCTCTGATTTTCAAACATGCTCACGAGCAAAAGCATTTGAGGATCTGGCAAATTTCATCCATAAAGCTGAGTATGTCGTCCTGCGTGCAGGCACTCAGCACAATGGATGGTGGTCCCTCAGAGCAGAGCTAATATATACCTTCCCATACCAATTTCCTCTTGGATGTCAGCTTGGAGGGCATGACTAGAAAAATACATACTTATATTTATATAGCATGCCCAAGATAATTTTACTTTGTGAAGGTTTCAACTGATGCTTCAGCTCCCCAGTGCCACTGCACTCTGTGCAATTTGGTGTACAGTGGATTTAAGGCACAGAAATGAAAAAATGACCTTAGAGTCATTTCCGGCTGTCTCACACAGACCATCAGGCTCATGACAGATGAGTAGACCGGAAGAGGACTTTTTTTTATCTCCACACTCTAGAGACATCTCTGGGAAAATGATGAATCAGTAAAATCAAAAAACTCTTGTGGGAAAGAGTAGCTTTTAACAAAAAAGCTGCTCAGGTTAGACAGAGTTCCTGAAAGTGATCCCATAGATATGTATGTCCATCAGAGTGCACAGTATACACAAGACACACATAGATCCTATGTCAGTATCAAGACAACAGTCTGGGGATGGGAGATAGAAACTGAATAACTTTGCTGTCTCCACCGCCCATTCAGCTCATCATTCTGCTCAAACTCTCATCTGGAGCCCAAGAGAAAGGATGAATCAGGGTCATCCTGGGGCTGAGGAAAGCAGGACTGCTTCTTTCAGCTTGAAGTACTTGAAACTACAAGTTAAGGCGTTGTCTATATTTAACTGAAATATCTCTTTAAAAATATTCAGATTAGTCTTGAGTTTCACACTCCAGCACAGCTCCTGGAGTTCTGGTTCCAATTTCAGACTAATTTCAGTTCATCTCCTTGTTCCACTCAGTTGGACATAGCAATAGCCAAATATCCCTTATGACACTCAAAAGCTCAAATCACCATACCAGCTCAACTTTCATATTTGCAAACCTCTAAAGAGGTGATGGTAACTTCCAAAGACCACCAAGGCTGTTGTAGACTGGACTATGGATAGAAGAAAAGCAGTTGGAGACAGAAAGCAGCTGACTGTGAACTTATCTACAAGCTGCATTAAACCCTAGCAGCAGCTAACATAAGCCAGCACTTCTCTACAAGACTAACAAAACAGTGCAAATCAAATGTAGGCATCTTGAACTAGAAATTAAAAAAATAAAAAAATAAAAAAATAAAAAAAAAAAAAAAAAAAAAAAAAAACAAAAAAAAAAAAAAAAAAACCAAAANACAAACAAACAACAAAAAATAAGCCCCACAAGAAACCTTAAGGCATTCCAAGAGGTGAAGAACCACTGCTGGGACAAAGGCACCACCCATCCTGAAGAAGAAAACAGGCACACTATAGGGAGATGACAGCTGGGAGGGATACACAAAACAGGAGCACTGCAAAGCTACCACCAGCTGTAGATCTTTTTAGAAACATACTTTTGAATGTCACATTAAAGCAGGAGGATATATATATATATTATACATATATATTTCTACACACACCACCAACTCTCTCCTCGTGGCCCAGAGCAGTATTTTTCTCTCTCCTAGAATCCATTCCACTTTTAAGTAATGATTATTTTAAAAATAATTTGCAGCATTTCCAAATGGCAAAATCTCCAGAACTTCTTTATTTGTATTATTCTCCCCAAGCTTATCCTTCTGTCACTAGTTACCTCCCGTTCCCTAAAAAAACTCTCTTTTCATATGTCACATACATCTCAATTCTCCCCGAAACAGTGCTACACAGCACATAACCTTTGCCTCTTTTATTTCTCTATTGCTGTTCATTATTGTAAATATTATTCCAGTCTTAACTTGTTCAGAAGGCACCCAGAATAGTGAATTTCTTTTATGAAACACCCTCAGTGCTGTTTAAATCCTCCCTGTCGTTTTTTGAACTTTCATGCAAATACACAGTCAACAGTAATCATATTTGGGTATTTTATTGTCATGGTATCAACCCAGAACATCCACAGAAATTCTAAAACTTTTTCTGTAGTCTCACTCCACATCTGTCTCAATAACTGAAGTGTAAGTTCAGTTTAGATCAATGTTCTTTTCCATTATCTTCTATTTATTCAGGCTGAATCAAACTGTATTCAGTTGTGTAGCACATCTCTGTTGGGTTCTGTATCTTTCCTTCATTCATGCTATTCTATTTTCCCAGTCTATCAACATCTGGAAATTTAATTAACACACTCTTTACAGTACTGATTCTCTCAGATTTAAAGATGTTAAATTATACTGAAAGTGACAAGAGGCCTCATGAAACCCTATGGGACAGTAATCTCTAGACTAAGATTGCCTTCAATTTTTAAGATTTCTGTGCTGATTTTCAATCCATACTGAAGTGTTTATGGTCACATTTCAAGACACTTAAATTTCTATCAAATGCTTCTACATTTGCAAATATTACATGAATTACACAGCATTTACCTGCAAATGCCAAGTATTTGGTATTCATGGCTTTCCCTTTCAGAATTACAAGAAAGGTGACATAGTTTCAATAATTAGCATTTCTCTACTTGAAAATATGTTTATGCTTAAAAAGATCAACTTCTGAAATTAATTTTTCTACATTCAGAACGCTTGGTTAAATAACAAAACTTCCACTGCTCTTACAGAGAACAAAATCATTGTTTTACACAATTCCAGATATTTATAACTACTTCATATACAAACCAACTGTTTTCAGTTGTTCTTCTAGCAATCATCATTAAACAACAGCTTATGTACTTCTCACAGACATATTTTCAATGTTATCAAATATTCTCTGTTTTCCTGTATCTTTAGTTTTAAAATGGCACATTTATAAGCATTTGCACATGAAATCATGACAAGTCCCCATTAGCCTGTTTTCCTCCCACCACTGCCCCATGCAGTTGGAGGTCTGGCAGGCAGCCACACCAGGAGCAGGGCAGAGGCTGGGCCGCAGCACTAAATATGCACAGCGTGGTCTGGCAGATGGCAGATGAATGCAGCAGGTTGTGTCCCCAGCCATCACTTAAAAGTAGAGGAAAGACACTTGGCTGTGTAAAACACACAAACAGAAGCACACTGCATGCTAGCACACCTTTAAGAAACACAGGACATTATGTTAGCATGCCTATGATCAAAAGTGACTCATAGAACAAACAATAAGATCATTTCTGGAAGAACGGACGACAGTGAAAAGAAAGCAAGCAAGCCACCAAAAAAAATCTTCTTAACAAAGCAGAAGAAAGAAGAAAAGTCTTTACTTTCCTAGTGTAATTTTCAGTTTCTTTTAATAGAACCTAAGTTTTCCATTTTCCCAACCATGACTGCTCAATGACTTTGAAATTCAGAAATAAAAAAACAACCTGCCACAGTCATATTTTAATAATGAGGTAATGTTAAATCCTTATCTTGAAAGGCCTTTAAAATAACAATCTTCCTTCTCTTTCTCTAATATTCTTTCTTCTTACTTTTGAATACCAAGATCCAGGAAGAAAATTATGATTGCACCCTGAAACTCAATTTACTTAGACACTGACTTTTAAAGCTAATTAGAGAAAGATCTTTAAAACTGAAATTAAAATTTAATTACCCACACCCTCTCTGTCTCTTTTCTCTGGGCTCTTTTCTAAAATGCAAATAACTTTGCATGCCAAAAGAAAAGACAAAAATGTCAGATTTTACAAATGTTCTACTCAGATCTGTCAAAAAATTGTGTTTCAGTATATTTTAGTGAGCTAAAGTCTCAGGGTTTTGGGTACATTCTTCATGGATTTCCTTAAAACATGCTGGATTACCTCTTTACCTATTTTCATGCTACTGCTACAAACATAAGAAAAACGCACTTCTAGTCCCCCAGATGCCAAAAATTTTTGCAAAAATTTGTGCCTTACTTCTTCAAACAGTTGTGTGAGTAGAAACATCATCACCTTTGCTGCTGCTGAAGTTATTTTGCTTTCATTAAAGATCATGCTTTGTTAATAATACTATGATTGATATTTAGTTATATTATAATGAAGACGCTGTATTACACATCTTCATTCTGCAGTGCAAGCAAGAGTTTACAGTGACAAGAACAAATTCCTGGCTGCCTTGAGTTGATAAAACTTCACCACTCTGAGACACAGGAAGGAAGTTGACAGATATTTTTCTTACCACAACTTTGAAAAATCCCCTAAAACTTAATGGAAAAATTCCTCCTGTTAGTAAACATAATGCAGTGCTATGAAAACTGTTGAATGTTTATGGTCTAAATGCTTTGGGTAGACCCAGAAAGGAAGGAAGACGTTTGCAATGTTTTCCTGGATAGAAGAGAAAAAAAATATAGATACAACAATAGGATTTAGATTGTAACTTGAAGAGCTCAGTTGGGAAGAACAAGGAATGATATAATGTGTATAATACACAGTACAGTTCTTTCATCAGTGAGTTTCAGTCAGAGAAAACCCGCTGGGTTGCCAGTGTCATGACCCTCTTCTGGTCCCCAGGCCACCACTGTGTTTTTATGTGAGGAGGAAAAGCGGTGGGGAGAAGTGCAGTACCCTGCAGTACCAGATACGAGGAGTTCAGTACAACTTGTTAGTCTGTATCTATTTCTGACTTATTAGAGAATAAAGTTTCTTTCAACATCTGTTGCCAACACAGCCTCCTACATCACTACACGACCTCATATGTGAAGTGAGAATTCCTATGTGGATCATATGCAGACGCCAAAGAGTTAAACATGCTTAATTGCCATTCAGCAGGTATGTGCGTAATTAGCAAGAGATTTGTCACTATACAAGTCCTTACAAAGCTGGTACTGGAATCTCTCTCCTTCCCTACTCTTCATCAAAACCTAATGCCTCATCCACTGGCTCATGAATTACATCACAAATTGACTTGACAGAAAAGTGAAGGCCTGGACTGCCCAGAGGGCTGCAGAGCCTCCAGGCTGCCCATCAGCATCCCCTCTGCAGGAACTGCCCGGTGAAGGAAACCATACACACCAGCCACTCCTGGGGCAAACGGCAAGGAAATGAAAACCTGCAGCATTTCTACCATGGTTTAGAATGGAAAAAAACCACCCAAACTTCTGGATTAGTAAGACATCATGATGGCACCATCAGTCTAGTGTGTACACAGGGTATGGGAAATAAAGGGTGGCTGCAGGGATCCTACTGGTGTCTTAATTACGGGAACAATGAACAAGTTATGTATGGTGGTTGTTTACCTCATTTCTTTTTGAAGCAGTAAGGGAAGAGGTATTTCTTTGCCAGTCATCAGATGAATGCTCAGTCTTTGGAGGTGTCTGACTGTTAATCTGCTACTTCTCCATGTTTGTGTGGAGAAGTTCCTTGCCACTGAATGGGCACTTGGCAGCCCTCCTTTTCAGGCTGGGGGGAACACAGCTGGCTCCAGCCTCGCTCCACTGCAGAGAAGTTCAGGAGTCATCAAAAATTGAGCTGGGGATTTTTTTGAGATATAAAACAATCCTGGATATCACAGGCCACTGTCAAGCTGGAGAAGGCAGCAATTTAGAGATATCAATGCCTGGAGGTGGATCTGAACCTGAGTTAACAAAATCCAAATAGCTTCCTTACAGAAATTATTTAGAGAGATTTTTAACTGAAGCATAATAATTATGACAACCAAGGAAACTTGGCCACAATCATTTAAAGGGCTAGGGTTTTTTGGACAGAAATTATATGTGCATAGCTACTGCACAAAATACAAAAAATTATAGAACATGTGGGAAGGAATAGCCTCTACGCACACTACTGAGTTTCCAACACAGCAAACAAAATTTACAACTAACATCTATACTAAGAGCGAACATAGCCCTGAACTTCTATTAAAAATTACCAACAGTTCCTGAAGTTTTAATGGCACTTGCTCTTGTTTCCATGACAAAAATATTTACTAGGATTATTAGAGGCATGTTGGTACATTCATGAAACATGCTCTCATTATCAAATGCTCTCTCATTATCAAATCTCTGTGAGTTATCGTTCCACTGAACTCCTATCTGCTGCTGATGACCAAGAACAGCAAAAGATCTCAAGCAGAACTAGGAAAAGGCCACGTCATGCCACCCCATGTGCTCAGATAAACAATATTTAGCAGAAGACTCTTCTGCACGCAGGGACTAATACAGCTCAAAGGCAAAGCACAGAGCATAAGAATCTCAAGAATATTATTTTCTGTCATTCAGTTGCAAGTATCAAGCTGAATCCCCACAGACAAATCAAGCATTTGCGTGTTTAAGTAATGAGATGAAATGCCACCAACCCTCCTCATCCACAGGGGATGCACGGCAGCGGAGCTGCCATGACCATGACATGGGAGGGCAGATAGTTGTGCTCTCTGCCAGCAGATGTGACATTGTGCCTGACCTTTCACTGGGGGTAGGTCAGAGAACAGTCTGAGAAGCTGCAAAGTTTGGTGACTACAAAAACTAATGGTGACCAAACAAGGTCTTTCCAACTACAGAGTGGGGAATAAGAAGCTCCAGCTTCAACACAACATGCTAAAATCTTCTCATTAACTGTTAACGTTAAAGATCACCTTCTGCAGAAAACTCCAGTGTTCCCAGTAGCCAAACAGTAAGACAATTTAGACTATACTGGAAGTTGTTGTTAAATTGTTCAGGTAATGCCCACAATGGGACAATAAAGTGTAACACCTGCTGTTCTCCATCAGGTGACAGACCAACAGACATCCTTCATTCTTCTTCTTTTCTAGAAACAGATACTCGCTTACTGTTTAAAACCATGCCTAGTGAGCAGTAGGAAACTAGTGCTGCTTGAAGTATGTGCAAAGTTGAGCATCTTTATGTGTACTTTTCAAAGTCCCCTACAACAACAGGGAGCATAAATTGTTCTCTTCTGGAAATGAAGAACATTTTCTACACTTAGAAAAACTTTGGCAATGTCTTTTTTTCTTTTATTCTCCCCACCCCCCCCATCTTTTTTTTTCCCCCCATTCCTCTCCTTCTACAGCCCTGGAAACATGCAGTTACGCTGCATGCTTAATTATGTGCCTCTCACTCAATTTTTTTTATTTCACATTGCCAAATCTGAAGAGAGTAAAAAATTATTCCTAAAAGTTCAAAACTAAGATTAAGCCAATAGAAAGAGCTTCAACTGAGGTTCAAAAGGAAGTCTTGCTACATAAAAGACAGTTCGTGAATTTTTGGATCAATGACTTTTCGTGCTTGCAGTTGCCAAATTTCATTAGAATTTGTGATTGGTTCTAGCCCAGAGATGAAGATCATCTTTCTTAGTGGAGAAACAGCTTTAGCCAGAACTAACAGAAGATATTTACTGAAATACTATGGTATATACTTCATGCCAGAATTTGTCAGATTCCCAGCAGCTAACTTTTCCAAGCTGTTTCCACACCACAAGGCTCCCTCCTTGTCTCATCCTAGAATGTGCTACAATAATTTCAAGTGTCTGTATGGAGAGAGGGAACATGAGGTGGACAAATTATATTTTACAATATCTATAAATATTTATTTTATTTTATTATTATTAATTTTATGTTATTAGGGAATTCTCATTTTGTTTCATTCTTCAAAGGAGATTAATAAGGTAGTTATTTTTCTGCAGCCCAAAATTCATTGATACACTGAAATGAGGAAAAGAGCGGATTGCCAGCATATATTACTTGGTCTTCTTCCATTAGCATGAGTAATTGGAGGTTGTTGCTTGAACATGAAGAATGTCAACATATTCAAAGGAAAATCAATAGCCCAGGACAGGTTATCCTGGAAACACCCTGCAAGTAGTCAGCTGGACAAGAGGACTCTGCAAAACCCCATCTCTGCACTCTACACAAAGCAGAAAAGAAGATGCTGTTCCAACTGGTCTCGCAACTGAGTGTCTGCACCTGAACCCAGACAAGCGCCTTGTGCACTTGTATAACTCGCTCTCTTCCAAGACCTCCCTGCAGAAAGACTGTAAGTTTAAAAATCTCTGCTGAGGATGGACAGAAGGAAAACCAGGAAAACAAAGGAACTACAGTTGTTCTAGTTCCCCTGAGCCCATAGCCAGACAGAGACAGAGTGCTCACTTCCCTGAATGCAACACAGCCCCACAGTGTCAAGGCTAATGACCTCGGTCCATGGGGAAAAGTATCCAGGAGTAAAGCAGGAACATGGAAGGGTCACTCTCCATCCAACTGCCAGCATGGAGATGCAAAGGAAGAGCTGCTTTTCTGGATAAGTGCCCCAGCTGCACTGGGATGCTAGTCAAGATGTAAAGGACAGCTGTAAGAGCACTATGGCATCCAGTCCTCAGCATCCACAGGCTTCCCCTACCCACCTTGTACCTGCATATCCATAAGATGGTCCTGTTATAACCAAAAATAAAATTCAGCGTAATAATACTTTTAGCTTAAGTTAATTCTCCACAAAGGTTCTGTGGAATGCAATTCCTCAATATTTTACAGTCCTCAAAAGAAAGTTATCCTGCATAAAAGAAAGTCACAGCAGAAGAGAGCCATCTCCTGTACCAATGGAGCTATTTCATTAACCTACCTGAGAGCAAAGAAGTTTTGGGAACAAGTCTTATTATCATCATTTTTATATTATATTAGAATTTAGAACACTTCCTAGTAATAAGACCTCCCTATCATATTGATTTTCAATCCATGCATCCTTACATGGCTCGTACAAAACAGTGGCCATTCATGGAATAAACACAAGGAAGATGTACAAACCACTGTGAGTAGAAGAAAATCCATAGGCTCTCATAAATCATCAACTTCTCTGCAGCGTGCATCACACAATGTGCTTCCAGCAGGAACCACCTCTGTTTTTTGAAGTGCTTAGTTTAAAATCTGAAAATTAACTCTAAATGTTCTCATTCTACACAATTTTTACATTAATTATGGTGCTTCTGACTAAAACTGCTTTACTGGTTAATAAAAGTAGCTATCTTGAGTTTTATGTAAAATAAGAAAGCAGAAAGAAAGGTTACTATTGTTTAGCTACCTATGTTTATGCAATCTCTGAAGGCAGAATATTTTAATAACTATATGAGTGCTAGTGTATTTAATATTTCATATGAGATGTCAAAAATCTACTACATAAAATAACATCTAAAATACTTACTCATCACTACAAATACAAAGGCTACCTAAAGCAGAGAATGCTCATGCAAATGTTTTTTAAAATCACTCCAGAACAGAAGTAAATTTGTATTCATACAGATACATATTAGCTTTAGTTGGGATTTTGTCTGTAGAGAAACTGAAATATTATCTTTTAGATCATTCACATAAATACTAAAAATACTTCTTAAATGTTTCTGAAAATAAATAGCTTTCTGAGGACAAGTTCATTACTTTGTGTTCTTCTCTGGAATTTTTAGAACTATTTTAAAAGTTATTAATTCATTACAGAGTTCACTTTTTTTTTGTCAGATGGGATTTTGATTTATGTATTTTTCAAGCTTTTGAGAATACTTCCAAAGGATGTTTAACATTTTTAGTCTCAAGTTCAAACTTAGGAGGGAAAACTTTCCCATTGGTCACGCAACACATACAAAACACAAACCTCCTGAACAATTTTAAAAAGGAAGCCAAGACTGCATATGTGGGAAATGCAGTCTGAATCTTAAAAACGGATGGTGTTCTATTCCCTCCACAACAGAACACTTCCAATAAAGGGGCTCTTTTTCATCATGCAAAAGCCAACAAGAGGAAAGACTACTCATGGAGAAACTCCTGGCTGCAGGTATTACAAAACACTCAAGAGGGGGGCAGATTGGGCTGCATCTTGTCCCATGCCCAGCATCAAGCAGCCCTCACTAACCTCCCCCAGTTTTAATCAGCTCTTGGAATACAATCATCATCGTACCTTTTTGTGTGATTAGTATGGCAATTCTAATTTAGGGAAGATTAAAATAAACCAAACAGATGCATTTGCTTTTGCTGAGATGACCAAAACCATTTGTGCAAACAAGGCTGCTCATGTTCCTCAGAAGCAGCTGGGTTATCTCAGATATGAGTACTGGGCTAAAACCACCTATCAAATGTAAGAGTTTTTTGCTGTTTCCATATAGGTGAGGAGAAAAGAATTTAAACATCTTGGAGAGCTCTGCTGCTCCTCTTCAGCAGCAGCACCTCGGCAGGGCTGGAAACAGGAGCCAAAACTACCCAATCCCACACGCATTCAGATGGCCACGTTCCTCACTCCTGGCTGGCACAGGGAGAGCGCTGGGATGTTGGCCCCTTGGCCTGCTAACTCCAGGAGAAAGGAAGAGACAGAAATCATGAGACTGAGAGATGATTATGCTCAGCACATCCAAAACCCACAGGCAGGTACACAAAATCCCCACCGGGTTGCTGGATCATGCAGTCACAGATCTCCATCAAACAGTCCCTTTCTGACCGCAGATGTTTTGCAGTTCTTGTCCCTGTGCACATTTTGTGCTTTAGAAAGTCCTGTGACACAGACAGAGAGGACAGAGTGCCACCTTTTCAGTAAATGGCACTTCACAACCCCCCTCCTGAGGGGTTTTAACTGCTTTGTTTCCCTTTTCACATTATAGCAGAGGAAAAGGACAGAACTGGACACCACACACTTCGAATTGCATTCCAGTGGGATTCACCTAGAGATGACCGAAAAATAACAAGCTTAATCCACAAAAATATAATATTAAGTTCTTTAACAAAATACACTTTAGCAGATTTGCTACCAAAGAAGAACAACCTCTCTGGTCCCAAACTGGAGGATAAAAGTCTTTGCATGAACAAAACAAACACAAAAATTCTTGGATCAAAATTCACTCAAGCAGCATGAGGCTGAAAAAATTTTCCTGCTGATTTACTGCATGGCAGTTTGCTTGTCTAGCCTTTCCAAACAGTGATCTAACATCAGCATGAGGACAGCAAGAGGGAAAATTGCTGCCTAAGTGGCAGGTTTGTTATTGTTTGACAGTTCTAAAGAGTTCACTAGAAACTTCTAAAAAGAGCATCTTTAATTCCCTGAAATTACTGATAATCGGCCAAGTGAATGGAGAACAATTATGAGGAAAATTGAATGCTTCCAAATGCCAATTTGCTGTAGATCCTGAATTAATATTGCATAAGCATTTCTAGTCTCTTGCTGTAAAAGCAAAGGACTAAAAACCTAGGCCCACAGGCAGTCTTGCACAGCTCTCCTCACAGAATTCTGTATCATCATTTTTGCATTTTATAATCATACTTAGCCTTTATGTGGTGACTTACATATTTAACCTATTTTTCTTCAAAAAAAAAAACCCGCATCTGTAAGGTAAACTGTCTTCTGCATTAAATGTTCAACAATAAGCAGTCACACAACAGCGTGAAGTCCCTAATACAGCCAGAGATATAAGCTGGGTTTTGCTACTAATTAAGTCAGAGCACACTTGAAGCAATCGTTGCAAAATACAGTCTTAGGAATTTTTTGTAATACAGCTATGCCAGCAGTTGGCCATGGAGTACAGCAAAGAGAATAAATACTCTGGGAAGAAAAGGGCTCAAAACATCCTTTTTTTTTTTGCTGAGCTGAAACAGACCAGTTTCTGTTAAAGGGCCAAGAAAGTCTGAAAAGTTAATGCAGAATTTTTGTCAGCCTCAGTTTCCTGCGTAGCAGCTGACTTGCCAGCCAGTCCCACAGGAGAACACGACCAGCCCAAGCCATGGTGACTCAACCAGATGCTGTCCCATCTTCCTTAGTCTACTCTTCCTCTGCACCAAAAAGGAGCTGAATCAAAAAACAAATGCAAAAAAAACCCCTTTAAAATTAATTTTCTCCTTTTTATCCTAAAAAAACCCAAAACATACAACAAAATAAGACTAACCAAGTAAACACATTCCACCTACAAACAAAATGTAGGGTATGGATGAATGGGAAACCTGGCTGCTGGGGGGTTTGCAGGAGCAAAGGGTATTGCGGCAGTATAGCTACAGATTTCTGTGGCAGACAGGATGAAAAGACTACAGAACTGGCTAGAATGGACAACGTAGACAATGAGAGAGGGTGCAGCTGGAAAAACTGCACCAAAAAAAAAAGTTAAGAAAATAAATACAGAATAATCTTAAATGAGAAAAGCATAGGTCCAAATATGCAAAGAATCATTTGCTACACCCATTGCAGCACTACTGCGAGACTCCAAACAAGACTCGTAACTGAAATCCTGAAGACACCCTGTGATCATCCTGTCAAACACCTATATAAGCCCAGGTACACCATGCAATAATGTCTGCATTTAGTCTTTTAACTTCTGTTGGAAATACAGAAAAATATTGACTTTAATTTCAAGACTTCAGGAGACAGAGAATCCATCAAAGCCCCAGGACTGTCATTTTTAAAGCTCCGCAATTCAGTGAATGTCTTCTATGTCAGACAATCCACAGTTTGTGTTTCAGGAAAGGTAATTCAAAATGTCATCATGCACTTATACAAATCTAACATTACACACTACCATTTTTCATTTTGTGATTAACACTTGAGAAATAACAAAAGTGTAATCGTGTGGGATTATCCTTCCTTTTCATGTCTTTAACTTTTTTTGCTGTTTTTCTCTTCAGTTTCTGGCATGGACCAGGACTCAGGTTCTACAGAGAGTTTTGCAAAGAGAAAGGGTGAGCAGGAGGGCAGCAGCAACCTACTCACTTTCATAGTCATACATCATTTACATGGGTCCTAGGGTAATTGTTTATACAGCAAAGTAACATCAAGGAAACAGTTATGTATTTTTATTTGTCCCCAGGGAGGTAAGCATTCCCTGCCACTCGCTCCTCTTCTGCCCTCCCCCCCTCCCCTTTTCTGATCCATGCATCTTTGTTCTTTTATTCTTCATGCCTTCTCTTTTCCATTCTCCTTCTGTTTCTGATCACAGGCTGATACAAAGTGGTTGTCTCCTTTCTAAAATTTCCATGAGGCATCAAGTTAACCCAGATGCACTGGGTTCTCAATCTGGAAGTCAGCAAATGGAAACAGAAGGAAGGAGCATCAAGTCACCAGCTAACCTTCTCTCGGGTTAAAGCCTCATCCCCATCACACGTGCTGAGCATCTCACATTCTGCGGCTTGATAACTACAGACAGAAAGCACAGAGCACACAAAGAGCCTTCAGCAGCAGCCCTACCTTTGACATTTCCTCACTTTTCATTGATAAAAATGACCCTTCAGGTATCTCACAAACAAATGACAGAAAAAATAGTGAGGGAAAAAATCAAGGAAGGAAACACAGAGCAAGCAGTTTACATTGCAGTGCAAGTAATAAAACAGTTATGACTAAAATGAAACAAATGTATTTAATTTGGCTGGTCAAAAGGAAAATAAAACTGAATTAACCACATGTATCTATGGGTGAAAATTACCATCCCTCTAGAAAAAATTATGACTTTAAGAACTTTTTCCAAGGAAAGATAAATGAAACACTGTATTTGGTTTAACTGTTACACATACAAGGATTCACAAAAAAAGAAAAAAGAGAGGAAATGTGAAAAAAGCCCCACAAATACAGCCTTCCTTACAAAAGCCATCCCTTTTGATACAGCACAAGATGAATTATTGGATTTAATTACTTACTAAATTTACTAAATGTAAAAACATGTGGTCAATGAAATGCCTTCCTCCCACAGAGATCTGAAATTCTGTTCCTTTATGAGGAAATTATAACTATGTACCAATCTTATCTGCTTTCATACAGAAAACACTGAAAACCTCCTGTCCTAGAACTCAAGACATCTGTCAGATCTGGGAGGTATAAAGCAGAGAAAAATACAACAGTGATTCACAAGGACTCAGTGCCTGTTAAACACAATTGGATTTGCAGAAAAACCTTGAAAGCATATGTACTGAGAAGATATTTAAAACATCTGGCAAAACCTGGATGAGGGGAGGGTGGAATACAAGCCCATAACATTAGAGCAAATTAAAATACTTCATTAAAAATATTTTTCACCCTTAGTAAAACATTCCGACTTTGAAAAAGAAAAGTGGAAACAAATGGAGCAAAATCTTAGCCCTGGGAGAACTGAGAAACTGAAACTGGTATATGGTACATACAGCATGGCACAAATTGCTCAGTATGAGTGAAGCTGATGTACCGCCTTCAGGGTTTGAGGAGTAATTTAATATTCAATTCATCCCATAATAGGAATCTATGCAAAGAATTCACAAGCACAAAATTATTCTTGGTAAAACACAGAATGAAGACTCCTAGAAGCTGGCCTGTACACCAGCAGCCACACCAGGCAAACAGCACATAAATAGCTGCATTACAATCTACCCTGAACTGACAGCCATCAGGAACTGTATGGAACTTCCATATCACAGTGAAATCACACACACAAGCACAGCTCTCCTCCTGGAGCTCGTTCTGCTGGGCACGTACCCGGCAGCCGTGAGCAGGGTCTGAGCCCAGCAAAGCACACACTGCCCCGAGCGCTGCTCCCCTGCCTGGGGTCTGGGGCACACTCTGGGCACGGATGACCCACAGCAAACCCAGAGCCTGCACCCTCGGAGGGCAGCTGCTCGCTCCCAGCACCACTGAGGACATGGCTCAAGCACGCACTGCTTTGGTACCCCATTTTCTACTGGCTCTCTGGATTTGCTGCCACCACGACACACTACTGCGCAGCAGCTGCCAAGACACAGAGTTTGGGATAAACTCTTCAGCTAACACAAGAAATATGCAGATCAAGCTGCACTAAACAAACATCTATGAGTATTCCCAGCTGCGGTTTCACTGAAACTTTTTCACCCGTCACTTTTTGGGCAATAGGTTTTTAAACAGTTCAGTTTTCTCCTCCTTCCCTCCATTGCTGCTTACACACAGCTTCTCCTCCTCAAGCTCCTGGAGCAGCCCCCTGGCAGTGACCTCTCCTCGAGCCTTCAGCTGCAGTCCTGCTCCCCCAGTCACTGCCAAAGCACAAACCAGAAATAATATCTCAGTACCAGCACTAACTGCAAACAGATTTTCCCCCTACCCTTTATGGGTGGAAGAACTGAAAACACTTACTACACTGTGATGTTATGTTTTAAGCAACATAACAAAGAGCTATGGGAAAGCAGGATTACGGGAAGACTTTGCCCACTTGTGTTTTATTACTTTAAAGGTGAACTTAAAACAGAGGTAGAGGTAAATCATCTACATGTACAATACTCACAGAAATATTGCCTACTATGTCAAACTAGAGCAGTAACTTTATTCACTCACTTAATGGATATTTCCCATGGATAAATGTCATGCAGTTCATTTGACAGAGCAGTTTCATGGTTTTTTACTGCAGTAAGACCTTCATTTTTATTTATTTTTCCATGAGTCAAGAGCCCAACTAAAATTTTAAATAAAACATGAAGAGACTATACTATGTAAGACCCTTCAGATGAAAATCATTGTGAAAGTCAGGCAGTGTTTGACCTAAAATCTCACTGTCATCTAATGAAAGTCTTAAACATCAGAGCTCAAAATTGGTTGGAACAGAAAAAGCAAACATCATTTTTATATTTGGTCGAGAAAGCTTTCATATGCAGAAAACTTCCAAAAAGCCCAAAAGCAGAGAGATCAAGTCAGGACTTACCAAAAACAATGAAAGACTTATTTGTGCATTATATAAGGTTGGTTAACAAGGCACATGTGCCCATTCTCCAACTTGTTAGAAACTGGTGAACATAATTTTATTCTTTCATAATCTACTAAAATGAACTGCTAGCATTGCTTCAAATGTTATTTCATTTGAAACAGTTTCAGCAGTTGTTGCCCATCATTATTCTATCTGTAAACTTGCAAATGCATTTACTTTAATAGCCTGCATTTGAGGGATGCTCCTTTACCCAGCCATCCATTCAGAGGCTGAGCGTGTATACAGAGAACTTTCCAAGCCCTCGGGGAGCCAGGATACCCTGAACATCAGGAAAGGCAGGATGGCTGTACCACCCTGCACAGTGTGTGCGGGATCGGGGTACAGGGACACTCAACTGCATAGAGCAGTGAAGACAACTCACATGCTTCAGACCTCATTAACCCCACATCATGCTTATTCCTCCAGATTTGGGATGGCTTTCAGTGCCACATGGCACCCGTGATGCTCCAACGTCTGAGAACACATGGCACAAAATAGCACAGCTGCCCCTTTGCAGAGGTTTGCCCATTTGGGAGCAGCATCGCAAAGTGACCGGATACCAGTGTCAGGCCCAAGGCAGATGGCACTGTTGGGTTAACCATAAAACACCATCCAAGTGTCTCAAACCCAATTTTACTCTGAAAAAAATCCAACATGGGATTTTCTGCATTCATGACATACTGTCCACAACCCGAATATACTTCCCAAGCATAATTAGGGCTGTGTAGGTACTTCCTGGGGCCACACAAAAGTAGCCTTTGTCTTCCAAATTTGCAAATTACCTTTTTTAAGGCAACAAAGGCAACATCCTACTGCATGATTTTTTTTTTTAATCTTTCATGTAAGAATTTATTTTTATGGTGTGAGTTAAATCACAGGCAGAATGGGATTAACAGACATGTATTTTGGAACTAGTCAACTCCATTTCTCTCCCATCAATAGAGATTAGCCACTGCACCTTGTCAAGGCAATGGTTCATTTCACCCTGAAATAAGCTGTAAAACAGGTCAGATGAATGCATCCTAAAGGTGCCCAAGAATGGGAAACTGGGCTGCCTTGAGCATTTAGCTCAGATGCAGAACCTGAAGTCTGTTGGTATTAACCTCATCCATCACATCTGCTTTGAATCAGCTGCTGCCCAACAATTGCCAAAAGAGTCCAATTTTACTTTCAGTTGTGAATATCAACAATGCTGTACAGCGAATCGAATCAAATTCAACTCCTCAGCATAAGGTTTTAATGGGTGATCAAAGTTTGCTTTGAGAAGCCTAGTTTCTGACTCATATGCACAATTTTTGGAAGCTAATGCAAGCTTGCTCTTGCTGTCTTTGTACAACCCTTTACTGTACGCATGCAAGCAGTAGCAACATTTTAACTTAACCTAAGTGCCACTGTTTGCTTTTGGTTGTAAACCCACAAGGTCCCCAACTCCCTGTCTACATATACAATCATTTCTACTTTCTGTAAATCTAAAACTATTGATAGAATTAGTTACCTAAATCTGT
The DNA here is from genome assembly GCA_013399875.1 of Gymnorhina tibicen. Taxonomy (NCBI): domain Eukaryota; kingdom Metazoa; phylum Chordata; class Aves; order Passeriformes; family Artamidae; genus Gymnorhina; species Gymnorhina tibicen. Next base: position 1,235,368 of record VXAZ01004042.1, read on the forward strand.
AACAGAAGCTAGAAACACAGACCTGGAACACAGCCCGAGTTCATATTCACTCCAACCCCAAACAGCCCAGCTCTGGCACCAGCCCAGGCAGCAAGAGCCCCCACCACCGAGGTGGCAACTATGTCACCAAGGGGAACCCCGCCTGTCCCTGCAGTGGCACAAAAGGGGAGCTGAGCGGAGGGGCCCTGCCTGCAGAGTAGTTGGGGACACTGAGCTGCCCTGAGCCGAGCCAAGCTGTGACAGCAGGAGAGCAGGTGCTGGGCTTGTGCCTCATCTCGGCTCAGACCTCATCAGATCCATGGGCTGGAGCCGAGCCTGTCACCTCCATGGCATCCAGTGCCAAGGGTCAAAAAGAGAAAAGTTCTTCTAAATACATACACTTTATTCGCACCCTGAATGCTTCATCTGCCCCTAACACAAACCCACAGCATTCTGAAGCTGGCACTCATCTTAATTCCATAATTAATTTAAGATTTACAGCAAGAGATGGGTAAGAGAAAGAACAAATTTTATCTTTTTTTCAAGTATGAAATAAGGCAATAAATTAATGGAAAGTTATTTCTCACTCACTCCTTTATTTCAATATCATGATTCAGTCCTTTTCAGTGCATGAGAGTAAATAAAAACCAACTAAAAAACAAGCCTATTCAACTAGTAGCCATCTGTCTCTCTCTCTCATCCTCCTCAAAGGAACATGTCAAAAGACACAGAATTTAAAGCAACTTTTTCCCAGTAATCACCCAAAGAGATGGACTATCTCCAAAACACAGCCCCATCTTAAAAAAAAAAAAAAAGGGTGAGTTAATGTGCTGTAAATGTAATAAGGAAAGGAGCAAGAAGATCCCTTGTGAATTATGAACAAAAGCAAGCAGCAATTCTCACACCGAAGTACAAGTTTAGCCTAACACAAGATATACTTTAAGTGTAACATCTTACAACACTGGGCTTGTGATGAAAAACATCCCCGTGCTTTTCTGGGGGGCAGCCATGCACCAGCTGATGCATTGAACACAGGGTAACCTCACTGACAGCGTGGCACAGAGCCCCCAGCACACACCACTCTTCATTAGCCCTAACACACCAATCCCACGGGATCAGCCTGCTTAGGACCAAGTGAGTAATTAAGTACCTTTGATAAACTCTGTGTCCTCTCCTGTTGGAAAAATCTTTGTGAGTAATTAATGCAAGCTGCCCAGCCCCCCATACCCCTTCAAAGACCATTCCTGTTGCCTCAAAGCAAAGCAAAACACGACTGGGATACCAGTTAATGTTGCAGACTAGTGGCTCTGAATGTTAAGGATGCCTTGAAGCATACTGTTTTATCACATTTCAGAACAACTATCTATAAATACTGTATAAGGTTTTTAGAAACTGTTGGGCAAAAAAAATGTAATATGTACATATGCCTTTATAAAGTAAAAAATTTCACAGTGTGGCTGTCTCTATTGTGAGAAAGCATTCCCTACTCATTTCAGATTCATGTTTCTTTGCCTTCACTGTGCTCCTCCTTGTTTGCCTATAATGAAATTACAAGAAAAAGAGGAGCAATCAAGAAGGTATCTATTTTAAGAGTTATTACACTTATTGGTATAATACTTACTGATATGTGTGATGACAAACTCTTTAAATAAACATATAGCTTTATCTCAATGGTATTAAACCCCTGATGCCACAATATGACAGACTTGAGCAGCTACACTGCAATGTTTTGAGCGGATAAAATGGCATAATATTTTTGCATACACAAAGATAGAGCTCCATTAAGGAAGAAGTTGCCTTTCATTTAAAGAAACAGAAAATAAAACCCAGAAACACCATCACGACCACATATGAGTGTTGAAATACTCTGAGAATACAGCTCCGATTTCCATAATAGCTTGTTGTTCAAGTGATCATTAAATCTATTTAAGATGTCAAATTTATACTAATATCCAAACCTGATTTCTTAAACTATTCAAATTCAATACTTACATCTTCAGAACCCTTCCTTACTATCCCTCTTGTACTATATTCTCTAGCTGTGGTATCAGATCCAGGTATCAGAACCAGGTATCAGATACAATACTGTATTTTTATTACTTCCCATTATTAGTACTTGTAGATAGAAGTCTTCACCATATGGAATAACATCTTGAAATGCACCACAATTACTCAGGTTTCCTCTAGAGAATCAGTAAGTTCTAAAATTTTTTACTTTATTGGTTTCAGGGATTTTTTTAATCCTACTAGAAGCAACAGTATTTTGCTTGCTGGTATATTGAGAAGAGTGAAGATATTAAAGGTTAATTTAGAAACTTAAGCAGTTTAAAATCCATTTGTTTTTACAAACGTGTCACAGTCTCATCAAAAACACATGGTTTTTAAACCACTCAGCACTCCCAAATTAACAGCAGAGCACTACGCTTGGAGAAAACACCAACTGGAGATCACTCAAGTCAGAACTGTGTGTACAAAGATCAAATTTAGCCTCGTGGAAGAAAGCGGCACCTGGTACTGATTTTTTGATTCAATAACTCTGGCTTTTAAACAGTCATATCCCTCACAGAGCTACAGGGATAAAATGTGATAAGAATTCCTGAACGGCGAGAGCATCAGGTGAGGAAACAGACTTTGCTAAATCTTCTCCTCAAACCCCAGTGCCTGAGAAACCTTCCTTATTCAGATGCCAACAGCTGAGGTGCAAGCTTCAGTTCAAGGTTCTTTTTGTATTATCCAACACAGTAAAAGAAACATAAGAGAACCTGGCAAGAGAGTAACAGTGGGAATGATGATTTGATGCTTTGTGTTTCATTCCTGGAACTTCACTGGAACAACGGGCACCTGAACACCAATGAAGGTGACTGAGGAAACACATCGTGGAAAGCTCAGCTGATCCAAGACTCGATGTAGAGAGGGGAAAACCTCACACTGACTTCAGCAAGCACTGCCTGTAAAGTCCTAATCTTTCATTATAAATGTGGATGACTTTCTCTATATTTTGTAATCAGCTATTTAATCCTAGAGAGAACTCGATCTGATAAAGCTCCAAACATCTGGGTTTTGATGAACTCATCTTTCCCTTCCTCCCTTTCTAATCTCTCAATTCCTTAGTTCTTCAACATTTGTAAATATCTTTATTTCCATACATAAAGATGACTCAGAGTTGAATTAGGAGTCAAAGAGATACAAACAAGAATGAAAAAGTTTCTACTGGCCATATGTGGAAAAGAGTGCTCAAACAATCATCATTTTTGAAATCAGAACAAATATGAACTCACCTCTGCACTTCTTTGCCAACACACTAACATGGAGTGCTCCAAAACACAAAACCAAGGCCTTTACCTTATAAAAATTTACATATTAATTCTCAGAACATACATTTGGGACTCTAGATAAATACTTGTATCAAATCAGTGAAGTGCCATATTTAAACCAGTTTTAAAGTACTCGAAATTCACACATTTATGCACTCCCATCTTTAAATGGTTTGCTTAGCACTGGAATTTTTGAACACTCAAATTTGAGATGCAAAGACATACACATTGTTAAAATGGACGCAAGAAATGGCTCACCTGAGGTCACCAAACAACCTGATGGCTCAGCCGGGAACAGGACAGACTGCCCCCACCAGTCCTCCTGCCTTAGAGCACCGCGTAGGAGAGCGCTCAGCAGCACGCAGAACCTGCCTCTGAGCCATTCCCACAAATACTGCATTGCTATATGAGGTGTAAACACGTTTTTTAGCCCCATGGGTTACAAAAAATGGCTTTTTCTCAGGAAATGCCAATTCTCCTTCTCTTATCAGACATGAAGAATGAGAAAAATACCAACACATTTGAAGACTTGGAGTCCACCAGTTTTTATCTTTCCTTAACTAAATAAACCAGTCCTACCAATTCATCACAGTCCCCAAAGCAACTTACTCGTGTTGCTCTCTTTTGACTCTCTCCAACTTGTTTAGAATTTCTCCACAGCTGGCACCACAACTGGTCACTCCAGCTTAAGCCTTCCAGCTCACAACTGTGAGCCCACAACAGCATTTGCTTTTGATCTTTTGATGGAGGAGCATAATGCCCGATTGCACTGTAACAATGCACTATACTGCCAGGATCCTTCTCGCCATATGGTGGACTTTGCTGTTCATTAGTACTGCCTTGCAAATTACCTTTTTCTTCCTAGATGCAGTGGCTGTGCCCATCCCACTGATTTCTAAACAGTTCATAAATGTATCAAAAGTCAATGCTAAACTGAAACACTGTGCCTGAAACTCCATCTTAGTTTTCTTTAAGCAATACTTTATAGTCCAGTTCAGATTTTTTAAAATACAGAACAGTCCTTAAACCAAGAGAGCCCTCAGGGACTATACTTGATATGTCCTACTAATTTGTCAGTGAACAACTAAAAACTACTCAGAAAGCAGAGAAAGAGACAGAAATTCAAAGGCAAGCAAGGTCAGGAACTTTATTATAGCAATGAATTCCCAGTCAAAGTCTGCATGCATGCTCTCACCCATGAGGAATAAACCTGTGCTGATTGCAGGGTAAGAGCACACTTGCACACAGGGAACCTTAAAGCAACAGCCATGCTGCTGGGTAAACAATGATGTGAAGCTGCAGCAATTTCTTTGCTTCTCTGCACTTCTAGTACATCTTCACAGCCAGCTGTGCACTCACTTCAGAAGATTCTCATCTAGAGCTTTTTTTTCATAGTCTGCTTCTGTGACCAGAATATGAAATGGATGCTCAGAGTCCTACTAAAATATATGATACAGATCACCAGAGCAAATAAATCACTGGAGTGCACCAATTCCAGCTAGCTCTTAGTAATTTCTTAGGCTCTCTGGCCAGTGTTCTGGGAGATGCTGACCCTCCAGCCTTTAGGAGAAGCTTACAATTACCCCATCTCTCATTTTTAAGGAACTGAAGCACCTACAAGACATCCTGAAAACAAAAGCAGCAGTCTTGTAAAATGCACAGGCAGCTGATTTGTGTCACACTGGCACAAACCATGGTGAGAAGCTGTACATGCACAATATGCTTGTACACCTGTCTGCTAAATATGTCACTGTGGACACCATTCACTTTTACAAGCAATAGCTTTGAGAAGCAAATAGTTTAATTTTATTAATTATATTCGTAATCACAGAGTTACAAAGGTTGCATGAGATCTCTGGAGGTCATTTGGTTTAATCAGTCACACAAAAAAAGGACCAGCTGGACCAGGCTATTCAGGGCCATGTTCGGTCAAGTTCTGTCCATCTCCAAGCACATGGAGATGCCACAATTTCTCTGAGCAGCTTCTTTTGCTCTCCAGGTGAGAATGGTTTTCCTTATTTCTAACTGGCATTTTCCGTGTTGAAACTTGTGTTTGTTGTCTCCAGTAACAATGCAACTATGTGAGAAGAATCTGGCTTCATTTCCTCAATACCCTTCCATCAAGGAGATGAAGAAAAAGAGGATCTTCACGCCCCCTTATTCCCCTTAAGGGAAAAAACATCAGCTCTCCAAACCTCTCTACCTCTCTTATAATGTTTTCCAAATAATGTTATGTATTAAAAATGTTTTTTCACTGTAACTGCTGAAATATTCAGAGAGACTTGTTACATATAATCACACCAAGACAAATAACCAAGGGTGGTCTTAGTTCTTGAACAAGCTAAATAATTTAAAAGAAAAACAAGACAAAGAGATGACCCTTTTCACAATATCTCATGTAGCTGGAAAGGGATTTTATTTACAATATTTAAATGCAGTACTGTGAAACAAACAACTTGGTTCACAGGCAGTGCAGCCGCTGCTGAACTGTCACTGCCTGACATCCTGTCTTATCTGCCAAATTGCTCATTAGGTTTGGCAATTTTCACCTGCGCCTCCAGTTTATATTTCAGCAGGGAATAAACATCAGTCTGCTTTAACAATCTTCTGCAGCGAGCTTCCAACCTCTTCCCAGAAAGCATGCAGGCACAACACAAAAAACGCCTTGTGTACTGCAGGCTTAGAAAAAAGATGCAGCTGAAGTGATGAAATACAACAAGAAGTTTAACTTGGGTAAGAGAAAAGCAGTAAAAAAGAAACAGTTAGATAAGAAACATAAATAAATCAACTGCTTGTATCGATGAATTGTGTTTTCACAGTGCAAAACAAAACGGGGGGTATGGGCCAGCCTCATTTTTGTTTCCACGTTTATATGGGAAGATTGAATTTGACACACACACACACACCCCCTACATGCAAAGTACGGGCTGTGTTTGTGCATGGGAAAAGAGGGACTCCAGATGAATATTGCTTTTCCAGCTGGACCTGATCTAGCTAACCTTTCCCTTGCTGGGAGAGGAACGATGGTGTGATCTATAAACAAACAAAAGGGGTAGCATGGCAACCAGAACAAAGAGAAGAGGATCTCAGCAAGCCCTGGAGCCCCAGCCTAATGCGCTGAGATGCTGCCTGGGAGCAGAGGGTGCAGGTGAGCGGCAGCACGAGGGCACAGAGCTGCGCGGCCGCGCGGGAACCGCTGCGGAGCAGAGCCCGCCTCGCCCGCAAAAAGCGCCAGAGATGTAAAACAAAACGTCTCAAATGCTATAAACCAATTTCAGACGGAATACTGTTTTTCATTTGTTAGAAGTAAAATATTCACCGCCAACCCTGCAATTAGCTGGAAAATTACAATAATTACAGCAATTTTGTATCCCATCTCCAATCCAATTAATAGATATATGACCTTGTCAACATGTAATAATCAGGATCTGCATCTACCGCAAAACTGGATGGGTTTTATTTGCTGAATAGAACTTACACAGTAAGAAGATAATTATTTGAAATACTGAGAATACCATTTGTATGCTATGCTTCACTTCACAAGTTATAAAGGAAATACAATAAGGATAGTATTTCCATTTTCAATGTATATTTAAATGAAATTCCTGAAATAGGTATGTTTAATATGGGATAACATTACTGCACTGGGATTCTAAGCCAATGGTTTGGAACACTTAAAACCAAAATATATCTGTCAACATTTAAAAAAGGAATTAGACAGATAGGAGAACATCTCTGATTTCTGATAACATATTTATTACAAATTGTTTCACACACTTTATTTGTGCATTGTAAAAAGTGTCAGAGAGCTATAATCCTTATCAACAGTTTTAAAAGAAGTCTTCCGTATTTCTAAAGACCTTTGTATTGAAGGGTCTCAAACCTCTTTTTGGTCATTTTAGCAATCAGTGAACTAGCCAAGTATTCCATGTATCTTCCAGAACGACACCAAAGATAAGTGAGCTGTCCAATATATCACTGAATTTTATCCATACTATATGATTTTGATTCACTAACATTCATGTACTGTATAATACACCAGATAATCACACTAAGGAGAAAATGTGTATGCATTTGCCTGCTCTAACCCCCACTACGTTGAGAACCGATGAGGACGGTTTTTTAGCTTATGCATGGAAATGAGACGTGCATTTAGCAGTGACATATTCTAGTGACAGCAAAATGGAAGGGTCCTGAAATTCCAGGATATTTCTGTATTCTGCCAATAATCCTTCCATAATTTAATTCTGTGTTGCAACGAAGCACAGTTATAGCTTGAAAAGATACATGTTCAGCTCTATGTAAGCTAATTGTTAAATGTTATTCCCTTAATTTTACAGAAAACATTCTGGTACAAAACCCCTCAAACTTAACACAGTGGTAACTTTTCCATTTGCATTTTACCTGACTGATTAAATACATTTAATTAAATTAAATACAGATTTTATCCATTAAAAGAACACCTACACAAAATTAGTCTCTTGGAAATTACACATGGTTGTTTAAAACAATGCATCTGTAAAATATCAAAGGACTGATAGTATTAACTTCTGCTAAGAATTTTCTGGAGTGGAGTCACTATTTCAAAAGTTCAGTGAGCAAAATGATAGACACTACAGATAAAAGGACACAATGCTTTATCCACATTGTCTTGTTTGTATGGTATTTTTAACAACAATGAAAATTACACAGTAAATTTCATTCCATGATTTTTCTTCTTAATAAGCTCAAATATTCAAAGAACCTGCCTGAGCAAGAAATGTGATAAGTAATTCCTGCTACATGGCTTTCCAACAAATGTTCACTACATTAAAATAAACAAAATAAAGGGATGTTTCTGGCTATAGTTTCTGCTTTTTAAAGTGTATTTTTGCAACACAGTAAATGCACATTTTAGCAGGTCTTTTTATGGAAAGGTGACAGGCATAACCTAGCAACACTGACAGGTTAAGTAGAAAGTGCTCCTATCTTTAGATTCTTTTTACCATTTTGTTCATTAAATGGAATAAAACTGGCAAACTGAAAATTACACCTTGCAGCAACTACATTTGGAAATTTCGCTGTGATTTTCAGTGTGAGGACAATTTTAAACTGGCAGCATAAAAGGAGCTTATGGCTCCTAAAAGCAAGTTTATAAATAATTTATTAAAACAGAACAGGTTTGTGTACTTGCATGCAAGAAGCATTTACGCAGTCTCTCAGTTCCGATCAGCTTTCGATAAGGACAGATAATGAATCATTCTCCCAGCAGCATCAGTGGGTAGCAGCACTTGGCATCTTTGTAAATTTAGACGAAACACATTGAGATACCGAGAACATTTACTCACTTGCACGAAGAACTGACGGGGTGACCTCAATTTCACTTGTTGCTTGGTAAGGCTGAAAGGCCGATGCCGCATTGGAGCCAAGCTCACTGCCAAAAATCTCTGGGCTTTGTGTGCCTGTCGAGCTGGCGCTGGTGCCATCACCCCCATGGTGTGGATCTTGCTCGTCAAACACAGCCACGAGCTGCAAATGACAATTTAATCTACTGTTAAAAAAAAAAACTCAACACCATCAAAGTGCCATTGCAGATCAGCATTTCATCATTTCTTCCCACCAAAGAGCAAGAAGCATCTATCAGCGAGACTCCGATCAATGCCTAGATCACAACATCATCAGCCCAAGGAAAGGCAGCCATTAATTGGATACTACAAAGGGTCAACGGCTCTGATGGGACACAAAACTCATCACTGTGAGCCACAGAAAGAATGGCACCACACCAAGAAAGCAAGGGTTGCACCTTCCCCAGCAAACCACTTCATTCTACCCAGAAATGCAGAAAACTGAGTGTGGATTGATGCCTGTGCACTGGAATTTAATATCTCTGTTTAAATACCTCTACACGCATCATTACTACAGAGTCATATCATGAGTAAAACCACAGTTTTACAAAATAAAAACATACAAGAAGAAGTTATGTTGATACACACTGAAAGCTACAGACAAAATGCAAAGCCAAGGAAGTGTTATAATCACAACCAGTTATCATCTATTAATCTGCCATCTATTGATCTATTATCTGTTACTATGCCCTAAGCTGTGGGTTTCTCTTGCAAAATTTCTTTAGTCAGATTTATGGAGATACTCTGTATTTGTTTGCACTCAACTTCTCCAAGACAGGTTTGAAAACTCAAGTCCAATTTAGAACTTTGCCAAGTCCCTAATTTAATAAAAGATTTACTAAATCTGTATTCAGCACTTCAAGAAAAATAGGAAAACATCATGGTGATTTTTTATAAACCTGAGATACTTTTTCCACTGTAAATGACTTTATGCATTTATTTGAAATAAATAAAATATCCCAGTTTATCTTTGGTAGCATATTGAAAGAGATAACGCCAGCTCTTATACACATTTCACTTCAGAACTTAATTTTCAAGATGGAGAACAAAGTTTTATGGATAGCAGCATTCTGCAGCTTGCAAATTAATCTATAATATAATATTTGAAAGACATTTCCAAGAAAGCATTACATTCTTCTGTCCAAATTGGTAGGGTAAATGGAACAAATCAACTTAAACCTATGCTGGTCTCTGCAAATTGTTTATTCTGTTAGAACAACAGCTAAAACTTTACATAACCTAAAGGCACCAGAGGTCATTTTCTCTTTTCTTTTTTTAAAGCGATTTCAACATCATCTTAGCCAAAAGATTTTAATAATAGTCCCTTTACTCAAATTTAACTTACATAAGCATCAACAAAAAAATTTAAAACCACAACTCTAAGCCCAAGTGGAAACCATTTGGGAATTCAGCTTTTGAAAGTACTCTCAGGCATTTACTCTTTTAAACCAGTCATTTTGAAATTACAGAGAGTAGCAAACTTCTGCCAATAATTCCATATCTAATGCAAAAAACAGAAAGAAGGAACTGGTAATGGGTAAAGGATCCATGCTCTCTCCAGTGCTAGTTCAAAGGTAGGTAGCACCAGGAAAACCAGACTGCAGCTGGAGACAGCTGGAACATGTTTTTACCATAAAAGTCATTATTTTATGTTTGAGAAATCTACACACAAAAGAGACATGACAACACCAAAATGTCAGTAGCTCAGGAGTATTGGAAATTTAATTTTCTAATACACTGTGAAATATCAATGCTTATAAAAATATGCTTCTAAAACTTTACTCATACCTCTCTTACTGTTTTATAGCAAGCTAATTGCCAATATCCCGCAACTGAAAATAAATTAGTCCACAACTGAAGATCTGTAAGGTATTACAACAAAAGACAAACAAAGCATTTAAGAATCCTAGGCACGAAACATCAAATCTTTTTGTCCTTCACATGTCACGTATCAAGATAAATCCCCCAATTACATTCTGTTCCTTTGAGGCTGATTGAAAAATATTATTCAATGCATGCAGCTGCAAGTATTTTATAGATATTATACATATGCAAAAAGGTATGTGCATATGAATCTCTATATATGTTATCTCCTACTCTAAGTTGCCTCCAGCTTTTTGCCTATTCCAGACAGTCTACAACCTGTAACTTCAGAACATCCAAAAATGAATGTTTCTTATTTCATGCTTGGCTTTTGATCTTATCATTTTTTGCAGGTATTCACTGTTTTGACAGCATCAAACCCTCAAAAGGCTTCAGTTCCATTAAAAAGCATGCCAAGTTGTAACATTTTTTCAGCATGAAGAAACACAAGCCATGTTAGCCTTCTCCAAATCTAATTAGCATTAGGAACACAGGTTAGGAAGTTCGTTGTAAAACAGCACTACAATGGTACACTCAGCCCTCATAATGAGCTAGAAAGTCTTTGGGACTGGAAAACTTAATGCAGATAAACACTGTTGAATCTTGATTTCCAGACCTCAGTATGCCATTCTGCAAGATGATGAGCTTGCAGGAAACAAGGACAGCCAAAACATCTTGTATTATGATATCAAGAATTTATCTCTGATTTCTCCAACACCCTGTATTTTAATCAAAGGAGATTATTCAAGGAGAGGAATTGTACTGCTGGAGGCCTAGAGATCACACCTCGACTACCATCCTTGCAGGAACAAGGAAGAAAACAAAAAACTTTCAGAGATGCCTTATGGCAACGTAGAAGGAACCACAGGAGTAGGTCACTGGAGCTATGAAGAATCCTTTGCTGCAGGAATCCACAGTGATAAACACTGCTCTATGCCAGGGGAAAGGCCGCACGGTGAGTCATGCTTGAAGGCCACAGAGATGTTTTTAATTCGGCAAAGAATGGAGCACCCATTACTAGACCAGCTTTTATCAGACCTAAAGTCAGTGGACAGCCTATGGTGTTTTGCTGGGCTTTGGATGTCAGATTTACAAAGAGAGTAGAAAACGAAGATGACTATCTTTCCTGGACACATCTTTATTGTCAGGAGACTGCTTCCATGTTCATTTTTTTCTTCTTTAGTAAGAAATAAAGGACTGAAGTTATCCTAACCTTTCAAGAATCACTCTATTATTTCCAATACCTGAAATGAAATCAGCTTCCTGTTCTCTGTTCTTCAGTTTTAGATCTCATCACTTGCAGTGACCTGAGAAACTCATCATAACACCCAATCTTATGCAGAAATGAACAGCAGAAGGACTGAACAAACCATAGTAATGCATTAATAGAGAAAATAGCTTAGCTGTTCAATATTAGACCACTATCAGCTCTTTAAAAGAACTTCCATCAAAATTCAGTGAGGATTGGAGCCATTTGGATTGGTTTCATTTTATTTTACTTTGTGAAAGACAAACCCACACCAAAGACCAAATATCATATCAACAATAGTTAATAAATAATAATAATAATTATAATATATTTTATCCACCCCCTATTCCATGGGACCTCGACTTGAATGCATCAAAGTTATGAGAATATGGTTTAATTGATTACAGTAGTTTTAATCATCTGGGGTTAACAGGACTATCTGCATTTTTCAATCACAGAACTAAAGATCTGCAAATAGGAAATAAAATCAAGTAAAAACAAATCACTTTGTCATCCCAAAGCAACTGTAATAAATTATACGCTTAATTTAGATTGGCATGCTTACATTTCTTATTATAATATGGCAAAAGCAACAGAAAGGTGAGAGGTTTTAATATCATCATTTACCACAGTAAGATGGCACAGGAAGTGTCATCAGTTTGAACAATGTGAGATTTTGGTCCTCAATGTATGCGTATACAACTTTTTCAAGAAAAACTCACTTTCAAATATTCATTAACATATTCAGATATAATGACAGCAGCTTAGTTCAGATCGTAACTCATGGAAATGTTAATCCCATTTCAGCAATGGAATTAGAGTAAGTCTTCAAATGGTCAACTGCATAAACTAAAATACTTTCTAAACCCCACAGCAAGAAATACAAGCAATCATGTGTGAATTACCAACAAAAGATACAATTATTTCAAAAAGCAACAGCATTCAGTGTTTAACCAACCAGTTTTTCTTTTTTTAGTAATACAAAACCGCAGTAAAATTCAACAATTATCCCAGCTGTAAAAAGCATACTTGTCATCATTAGTATATTTCAAGAGGTGTGAGGTTTTTTTATTGCTATCCTTATCCTCTGAAGACAAAAAAACGTAGGAATATGGTTTGAAAACCAGCAAATTAATGCTCTTCTCTTTTGACTGATAGAGTCTTTCCATAGCAAACAGACAATGAAGGGAGAGTAACATAATTTTTTTTTGCTAATTATATTAGCTTCATCAAGCAAATGGCTTACAAAGAAATTATTTCACAGTTTGAGATATCAAAACAAAGTTTTATTGAGGCACCTTTGGCTCTGAGATAGGAGGATGGCATTCCAGCCTATGACTGCATTCAGCCCTCTGTAACACCAGCTTGTACTGAATTAATTACAATCTTATTCTTTCTAAAAGAGAGGATGAGCTTCTCTATTGCTCTGTCTGGGACTCAACACATGATACTAACCAGGTTATATTTACTTAAACAAATAAAAGGCAAGAAGATTGATTTATTTTTATATTGACACAGCAGCAGCAGTCTGCATTCCAACATTAATTATTACAATTTCCGTCTATTCTAAAGTAATTAAAAATTAGTAAACACATATGCAGCCTTAATTAATAGACTAGATTAAGTACTTGAATGTTAATTAACTAGATTAAAAAACTATTTCCACCAGCAATGGCTGTTTACATTTTCATTAAGTACTACCATCATTTAAACCAATTCATCACTATCAAATAGTCCGATCAGGTCATCTCTCTCCAGCACAAAACCACAAAACCAGAAATCCTCCACTCCACAGAAATTCATAAAGCTAGAAACTTCTGCTGTATTTTTCCACCACTATGACAAAATTGTCAAAAAGAACACTTGAATTTTGCATACTCCTAAGTATTTGTCCAAAATCCGCTAATTCTTTTGTGATATTTATTGATGAATCTGATAGCGGCTCATGTGTAGGCACCAGCAATTATTTCAGATTTATTTTAAAATCAGTTAGGATTACAGCTCCATTCTCTTGCTAGAAAGACAGAACCTCTGGTTTTCATATCCTCTGGGTTTCACAGAGGCTCTGCACTTCTTATCCACCCTTTTTAACACTGAGTGAAACTGAAATCACTTACCTTTTTAGGTTATTAGGAGCCATTTTAAATATCTGGTTTCTTCTCACCAGAAGGACACTTAGGAGACAATTTCATACAAGAACATTCCTAATTAGTTCTGGCTGTTCAGTGGCCAATTGTTCAGTAGTTAATCTGCTGAGCAACCAGAAGTGTCTGGATTCCCCTGGCTGAACCCTGCACTTCCCCTCCTGGTCTATACAACTTCCAGATGTGGTCCTCCCTTTCACAGCTGCTATGGTCTTCTGGCATTTATGCTGAACAGCTTCTCCTGCAGGATGCCCATCCACGGACAAAACTGCCTTTCACACAAGCTGTCATTTTTCTGGCTGCAGGAGAACAGAGAGCACAGACCTTGTGAAGACTTAATGCCTTGTGAGGCAGCTCCAAGTGATGGAGCAGCTCAACCACACACCTCCAGTGAGGCACCAATGTTTTCAAGGATTCTGGTTCTCATTTTATGCTTAATAACTGAACTTTTTCTCAGGGGACTTATGGTCCTTGAATATAGATTTTGATGGTCTAAATGAGACTCTAAAATCTAAACTAGCCTTGTGAAAATATCTTCACCTGAAGTAGCTACTTCAAGCATTTCCTTTAACCCCTGATGCCAGAGGCGGGTTAAGCCCAGCCCTGTGCTGCAGTCCCACTGTACAGGTCTCTGTCTGCACTCACTGTGACAGCCACCTGGGCTGCTGATCTGGGAGATTTCAACCCCTCTCACAGCATGGCCATATGCTTTCAGACGTGTGCAGCAAGTAGCTGGGAAGAGGACATGGAGGAGGCTGGGAAAAAATTTAAACATGAACATCACTGGCATCCTTTCCTCAGCAAAAAGTGTTTCCAGTCTCAAGCAAGCCTGTACAGTGAACTAGCAAGGCACCAACAGAACTGACTACACACATCCTCTGCAACCAGCACAAGTGAGGGAGATGGCAAGAGAATATAAGCAGAGTTCTCTAGCAACTCTTTACGGCTGGCAAAAACCACCTATACCCAAAGCAGTCTGTGTATTACTCAGTCCATGTTACAGTGCGGAACTAAGGAGTACTTGTTTAATAAGGCCCAGCAGTAAATCAAATTTCACCTAATGGCACCTCAGACTCCATAACATCCCAAAACACAAGTTGCTTGTGAATGAACAGATGAGTGTAAGAGAAAAAAAAACCATAAATTCGGGAAAATCTCTAGCAAGGGAGTAGCCAATTATTATTTAGAAATGAAAGAAACTAAATACAAAATCAATTCGTAGGTTTTCTGATGACTGAACTGACTTTAATAGCCCCATGGCAGACCCAAATTCTTATTATTCCTTGAGCTTCACTTTTCTACATGGCTCATTAAAAACCCATTTAAATATAACTACTGTTTCAATGAGCTGGTAAGAGAAAATACAGAAAAAAAATAGGTATTTTCACAAATAATACACTACTGCCCATAGATATTAAAAAAAAAAAATCAATTAGTAAAATAGCAGCATCTAAGAGTCATTTTGTGCTGGATGTGCAACCTGAGCATCCCCTCTACTGACTTAGACATCACCTGCATTTTAGAAGGAGAAAAAGGGCAAGCACAGTTTCAGTTTAGGATAAGCTGTAGCACAAACAACAAACCTCTGTAATTTCAAGAAAATCATTACCTGTCCTAATTAATCACTTCAGCTATGAAACTAGAACTAGCTTTTCATAAAACTTTTCAAAGTAAAGTAGCTAGAAGGGAGCCAAACAAATAACCTTTCACAGTAACTTTACTGTATTACAGCTTTTGGAAAAATAAGGACATTTAAAGGGTCACATTCCACTATCACATTAATACTTTCTATTAGATTTTCAGTGGATGATACAGAAGTGTAAGCTCATACAGAATCATAGAATAACCTGAACTGGAGGAGACATCCGGAGATCAACTAGTCCAAGTCCTTGTTCAAACCAGGGTCAGTGAGAGGAGGTTGCCCAGAGCCACATCCAGTTGCATTTTTTTAATAACCCGAAGTATAGACAGTCCACAACCTCTCTAGGCCCTTTCCCAGCATTTGGCCTTCCTGGTTTTAAGAAATTCTTTTCCCTGTACCGAGTTGAAACCTTCCTTGTTACAATGTGTCTGTTGTCCCTCACATTACTCCTGCGAACCTCAGAGAAAAGTCCCGTTCCATCTTCACCACTCCTGGCAGAGAGCAGTTCCATCAAGAGTGTGGTGCCTTAGGGAGCCACACAGTCATAGAGCACCCCTAAAGGTCCCCCTTTCCCTGTGATGGCTTCCAGCCTGCTAATTCACCCTGATGGCCCCCAGCACTGTAACGTCTTGCTCGTATTGAGAAGGCCAAAATACTCCAGAAGCAGATAGAAATAATCACAGAAATCACAGAATGATTCGGGTTGAAAGGGACCTTAAAAAATCATCCAGTTGCAACCACCCTGCCATGGACAGGGGCACCCTTCTCTAGACCAGGTTGCTTAGAGCTCCATCCAACCTGGCCTTTAAAACTTCCAGGGATGGAACATCCACAAGCTCTCTGGGGAACCTGTTCCACTCTCACAGTAAAGAATCTTTTCATAATATGTTATCTCAACCTACTCTCAGTTTGAATCCATTCCGCCCTGCCCCATCACTGCATGTCCTTGTAAAAAATCCTTCTCCCTCTTTATCGCGCGTTCCCTTCAGGTACTGGAAGGCTGCAATTAGGTCACCCCAAAGACTTCTCTTTTCCAGGCTGAACAATCCCAATTTGCTCAGCTTTTGCTCACAGGAGAGGTGCTCCATCCCTCTGATCATCTTGGGGACCTCTGGACTCACTCCAACAGGTCCATGTCCTTTCTGTGCTGGGACCCCAGAGCTGTATGCAGGGCTCCAGGTGGGTCTCACCAGAGCACAGCAGAGCAGAGGGACAGAATCCCCTCTCTCCCCTGCTGCCCACGCTGCTTTGGATGCAGCCCAGGATATGGCTGGCATTCTGGGCTGTGAATGCACAATGCCAGCTCATGTCCAGCCTAATCACTTCCCTGAACCTGCTGGCTACAGACTTGCTCATACAGCCCAGGGTGGAGCTGATCATCTCTATCACAAGGGCAGTGCTGACCCACATTCAGCGGGTTCTCCACCAGCTCTGTCCCTACCCAGGAAGCAGCCTCCCAGCCCATACTGCTGAGTGGGGTTATTCCAGCCAACATGCAGGACTCTGCATTTACCTTTGCTGAACACAATCCACCCCCTCAGAACCCCATGAGATAAAATAACCACTGCTGGAAAATACATCATAGGTCTCAATGAAAGTCATTCCCAAATCTGCTGACTAAGTAAGCACCTCTCACTTTCAAAGCTCAACATAACATACCAAGTTAAATCATGTTTGCAAGATCAAAACCCATCTATTGATTTGAAGGATACTTTAATTTTACAGGTAGTTTTAAAATCTTCTGCTTTCATGATCCCTTAAATCTAAGAAATGATTCTGAAGTAAATATACAAGCTTTTTATTAAAACATCGCTTTAGATTATTCATTTCCCATGGCACTTTGATCTGAAAAATTCTAGAATCAATATTAAATTGCAATCTAATCTTTTCCCAGTAGGAATTAAATGCAGGTTTAGGTACTATCCTGTAAATTCATATACTATTACAAATATTTTAAATATATTTAAAATGTTAAAGTATTTAAAGTATTAATTTAATATTACATACATTTAAAGGATTTTTTCCCTTCTCCCCCTTATTGCTGAGCAAGTCTAAAAGCAAGCATGACTATGGCACCCTGCAAAAGTCATTTGTGTATATTCTGTCTGAATTGCTCTTGACTTGACCTCCGTGGTGTAAATCAGGCTAAGTCTTAGACAAAGAAATAAGACAACAACTAAACAAAGTTAAAATTATTACAAGGACTATTAGTGAGCTGCCTCCTTGGTTGGCTGGAGTGGGTTCTCCATGACCTCACACCTTGAGTGTACCAGACACCACTTCTGCATACAGTGCACTGTCCGAGAGCTGAATGGCCAGCCCACACGTACAGACCAACAGACACAAGGACACACAGAGCACACACAGATTATCCTGCAAAGCCCTTCTGACATGCTTACCTGGCTAAACCTACTGCATGGACACAGCAAGTCCAACACCAGGGCTGGATCTTGGCCTTCATGACCAGCTAACTTCCACAGCCATCCACATTTGTCAGCTCTTACAGACAGACAACCCAGAAATGCAGGAACCCCACATTTCATGAAGCTGACAGAACAGAAAGGACTTTGGTGCCAGGAGGTGAGTTTCTCTTCAGCAGGGCATACTCACCTGGCCAGGAACAGGTCTAGAAGCTGCAGTTTGCTACTTTAACTCATGCTTCTGGATGCTGCATTTCTGCTGTTAATTGTAACCACGCTAAGGAACGCTACCCAAGCTGTTGCAGTGAGCTACTGATCCCAGCCTTCCCGGTGAATGCATTCATCAGCACTGGTACCCACAGTGGTTAAGCTAAACCCTGCTAAAAGAGCGGGCAGTGCCATCGCTGCACCCTGATCTCGCAGAGGATGGAGTCAGCCAGGGGAATCCAAAAAAGAGAAAAGCTGCAGACACATCTCACTGCAGAACTGGTTTGGTTAAGATTATGGGGTAAAGACACTTCTGAGCTTACAACTAAAAGCAACTAAAAGTTAAGAGTGCAAGAAGAGAGAATATCATCCTAAATTCTTTTAAGCAATCTTGTTTTTCTTTTATGCTTCTCAGTAAAAATGAAGATATTATGCTTAGAGAGAAGTTTTCCTCCCATAATTTTTACAAGCCCTCCATATGACAGGTACAAAAATGCTTAAATCCATGCTTGTTTGGGCTATGAGAACAGCTGGAAAAAATATCTCTTTCCTAAATAGGAAAGTTTTCAAATCACAAGGTTTTTATCATGGAATTTTTTAGATGGGTTCTTTCTTCATCAACTCTTCCTTTGAAAGCATCTTTAATACTTTTCTGTATATGCTGCTCTGTTACTTTCTTAAATCCTCAATTTATACAGAAGAGATTTCTTCCGAAATCCTTTTGTACAAACAGTCCTCTTGTTCACAGCTGAGGACATACTCTGCAAAATTACCACAGTATGTGATTTACCATGGTATCTCCTTAGCTCATTTTGAAAAGAAATGGGAAAAAATTGTTATCTTGTCTTGGCTTTAAAGTGGTGCATGAAGAAAACATGGTATCAGAAGAGAGAGTGCTGTGCTTGGGAAGTAGTTGGGGTACATCTGAGCATGTGAATAAGCCATTTTCATCTCCTCAATTTTTGATTCCTCAGCACAAATGAGAACATGCGAACCACACTGAGGACAGTGATGCTAATATTACTTTCGAAGCAATTTTACACTTTTAGAGCACACTATGAAAGTCTGCCTTTTTTTCTAACAGGCCAAGGCTCAAAAGGATACCCTGACTGTACTTCATGCAGCTGAGCCTGTGGGGTATGGGATGACTCTGCAGGTCTACAGATTTCCAAGTCAAAAGCATGAACCGTACAGGAGTTCAGTATTTTATTTCTGCCGCAGAGGTCAGCAGTTAAACAGTGACGCTATGCAGCAAGTAATCCAGACACTGGGTTATTAGAGGGGCTGGTGTCACATAGCAAGATATATTGCTGAAATAAAAATGTATTAAATCTTAACGGTTGTCTCATCTGTCACTGGGAGCTGCAGTCATTGAGTACGAAGAAAGAAATGGTTTCAGAAACCTCAAAAAAAAGACCAGGCTTTCCATTCTTCTGCTACAGGATCAAAACAACAGCATTAAATTCTAAGATTTTAATTTCAGCTGAGGTACAAAAAGGTAACTAGTTAGTTAAAGTACAGGACAATTTTCGCAAGCTTATTAAACTTCAAGAAAATAGATTTTGTAAAATACAGCTCTTCATTTCATATAGTGTGTGCTGTTCAGTGTAATTTGCATGCAAAAGCCAGGAGAATGTGATTAAAAATACCCATCTAGAGACACAGATGAAAAACTTCAAACATTTTCTGATTCCCTTCTGTTCCACTCATTATTTCAATACCTCACTACAACAAAGGAATAGATAACACTTGTCCTTGACACTAGCCTAAATTATCTTCAGTGTGCAATACAATACCGATTAAATTAGGCTTATTTTAAATAAACGTCAAGGTCTGTTCAAAAGGTAAAACTGTGCGCCTTTTGTATAACATGTCCCCTCCCCACCCCCCAAACTTTTCAGAGGTCTGAAAAACAATGAGATATGGTGCTTTTTTTAACTAACTTCATTATCTAGATTTAAAAAAAAAAAATCAGAAAGAATCATTTAACTTTGACATTTAAGACAACAATAACAGTATTCTTCATTTTGTGTAGAATGACAAAAATAACCAGCACATTAGACAGTAATTCTTGCCTCCTTTCTTTAAATAAGGTTCTAAAATATCCTAAACGCAAATGACTGCTTGTTCCCTCATGACTAACAGTTTTTATTACTTTAACACGTAACAATAATAAAAACACTGCAACTTAACTTACATTAGGACTATCCTTACAAAATTAAGAATAAAAGGCAGCTGTCCAGCAGTGCTGGGCTGATTGTAGATGACATATGCCAGGAGATCCAAGGAGGTTATCCCATCCTGTGGCAATCCCCAGACACAGGATCTTGACTCACCACAGTTATTATGTGAACCTATGCCAAATACGGAACTCTGGTCTTAAGCGAAACACACTCCTTAGGTAACATTTGATAGTCCAGAAAAGGAGAGGATCTTCCTAAACACCTCTAAGTTTTCTACAGCTAAGAACATTATAGTGATCTCTGTATGAATTTCAAAAAGCTTGGTTCATCTGCATCCAGGTAGATTTCCATCCACTACACACTGTAACCTGCTAGGAGGAGGTAGTGCCTCTGTTTATTTCCCACAAAATACCAAGTTTAATAACTTAGTAGCAGAGCTCCAGGGACATTCACTAAAACTTGGGCTCCCAATGCCACAACCATTTTCAAAATTATCTGGAGCCACTTTTTCAACAGTAATTGGCAGATAAGGATGCCTTGTGGAAAGGCATCCCATGTATTTTCTCCCAAAAAAATTTTTAGAAATCAGATGCCCAGGTATATTTGAAACTCTGCTTTTAAAAGCCACCTGGCAACTTTTCAAATTGACCTCTCATGTCCTTACGAACACAAACAGGGAAAAAAAAAAGCAGCAGGAAGAAATAAGAGAGTAAGAAAGGAGAACCTCAAAAAGAAACTAGCAGATTAGTATCATCACATCCATCTTGAAAACATATTCACTGGTAGTCAAGTGCTTTGTCTTTCTTTGAAATGCAGGAATGACCAGTAAAGCACAGCTCTGATATTTCTCTAACAATAATTTTGCATCAGTCCGTGATTCTTGACTACTTGTTGCAGAAGCCTCCACCACCTTGCAGTGTTCTTTCTTTACACAGGGATGAAGAATTAGAGCATTATAACCAAAGAAACAGGAACATAAATACAGACTTCTGACAGAATTATACTCCTAAATCACTTTGTGTGAAAGACTCCAGACTTATTTTCAGGATTAATTTTGAAAATTAATTCCATAAATCACTGTGGAACTGGGACCAATGGAACTACATCACCTGGATAAATACAAAAAACATGGTAAAAAAAAAAAAAAAAGAAATACCCAGAAGAGAAGTTCCAGTTGTATGCACAATCATTTCAAGCTACCAAACTTGGGACCAGACTATCATTCTTACATTTTACCTTGACTCACCCCATATCCATAAAATGCATTTTTCAACACATAATATAAGCGTCATGCAGCCTAGGGAAGGAGACACAAGCATTGCCAAAACCCATCAGCTTCAACTTGTGGACAAGGACTGCACTGAAAATCTCAAAAGAGATCCCTTCCATCCTGTAAGTCCCCTAATGCTTCCCCATCTCCTCGGGGCTCATCCAGCCTATATTTCTCCTCTTTTCTCTCCTAGAAAAATTAAGGTTATAAAAGTAGCTGACACTTTATACCAGGCCAGCAGGCCTGTCCCTGCTTGAAGTGTCTATATTTCATAGTGACTTCAAATATTGTTGTAAGGTTATTAAAATCATTCATGATTTTATCTGTGCCAAATGGATCATTACACTGTCAACACTCATCTTTATTATGCAAAAATATGCAGAACTTAACATCTTTTGTTGAGCTGGCAAAACAGTATATTTAGTAGTAACTCTGTTTTTCATTAAATTTTGCACAAGGTTAAAGAGTGTGTGGAATCTGATTACCAAAGCCTCCATTCAAAAACATCACATAAAACAAGCTGTTTGACTCATGTAGCAAAAGATTATTTATTTATAACCTACAGACAAATAAATTCTTCTGATTAATTTATAGTTTCATTTAATTTTTACTATTATAAGTTAAGGGTTGCAATTTGGGGGGGCACAAAATCTTTTTTTCTTTTTTGTCTCTTTTTTCACGTGTTCTTCTGTGTTCACCTAGCAATCCTGCCTTGAAACTCCAAGGCCACCTCCAATCTTGCCTCCTACCTTCCACTGCTCTCTAAATGTCTTTCAGAAGAAACAGAAGTGAATTCAGTCTGGTTACTTCTTGTGAAAGAATCATTTCTTGGGAAGCTCCAGCCATGTTGAAATAGCTTTTCTGACTGTCTCATTAAATCTTCATTTAATTCTGCTTTCTTTGTATTTCTCCTGCCACATTTAATCTTTGCAATTGTATGAATTTTTAGAAAGCCTTTTTGGGGTGCAGTTTGTATTTTGGTGCCACACAAAGCAGATACATTGCATAAGGCTAACACAGGTAGCTGGGTAAATTATGCTGTCAAAAGTGATTAACATTTAAAAGGACTAAACAGAGGAAGCAGATAATACCTCCCAGATCTGCTTTTAATTAAAACATCTTAGCAATTATTATTAAAAGGCAAAGACTGAAAATGAGAGACAGCATAGCTTCTAACGAGAATAGTTTTTCATATTTTTCATTAGGGGTCACCTTTTCTCATGTGCAAGACCACTTTCAAATTACCTGCCTCACTGGAGACCATTCACTTATTAAAAGAACTTTGTCCACACTAAAACAAAAAAATACACATTTAATCAGAAACATTTATGCATTCATTACTGTTTCAAATGTCCTTGCTTCAAGATAATGATGCCCCTCACTGAAAGCAAACCGCATTTCAGTCTCCATGCCTAATTGTTGTATCCCAAATGACTTCTCCACTTTCCAAAATAATTACCAAGCATTTTATCACCTATGCTAAAACAGTAGAAGGGCATCACCACTGAACCCCATAGTAGATAAAATGAATAGCACATACCAGGAAAGTCTAACGCATGTAGCCTTTGCACATAAATCAAACCGCGTTACGCATTCTGACAGCTCCATCTAGCCACAGCTACACAAAAGTAACCTTATCCCAGGCACAATGAATTAATTTACATTCAGCACATACCAGCAATTGCAAAAACTCTTTTGGTCAGAAGTGTCCTTTCCAGAACGACTATATTGTTTAACAATTAGATTAACACTTTCACGATCGTATCTGTGCTTCAGATTACTTGCGTTTCAGAGAAAAACAGGATCAGAAAAGTCATGTTTTTAAAGGCCCCAAAATTAGAGCATCTGGATAATGTCAGGAACAGATGCTGAGATCAGAACTTGGCAGGAATTCCTGAGATGGGAACCTCAAACGTCTTGGGGAGAATGCAGAGCAAAATGGGATATAACGCAAAAATGCAATGCATACAGAGTGTGAGAAAGGCAGTGTGCAGGCCACGCACATCTGATGGAGCAGATGAGCAAGAAAAATAGCAGAATAGTTGGCTGCCAGAAGTGAGGGGAAGAGGAGGGAAGCCTCCTCATCGTGAAGCTCCAGCACCACCAGTGTACAAACCAGCAACTCATGGAGCAGCCTCTGGAAAAGGAGCTAACTACCTTAGGTATCCTGCTCTGTGTGCCCATGTGTGTACATATAAGTTTAACATATTAAAATAATTTGAGGAAATGAACTGTCATTTCCTTATATGTTCTTATTTTCTACAATGCCAACCACTGTTAGCCTGACTGGTGTAAAGATCAGGCCCTTAAAAGTGATCCAACTTTCAGACACAAAGAATGGCTGTAACATCTTCCTCAGAAACTACCACGGGGTACTGAAATGCATTTTGATTAGACCTAACTTTAGGCACACGTTTGAAAGCACTGGCCTGAGACTGTACGATGAACAGAGGCCATGCATCTCCTTATCATGTCCATAATCATTATCAAATTCCTTATGAGAAGGGGAAAATGGCTGGAAAAGAGTTTTTTTAGTGTTTTGAGTTGTAGCCAATACAATTTATGGATCACTGATAAAGCATTTTGTCCTTAAGCTGATCTAAATTAAAATTTTAAATTATGCTAGTTTACCAAGAGTACTTGAGCTGTGCTAAGTCCCTTAAAACTCCAAGTGATAAATCCTCAGGTTTCAAATATGTAATATTACCATGTTACACTTAATTCCAAAATAACTAATGCAGAAGAAAAGGAGATTAGTCCTCAGAGGTGGACTAGTGCAGCTGCCTAAAAATGCAAACAAGTGTAAATCTGTCAGACCACTGTGCTGGTACCAGGACACGCAGAGGCATTTGCCCCAGCTAACGTGTAAAAAGCTCAATCCAAACTGAAATTTTAAATTCCCTTAGAAATCACAGAGAAAAAACCCGCAGTTCCTGCTACATGCCAGTTCCCACAAATGCTCCCTCAGCTTGGCAGCGAGCAAAGCAAAATCAAAAGGCAGAGAGCAGAGGGGCTGCACATCCCCCAGCCCAGTCCACCCACACACACTGGCAACCACTACTGTCTTTCAAAACTAACCTCAATAAGAGCTACAGCAAAAACCTTAGGATGCCATTACATTGAGCTCCAAAGATGGACTCACTTCTTATTCCCAGTTAAGCACCTACTTTGGATGTTCTGGTACAGATATTTCCAAGATGGGAAAGGCAAACACCACCTGGACTGTCTCCACCATCCTTTCACATTCAGACATCACGGAGAGATAGGACAAAAAGAGAAGGAAAAAAACCAAACAACAAAGAGAGGAAAGAGAAGTTACACTGTACTGGAATATGTCAATTCTATTTTGGCACTGGTAGCTTGCATTTTCCAAGACAGTTATTTTACGATCTCAGATTCCTTCACCCTGCGCAAAGGTGAGTGGAGAATAAACATATGTGCGTTTACGTAAGGGAAGAGTAGTGTAAGCATTTGTATAAAACACATCTGTATCCTGGCTCCCTGCACCAGCCAGTGGACAGGTAGTGCACTTTTTTCTCTGGAAGCATGTCTATTGGCAGCATTAAAAGGTAAGAAGGCCTTCAGGGTGGAAGCAGGAGGTGGCAGTACAGGCAGTGATGTCAAGGCAAAGGGAAGACTCACAGCGTGGGATGCAGGAGGGGAGATTTCAGGACCAGCTCAAATGGAATGCACAGTGGATCCAGAGCTGGAATTAAAGCACATGACTCACATTCACACATGCTACCAGCACAGGATAGATAACAGTGATGTATCTCAGAGCCAGCACATACAAAGCAGCCCCCCCCACCCCTTCATGGTGGGATTCAGCAGTTATTAATTTGCAGCTGAAAATCGGGAAGTAAATTGTGCTGAGGAGCAGACACAACCATTGCTTCTTCTGAGGCCACAATTCTGCCTGCAGTAGCACTACTGTGCCTAATCTGCCCTCGCTCCCCCATCACTGCCAGAAAGCTGCAATCTTTATATATATTTCTGTTCATTCTTTATCTGTTGTCTTGCATGGATGAAGTTTAGTTTATGAGTTTATTTTAGATCTGTTACCAACTATATTCCTTCAGTTCTAATTTAGCAAATCATATACTGAAAATGCCAGGAGGTTCCAATCAAGGCTTTAGTATGCAAAGCATCCTTTGAGAAAACAACTGAGCATCATCATTTTGGTTTTCCAACAATCCTTCCCGCAAGTTAACTTCAATGCCACTTGGAGCTATTTACATGCTCGTTTCGCTCCACTCCCATCCCTAAAACTCATGAGTAAAGGAACTTTCTTGAGTATCCAAATACCTACAAATACCAGGACCAGCAGGTGAACTTACTCATAACTTGGAGAAGAAACTGTGGCCCTGGTGTGAATCACTGCAGAGCTGAAGCACCAGGTGTTCAAGAGCACAAGTGTTTCTAAGAACTCTTGCTCTTTCAAGCAAAAAATACAGGGCATGTCCTGTATTCTGGATTCACACAATGCACCTCAACACTCCATGCTTCCCAAAGCAGGGACCATGGTACATGCCCAGCCCAGAAGAGCATGTAAAAGGTTTGTATAAGGAGGAGGTTGCGCCTCCTCAGCTGACTGCACAGAAATGGAAAACCACAGGGAAAGGTGGGTGAAGAAATGCAAAGCACACTCAGCTTTCAAAAGCACAGCACAGCTTGGATCACTCACCAAGCCCCTCCAAAAAAAACCCAAAAAACTTCTGAGACTTGTGAGCAAAAGCAATGAACAGTTCAATATAGGCTACTCTGAATATTGCATTGGAAGTACACTGGAAGCTAATTTACACTTTGCTGATCCAATGTACTTTTCCATTCACCTTCCAGCAAACACTTCCTATGAGAAAGCCCTGAATTTGAACTCTGAGAACAGTTTCTAAATCCTGTAAAATAAAATTACACTGATTTAACAGCATGCTTGCCTTTTCACCATGTTCACTTTGATCCTAGAAATCTAGTAATACAGAAGAATGAAAAAATCCCAAAACCAAAAACCAACAAAAAAAACCCCATGCCTACATAACTAAAAAAATCATTCAACTAAGGCACTCAAGCTGTGATTAATTCTCATCAGAAACATACATTCAACCCAATTTTTTTTTACTTTATAACATCAAACTAGGAATTTGGTTTGTTTTTGTAAGAGGTTCACTCAAAGTCCAGTATATCTTGCATGCAAGTCTGTCAGGTAGAAACAGTTCAAACTGAGCTGACAGAGACCAGTTTCCTAAATTCTTTCTGCAAGGTTTCCCTGCAGAGTACAGTCAGACAAGGAAACAGCACAAGTTTCAGTGTTGGCAAAAGGCATTTGGTGGTGAAACCTGAAGGGATGCTTCTACTTCCTCCTTCCTCTAATCCCTAAATAACTCTCTGGAAAGCTTGGATCATCTGTCATTTTCTGCCCCCTTTGGTAAAAAAAATAATTTAAGACCAGTGACCAACTTTGGAATGAAAAATTTCAGATCAACGTATCATCTGTCTGCTATGCTCCCCAAAACCTGGGAATTGCTTGGTTAAAATTCCAGAACTGCAACTCCTTCCACCATAGGCCCTGAAGCTGAGGATGGGGCAACTCTCCTGGAGAAGGGCCATGCACCATGGAGCCAGTGGGCATGACAGAGCCTACCAGGTAATTTTTGGTCTGAGAAAATACGCACACAAACAGGCCACAGCTGTTGGCTTGGGCTTCTTAAGACAGACAGGAGCCTCCTGACCGCCCAGGGAAGGGCAGGACAGTCACACAATTCCACTGTGTAGCGATTTATGTCCTGATTCCAGAACCATATGAACCTTTCAAAACCAGTGTAAGGAGATCCGGCCAACATCAGCATCCACGGAGGCACCACAGGTGGAGAAACCGACGGAAAGAGGACCTCTTTGTCAGGGGTCTAATCCATCAAATAAGAACGGAGACTATGCATAAAATTTTACATTCTGTGTTAAGTAGTTGACCTGCAGTAGGCACCAGTACTGGTGCTTACAAACTAAGAGATGCTTTAAAGATGAAGTCGTGACTATATTCAGGCTACACTGCTTCAGCAAGGCATCTCAGTCACTCCTGCCAGAACCCAGTTACCAGTGCCAGCTAAACCCATAGTACTAACTTTGCACATATATTCTGGAAGATGTTTTTCTGATACCCCAAAATCTGGGGTTTTGCATGGCTGTTAGCAGAACAGCTACGAGCAAGGAGCACCAAGTACTACATTGTTTGGCACCTATTCAGCAGCCAGACACCCTTCCTACAACCTGTGCACCAGTCTCCTACACACTCAGCTCATTCCATTTAGATCCTGTCATGCAGCAGACTTAATTTTGCAAACTGACCGTAACATTAAACCTTAAAAAAATTTACTTCAGTAATATTTTTTCCTGGAGAAGCCTTGCATAATTTCAGACATCAGCCTTAGATTCCTGCTTTTAGAAGTCAGTTTCTACATATCAGCAGCGAATTCAGCATGCCTGATATTGAATGGCTCTCTGGAGGGTGTAGGTGTCTTCCACTAGCAGTACAGACATGGGGATACCAGTTTAACTTTAGCACAATTCCGACACCTAAAATTAAGAAACGTAAGTACCCATCTGTGTTACTCAATCACAAAGATATTTGAGAAGTGGAGGGAAGAAAATAATAAAAAAGAACAGTCTATAATTCCACTTAAGAGCTGTACATCCAATTAGCACACTATTAGACGTTAACAAATATGAGAACTGCCACCAAATATCATTTACAACATTTAAGGAACCTGTGTTCAAAGAGGAACAACTATGGTAGTATTACATGCTGTGCATCGTCTTAACTATGTGGCTTAAATCAAGGAACAATTGACCAAAAGGCTACAAAAATGTAATTTATGAGACTGACATGGCTGTTAATAGTGTCCACCAGTTGCTTTGCAGACCAAAGCTAATGTTTTAAGCCTAATCTGAAAGCAATAAACAAAGGGCTATGAAGTGCTCATAACACCATCCATTCCATGATCTGATTTTTATTTTGAAGGAGTAATTCAAACTGCATCAAAATGACACGATAGGTCATTTTCACATCTTTAACTCAACAAACTAATAAGAGTTGACTGTGCACAAGTAAAAAAATGAATCAGTTAGAGACAAAAATTTGGATGGTCAGACATCTTTACTCTTGCATATATGAAAAGATCTTAGATTATTTTGACAAGTGTCCAGCTGAATTAGCCAGACAGGCAATCAGTCAAGCGTTTATTGCTGTCACACAGACGACCGTGGAAAGCTACAGCATCATTTTAATTAAAACAGTGAATGCAAGTTAGAAAAAATTCTTGTTAAAAGTACTCATAATCCCCAAAACCATCCACATGACATATGTAACCATAATCACTGACTGCCTGCAGGTCCCAGTGTGACCCACAGCAGTGCTGACCCTCACGAAGGACACACAGTCTAGACAAAAGCTGAAAATAATAAGGGGCTGCCTGCCCCCAGTATCCCTGAAATTGTCTGCATGCAGAAAACAAAGTGATGATTTGATTTTTAGCCATTGAGTCCCATGCAACTCTTGGCTGAAACTGCCCCTCACAGACATTTACAAGGAACACAGCCCAATTTTTGTTTGCAGGTCATTGTATATACAACCCAGTAATGCAACCAAGTATAACTCCGCCTTCCTCAGTGAATAACCCCACTCAGTTACACTCTGACAATCAACCAGGAAAGAATTTCTTATTTTAACTAGGGCAGACCTGCCACCACAGCAGCTTTGGGAGACATAAGGAGGAGGTGTCTCTTTAGATTTAGGATTCCAGATCTGTCTGTCCCTTATTAATGATCCACCTACTGTGTTCTTGTGAAATATGAATCTTTTCAAGCACTTTAAAATCCCATGCACTGGCTATTTTCCATTAAAGACTTACAGTCTATAGTATTATACTACTCAGGTGACTGAGGTGGAGAACAGATTGAGGCATCTGGGAGTGACAAGGAAGAGAAGCAATATATATATGGGCAGCAGAAATCAGGAACATAATCTGACTTTCAGTAACTGGACAACAAGCCAACAAAATTAAAATTAAGAGTAAGCAAACAGACTGCATTCTCCATGTGCCACAACCCAGAAGTGCTGAGAAGGACACACCTGCCTTGCTGCTACAGTGCTGTGACCGTGATGGAGATGTAGCCACATCTCTTGGAACAGAACTCCTCGAGTCAGTTTTGCCACACCAGATGTCCCAGGAAGTGTATTTCCCTATTAAAGGCTGCACACTTTTCTATAGTTTGAATCTCCTATGACATGGATAAGAAAAGGTTCAAACCTCTCAAAGTACAGGAAACAGGGAAGCATCTCAAGTGATGGCACCTCCAGAACAAGTGGGTGTCTGTGCTCACAAAGAGACATGGTTGTGTTTGTTTTGGTTTGTTTTATAGAATCCCCAAAAAATTACCCACATCCATCTAACCAACAGCTTGCAATGTACCACTGAAAATATATATGCTGCCTTTATTTTCCCTAAAGTCAACTTAACTAGCTCTCATTCTTCTCATATTATTTCAGACAGTCAATGTATTTTCTTCCCACTGGACAGAGAATGAACACATTATCTTTCCATCTTACAGGGCCCCTGACAGCCAAATAAAACATGGTTATTACTGTCAGAATTCAAATGAAATATTCTGAACATGGCAAGAAGTTATTGGCCTGATGTTTAGAAGACAAGCTAGAAATAGAAATGGGAAGGAAAAATATTTCCCCTACTTCTACAGGCTTTTGTGGGAAAACTAGGTTATCTTCTTGTTGAAACAGGTTTGAGTTGGATTTCTTTTTGCTGTGTTGAAATATCTTAATTATTCCATTAGGAAGATGCAGGATATTAATTTTTATTAATCAAAATACTGATAAATGAGAGAGCAATTACTGAAAAACATTAATATTACTTTAATATCTTAAATTATACAGACTAAATCAACCAGGTAATGTCATTTCAGTGCACAGTAAATTCACAGCAAGTAAGATTTGTGATATGACAGATAAACCCAGAATCACTAAATAAAAGCATTCACCTTTCAAACCTCTTTCCTGCTGCACTTTAAAAACAAGCTGACAACAAACACCATGGCTGAAATGCTCCCTATACAAAGATTGCCTACTTTAACTAGGTTCACCTATAATTAGACAGCACAATCTACTCCGCATAATAATTGAAAAATATAGAACAACAGAGCAACAGTGAAGAAAAGGGAGATTATTTTTCCTGCACACTCAAGTGGTGGAAAAAACTGGAAAGCGAAAATCAGAGATGTCATCTCTCCAAGAACACTAGTGAGAGAAGAACTGTGCTGAAAATTGTACTTATTACAATTTTAGAGACACATCCAGTCTAGGCTGAGGCCAGCCTCAGCATAACTGGCTCCCAGGGAGGAGCCAGGCAGCCCCCACACCCACGCTGCAGCCAGCAGCTGCCAAAGGGACACTGGTCTCCAACGGGTTCCTCTGAGCATCCTTACTTCCTAGAGCCATCCAGAGGGATCCATACTGTTTGATCATGAAATCACATCCCTAGATAGCATGCACATAAAAATGGCATTAAAACAAATTAACTGTGTAATAGCATCCAGCAGCAGGCCATTTTGACACTTGAGCAGATAAGTCCACTGATTCCTTCTATGTATATTAAAGATAGGTCCACACGGAAAAGCAATTCTCAAACATTTGTAGAAAATCAAGCATATACTAAATAAATTTTAAAAACCCCCACAACACACACACACACACAAACACCCACCAAACACGCAGGTGCCCTGGATCCACCCACCCCAGTATTCTGCTTCTAACAATCTTCAAAAACGGATGCCAAAGAGCAGGGCAAAAGTATTTCCTGTCTCTGTTCTCTCATGACCTGCAGCTCAAGGACATCCTAAGCCACACACACGGTCTTTCTGTTTAAGCTCTTTAAGCCAAAATTAAATATACACTTACAATACAAATATTTTACACAAATATTTTGAAAATTATCTAAATCCAGGCTCTTGGATTTAGTGCTATTTATGCCACTTGTTCAGACCTGATCAGGTATCTTCTTTTCAAGCAGAGCATTTCAACCCAAAACTTCCAAATTATAAACCTAAGAAGTTCTTTTCTATTTTTTCTGCACCAATCTGTATCAAGCTGATCCACACAAACCTCAAAATATGTTTCAAATGAGCCTGAATATCCAGCATGTGTGATATCCTTGGAAATAACCCTAAGACCCCTACTTAGTTCTAAAACTTTGGCTGTATTTTTACATTTAAAAATATTTTAAGACTATTTACTTATACCAACAAAGTAATTTTTTGCACTGCTTCGTTTTCTGAGTTACAGAAACTCTGAAAGAACCCTGGGTAACAGGGTCTGCCAGTCTGTGCCATCCATCAGCCAGGTGCAACCGTCACCAGAAGGATCAGCTTCAAAGTTCCAAATATTCACATTTTAATAGAGTCGGCCCTGGTTCTGTGAGAGTGCAAGAGAATCAGTATTCACCTTCATGCTCTCGCACTGCAGACCAGCCACAGCGGTTTCCTTCAGAGCTCTGCTTCCCCCGCACACAGAGCTCTGCCACGTGTCCAGCTCGCGCCTCCTGGAAAACTCTCCTGGCCTTTCTGCAAAGTCCCAGTGCACAACGCAAACGCTGACAAAAGGAATAAAGAGCTGCTCTGAACTCTGATGGGTTTCTCTGCATTTCAAGGCATGCTCAAGGGAAGGGACGCACCTCCTTGTGTGAAAGTAAGCTTTGCAGTCACAAAATGGTAGGATCATCAAGTATTTTTTCCTCATCTGCAAAGTGAGATAGTTTTCTAGCCCTTAACTGTTTAGAGTAAAAATAAAACAACAGGAGCACAACACTATTATGCTCTGTTTTCTAAGTAATTCTGGTTTTCTTTATTTTAAATCATATTATATTGTATTTTATGCCCCTTTCTGGAAAAAAAAGATAACTAAATAAAATTTCAAAACCTTTTAAATACATCAAAGTACTTTGCAAATAAGGTTCACGTGTTCACTTTCTATGACATGATTAGGAATCTTTCTGTAAAAGCCACAAGTTCTGGAACTGTAATTGCATCATGCCTTTCAAACCAGGTACTTCACCTTACATATCAGAATTCATATTTTTGTAGGTCTACATTGCCACAAAAACAAGTGGGGAGGGATAGGAATCAAGTAAGAATCCCAAACCTCAAACTTACAGATTTATGGTGATTTGAAGTGAGAAATGTACAAGGAAAATGCTCTAAAAGTAACCAAAGGGGTGGAGGAGGAACGAAAGGGAAAAAAAAAAAAATTCAGGTATGAAACTTGAATTAGCTTTTATGGAATTTTTTCATAGTGAGGCAAAATATCACTATTTGTTCCATCAAGTTTGTTTTCTTTTCACAAAAATCAATACTTTCCTCAGAAGCCTACTTGTGTATACATTTTTATTACAGTACCTACATTTATTATTTCTTTCAATTTCCAACACTCTGCAACTAAATTTTAAGAAATAAAAACAAACTATAAAATACATGTGCAGTAGTAATTTCTGTGGTCCTTGTCAGAGGTCATTACTTCTGTTAAAGCCATCTTGGATGAGAATCCATAGGGTTTATATCATCTCATTTTATGAAACATAAGCATACTATTTAACCAGCATCTTACAAACCTATTCAAAACTGAGTTCTCTGAGTTACTTAAGCAATTCAACCATTGATATAATTAATTTTGATGTAAATCTCTCTCAAGGGCTTTAATGAGCCAAGTCAGGAAAATCCAAATTAAATTAAAGAAACATACACTAGACCTCAGAAGCTCATAACTAATCATGTTAACAATATTTCCCCAATACTACCTAGAAATAGCATATTAATAATCGTGTTAAAAATGCAGTTAGTTCTTTAAGAAACACAGATGTTGCTCAAGAAGCCCTAGAAATATTTTTGAAATATTTAGTTGAAGTCAAGATTCTAAGACAATTAGAAAGCTTTTGCTTCTGCATTATGCACCTAACTCTCCTACTGTTCAGAAATCAGCACACAACAGTGTTGTAAAGTTCTAGAGGGGGAAATGAGGATACTTATTTCCAGGCCTGCTTGACTCCCCAGATGAAGTCATACATTTCTACATGGGACGGGCATGCCCATGGCTACACCAGCCTCCTGCACTGCAGGCTTCTTGGAAGAGGAAAGAGTGACAGCTTAAGAACCCAGAGATCCAACATCCAGCCCAAAAAAAAGGGGCCATTACAAACAGTGCCACTGCATGAAAGCAAACTGAAGGAAGGCAGATTAAAAGGCAGAACTGAGTACAAAGACACCATAATCAGTTTTCACAGCCAGTTACAATTCCCGTTTTTCCCCCAAACCTTACACATGATAAACAAAAAAGCAAGATGAGCAAGACATCACTGGTCCAGTCTATAATCAGGGTGAGCTGACATATACAAATGTACAATTAATAAACTGAATTGTTTTAAATCTATCTTATATTTATAAAGAATGCTCATTCCACCCAGAGTCTCCACATGACCAAGAACAGGGTCTATAAAACTATACCAGAAGACAGAAGACTATACATTCAGAAAACAGGCCAGACACAGGAACATTAAAAATTTGATAATTCTATTTTAGCAGAGCAGCATGATAGATGGCACTTTTATGCTGTAACCTAATAAAATACCCTCTTTTGTCTCTCCACTAGAAGAATATTATACTTTAAACTAGATCTAATTAAAAATAGCAGGGGATGAGGTTTGTATCAAAGGCTAGCCTCTGCGCAGATGGTGATCCCCACACAACACCAGGCTGCACCTACAGCTGAGAAGAGGTCCCCATGCCTGGCAGCTTCCCACTCATGCCCTCGGGACAAAGAGGTGATTAATGGACTCTGTCTAATGATAAAGTAAATGAATCAGCACCACTAAGTTCCTCATCTGAAACACTAGAAAGAGTTTGGTTTCAAAGAGGTGTTCAGGCTTCAGAAAGCTCTGCAAGGAATGGTGGCATTAGCATTTCTCAAAAGCCCTCAGCCCTTTGGCAGGCCAGCAGGGAGAGCACCCTCTGTGTCCTTCCAGGCTCTATTTTCAAGACCAGTGTGAAGGCCCTGCCTAGAGGGGGTTTGGAATGCCAACCTGCATCTCCGTGGAGCACACACCGTGCCAGCCTACACAGCTCCCATGGGTGCACGGAGGCTGCAGGAGCAGTGAGAGCTGTGGTCACCCAGCAGATAACCCCACGAGAGATTTGGAGCTACTTCAGAGCAAGAACGGTGCTGACAACGAGAAACAAGATTTGCAAGAAAGGAACTGACAGCATTGTACACTCCTTGAAGCAACAACTCCCTTCTGCAGCTCCCAGGATGAGGGGCTTCAAAAGGCACCTGGCACAGGAGACCCTGGGGCAAGGATCTCCTTCACCAGTCACCGGGAGGACACAAAAACATGTATGATTTCCCTGCAAGGAAGCAAAGGCTGCCTGAGCTGAAAGTTTGATTTTCTGAGTAACATGCCTCTTACATAGTCTTTCCTTTCTGAAACACTAAGGAAAATTTTCCTTAAAAAGACAGACAGAGGGAAAAAAAAAAAGCCAGAAAGCTAAATACTACATACTTACCCTTTCAGGAAATACCTAACTTGTGTAAAGAGTTAAATAGATGGAAAACTAGAGTATGAAACTCCACATATGAAGCAGTTTTGAAAGCTTGAACTGAAAAGGACCCTTGAAATCTTCAAAAATGAAGGTTCGGTAGTAAAATAATCCTGCTAGCTTTGCTGTAAAACAGTCTCCATAAAAACAGTAGTCACACTGAAAGCCTTGTAGCAAGTGGAAATCATGTCTGTTTAGGGCAAACACTACTACAGGTCTGAACAGAAAGGCCTAAATAAACTTCTTACATTTACAGGATGGGATTTTCAATATAGGTGAGTAAAGCAAGGGTAAATCTTAACAGTAATCTATTTCTGCCCTGCAATTCCCCAAAATAATTCCCTACCCATTAAGGTAGTAGCCTGGAAAAAGCATTGTATTCTCTTTCTTTGGTTCCTGTCTCTCAAGAGACATGGAGGTGGCAGACAGTGACCTTCAAGGGATTCAATACTCTCCTTGTCACTGCTCATCTTAAAGGTATGGGGAATAAGCACAGGTCTTCACCATCCCCCAAAACTTTCTTGGTATTTTTCCCTCCAAGCTGAGATCCAGGTAGTCTTAGTCTCTGTAACCCTGCAAGTAGCAACATGTACCTTGCTGCAGATTTTGCCAATGCTAGTAGAAGCTGTGACACTGAGCAGGAGTGACAACCAAAGCAAAAAAACATTCATTCTAATTTTTTTCACATTTCTGTGACACCGAGTACTTCTTGCATATATTATTATATCATTAAAGTGCATTTCCGTCACATGCGTAAGCCAGTGTGAGAGGTTTCTTCTTTATTAGAGGAAACACTTTCAAATGAGAGAGAAAGGATAGAAAAGGGCAAAATATAAATAATACAACGTAAAAATACGGTTATAAATTACAATAAAGTCTGCTCAATTTGTAGCGAATAATTCTTCAGATAAGCAAAAAAATATCCTGAGAACAAACCCATTGTGTATTTCATATCCTAGAATCTCTTAATTTGGAGCGTGCAATTTCTGCCCTCCCTCTCCCCAACAGAACAATTCAATATTTCAGTCCTAAAGTAATAATACATACAAACAGCTTCATTTACTTGGAGAAAACTGATGAATCTTCATCTACAGTCAAGCTCTTTATTGCTCAGATTTGACACAGGAGTCCACTTAAAGCTCAACAGGAGTTTGTGAATGGCTCTTTGTGTGACACACTGGCTCTAGAAAAATCATTTGCTTTTGGTTTTATTCTACTGTTTCCACTTCACGGATAAAGTTAGCAAGAATCTGAGCAGCCATCCTGTTCCAGAACAAACGTGTTTAAAGGTAAGAAACAATCAGGAATACCTGCATGCGTAGAGAAGCCCCCTGCACTTTTTACAAAGGAAATGTCAAAAAAATTCAGCTATTTCTAAATTTTTAAAAGAATATGGGTTTTCCTCAGTTGTTACACTATCTTTCACTGAATTGGGCATTTTAACACAGTTCACTTTTTTTCTCAGATTTTTTGTCTTTAAAAGTATAAGATTAGTAAAAAACACAGAACTTTTTCAAATCTCCTAATTGTTCTAGGCCTACTATCCTCTTGTCACAGATAAGCAGTCAGGAATCTCAAGAAAAATACTGAAAAATACTTCCAGTATTGCACTTCAAGCAAGCCAAATGGAAATCCCATTGATGCAGAGTAGTCAAATAGTCCATCTGTATAAATCCATCCTTCCTAGATGAATGATTTCAACTGTCAGATAAAATGGCATGAATTAAAAGTCTGAAAACAGAAATCTGATGTATTGCTTGTGATACACAAAGATAGCAATGTTTCTGTGAGAGAAAACTTTCATAAGTTATTAATACAATTTGCCTCCCCTTCTTATTACTCCCTCTCCCTGGAAATAATACGTCCAGTCATTTTGTTAAAAAGAAAGTATTTCATTTCACAATTCACAGATCCTCCTGTATCTGCTGAAGTGTTATTTGCCAATTACTAACACCACTACTCATCACCGACTCTGGCATTACCAGGCATTTTTACTATAGTAAATAGCACCTATTTTTTCATCTTATAATACGGGCTGCATTAAAATACAAAACAAGTATCACCTAAATATATCTTTCAGTTAAAGACCAGATTTTAATCTCAGTGTAGTGATTTAATAACAGAAAATTGCCAAGAAATCCAGCGTGAAAGCAGTATGTTATAGAAAATGCAAATGAAAAGTGGATGAATGCAAGATAACCATGAAATGTTTGAAAGTCTACAGGAAAAAATACTTTTTATTCAAGGACTGTTGCCCTAAATTTAGATATAATTTGACACATTGAATTCTGTGTGTCTCTAAAAGAACAAAACAGGAAACAACCACATCCCACTCAATACACTTGAATGAGTCTTATTAAGTTGAATGATGTTTGCTTCAGGCCATAAACAGCAATACAATATTCATCAAAGCTCGCCAAATTAAACTTTTCTCCCACTTGCTTACCTCTGGCCCAGCTGATTTCCCCTAAAAGTAAATCGATTTTGCACTGACAAACAAGAGTTGATACAAAGGCTTGATGACAAACCAAAGAAACCAGGAAAAGCCACTCCAAAGTGTGAGAGTATTCGATTCATGTAAATTTACAGAAACAAGGTTTATAGAGAAAGGTAAACTACTTAATAAGCTAATGCAAGTATTCTTAGAAAAAACAGGCTTCTGGACACATCAATCCTTCCCTCATCATTCTTCCGCTAACATAGATATGTATTTTATTTTTAATGAGTTGCATAAATACTAGACCTCTGGAAGTGATGCATTAGCACAGGGTCTTATCTATCTGTTCACCTCCTCAACAAAGGAATTATGATGTCTCTTGCAGCTACTGGATTAGCCAGTGCTCCCTCATCTCACGGTCCTACAGGGATGACACCTGAAGCAGCAAACAGGCTGCACATCCGCAAAACTGTCAGGATCACAAACAAGTCCGTGTGCTGCAAAGTGCAATGGGGAGAAACAAGTCAGAGAAGTCCAGCTGTCTTCAAACTCACCACGTAACAGCAGGGACAGGCTGCAATATGTAGGCAGGTGGCTTCAGCACACCAAGATGGGAGGGTCAATGGTCCAGACACCTTGCAACGTTGCTGCAAAGTCATGGCCTTCAGAAGTCAATAATGCCTGAAGGCTTTACACGAGCAGTAGTTTAAGCCACCCACAGAAGAGGTTTTTCTCTCAAGTTTGTAAGTCTATTGGTCTATGTTTATTGAAAACATGTAACATGGCAATTTCAAAGCAAGATTTTAATTATTCAAATCCTTGGCAGAAGCCAACTGTCTTTGCATGTACCATTGCTTGACCACTTCTAATGGAGTGAGATGTACCAGCAATAATGCAGCAATAAAACCCCAAAGGTTCATGTTGTATTTTGGGTTAGCACGAGAGGGAGAAGAACAGGATTGCTGCTCATTAAGCAGTAGCAACACAGTGTTGCTATGAAAGAAAAGGGCTCAACACAGGATACAGTCTCCCAGAATGCTTAAAAAGTACTTTTTACCATAAGGATGTGCTTCCTACAGCACCTAACAGAAGAACTGCATTATAATTTAAACTGTTATTCTATACTTTAACAGACTTCCTTACCCATCCACCAAAATATGCAGATAAACAATTTTTTTAAAAATTGCTCCTAGAACAGCAATATGATTTGACCTTGCTCACTTACTGAAACTAAAAGCACACACGTGAACAACAAAAAAGCACTTCTGAAGTAAGTGTTGCCAACAGAAAAACACAACAGATGCAGATACCATTTAGAAATGTTCCATATGATCCACAATGTGATTTTTTTTATTAAAGTACAGTTTTATACCAATTCTGCAGAGGAGTATGATTTGTAATAACAGACATTTTTTCAGTTTGCTTCAAAATGTTCTGCTAAAAATCACAGCTCCTCAGTTTATGGTTGACTGAGGCTGACAAATTCAGTGGGGGTTATGTATCATTAATGCCACAATAAAAGGAAATGCACTAGTGTGTATAATTATTGAAAATGTTTTTATTAAACCAATGTGTTTTTTGTTTCTCTACACAGAAAAAGAATATGCTGAGAGCTGTAAAACAAAGGTTGAAATCCACAATTACTAAACAACAAATATACCATCAGGTGCAAGGGTGATGGAAAGCATCCAGAACCTTCACATCCATAGAAAAGCAGCAAACAATTATCCTTAGTCTATGCAAGATGATACAATGTAATTCACATTGTGCTTCCCAAGACACAGGGTGTAGCAATCCACTGTTCAAGAGACCTTCAAAAAACCTTTAGAGCTTAGGTTAAGTCAAAACTGAAGCCAACAAAGAGAACCAAACATGAAGAGGTCCACAGAGCCTGCTAACCACTCAGAGGGTTTGCCTACTGTCCAGTTACAGCTGGAAAACACTGGCTTGAGAGGCATTCAAGAAAATAAATAGTTTAGAATATGTGACATGTAAAGCATTAAATATGATAGCTTGACTTGCTCTTCCATTATAATTCTCCCTACTGGCTATTTATTAGACCCTGATTGTTTTCCTGAAATAAATGTTGAAACAAAAAGCCTTTAATTACTCCATTTCTGATATCACTTTTATGTAAAACATGCACCTTTTTAAGGTGCCAAAAAGAAAAAAATCGGACTTGGATGATACTTCCAACATTTTACTAGGTAAATTCAATCCTAATGCCAGACTTACTCTTTTTTAGTCAAAAAATGAAGGAAAAACAACATCAAACACTGACATACATTAATGAAAAATGCTATAGTGAATTTTTGAAAGATATTTTTAGTTTTTCCATCAATAAACTCCATTCGATGTTCTCTGTCAATAATGGACAAAATAAAATCTAAAAGAATATAACATCTTTGAGAACAGGACTTCATGTGTGTGGCATAAGACTAGCTTCTTCCTGTACTTCTGAAAGTCCTCATGCATTTGGCTTCCTCCTGTAAGGCATCTTTCAGAGTTCATTTCAAGTCCACCTTCTCTAATAATAAATCCAGTACTTCAAAATCTGCAGCAATACATTTTGGCATGAGTACATGACTAGCTACATGCTTGCACACTGTTATATTATGACCTTTTCAATACTATAGTGATCTAACACTTTTCTAAATCCTTGGACTTGACATACATGTGTACGCTGATCACCTCATGAAAACATACTAAGATGGCACCTTATTTTCCTCCCTTCATATACTCCAGTCTTCCTATAGCAAAATTGCAGACATTTTTGGCTTTAGCAAAACCATAGAAACACTGACGTACTCAAGAAAAAGTGTTAAAACAACAGGCTTTTACCTCCAGCCCTGGAACACCTGGTGGTCTGTGAACCGCTCCTAAGCATGTCCAGAAAAAGGAATTATGAAAATCAAAAAGTGTTAATGTGCCAGGACTGTTCACTGCCAGGAAGCCTGTATTTTCACTAGAGCACCCCAAAGGTCTCTGCAAATCAAAGCAACTGAAAAAACATTCTAGAAAACCATGACAAAATGCTTGTATAGAAAGGTCTTGCAACTTTGTGTTTGCATCACCATGTCTAAAACAAAATTGTCTAGTTTTCTACTTTCCAACTAATATTACAACAATAACCTAACCTGGCAAATCCTGGCAGAACCCATTGCAGCTCAGCTTAGAAACCAAGATCCCACAAACACAGTTATATTTGCTCCTCAATAACTGGAACTGCTGTCACACCAGTGTAACTCCGCAACTTCACCGCAGTACTAATGGGATACAGACATGAATTGCTATGGACAGAACCCTAGGGCAGAGGCTGCAAAGCTGCCAAGGTATCTTTCGGTTTCATCTACCTACTCTCTTGGACAGGCAAGCTTTAATACAAAATTATTTGATAGTATGTTTGCACCTCCACACAAATGTCCAAATTCTATTCCTTAGCATTCCAAGGCAAGCCAATGTTTCATACACTGTGCTTGTAACAAGTTATTAAGAGACCAAATGCCCATGCAAGTGACTTCAGAAATCTGTAAACATAGAACAGAAACCTGCATTCCTCAATTGCAGTCCTGCATTTTATTCAGCAGGGACATCGCCTTTCACATTCCTAAAACCACAATCTGAAAAACAAACCACAAACACCACCTGCCCAAGAATGTCAGAAATTTGGTCCCCACATTTCTTATCCTGTGCAATCATTTCTACCTTCAAGCTGCTTGCAATGCTTGCAGAATCCAAATTTTTTAAAATACCTACAAAATGCATCCTGAAAAAAGTACAGAAGAATTTGAGTCATTATCTCCAAATCAATATATTTTATTCACTGTTGATTTCAAGCAGTGAACCCTTTAAGAAGATTAACAAAAAGGTATTTAACAAAAAATTTATAAGGCCTCTTTTAAGATCTGTGAGGAAAATTTAGGACATATTAACCAGAAGAAAGCAAAACATGTCCCCAGGACAGTTTTTCAGAGTCCACATCCAGCAGAAGGATTGTGTAAAGAGGTGAAAAAGTGCCTAATATCATCATCACAATATGAACATCATCTGAACAGGGGAAACAAAAACCCAAGATTTTTTTCAGAAATTGCAGTAATATAGTTGAAGAAAGTATTTACCACCAGTGCTGATATGCGTATAAAATTAAATTTAAATTATGAGAAACTTTAAAGAAGAGTCCGCTGAAAATGCATACAGAATGTTTTTTACTTAGAATGTTATAATTAGCTGTTCAAAAATAATTCTTCACAAGATGCTGTTTCATACTTGGCATTACAGCGAAGCCCACAGTCTGCATAAATGATGTCATAGTCACAAACAAGCTCAAAGAAACTCTAATTTGGGCTTCAAGAAAACTTCCTAGGTCAGAATCAGCAAGCAGCAGTAACAGCTAAGCTGTTGTTCAGAAAAAAACTGTTCTGCTGGCCATATGTAGGCAAAGATGTTTTTATACATAAAATACAGTTAATATGTGTTCTAGATAATGAAGAGCCATCAGCACCAGCGCTAGTCTGCACATGTTGCACTCCTGGGACACTGTCAGTACAAGTCTGAACAGTCCTTTGGAAACAGACTGATTCAGACCCGTGGTAGTTTTTGTGAGTTCGAACATACTGTACTACTCTTCAGAGTACTAAGACACAAGTCAGGCATTTGTCTGGACAAGAACAGAACCACAGAGATGAAGACTGACTATGGGACACGGTTATCTCAAATTCTAGCACTCTGCCTGAAAAATAAAAACCACTTTTTTTAGTAATAGGCACTCACACAACTACAAAGTGAATACCAGACAAAAAGCAAGGGTGCAAGTTTACCAAAGACTGGCATCTCCTAAAGACCATAAATTATTTGGAAACACTATACATCATTTTTCAGCAAAGTCACTAGTGAATGGCAGCTGAAACAACTGCCTTCCTGTTGCCGTCAGGCACAAGACTTGGCTTGTTTCTAGTTTGCCCTAACAAGCATGCCATGTTTTACTTGAACTGGCTGGTTTCCACATTTGAATGCCAACAAAACAATGACCAAACATCTCCCGGTTAAATCCCATGTAAAGCCGAGACAAGAATATTTATAGATAGGAGCTAATGCCAGCATCAGGGCATATGGCCCAACAGCTCATGGACTGAGACCAATTTTTTATTTTAATTCATAGAATTATTAAGGTTGGAAAAGACTTCCAAGATCATTGAGTCCAAACTTTGGCTGAACACCATCTTGTCAACTAAACAAGCACTAAATGCCACATCCAGTTGTTTCTTGAACACTTCCAGGGATGGTGGCTCCACCCCCTCCCTGGGCAGCCCATTCCAATTCTTAACCACTTTTTCAGTGAAAAAATTCACCCTGGTGTCCAACCTGAACATTTCCTATCACAACTTGAGGCCATTTCCTCTTGTCCGGTCTCTGGTTGCCTGGGAGAGGAGGCTGACCCCCACCTGGCTACAACCTCCTTTCAGGCAGTTACAGAGAGTGATAAGGGCACCACTGAGCTTCCTTTTCTCCAGGCTAAACACCTCCAGCTCCCTCAGCTGTTCCTCATATCACTCACTCTCCAGACCCTTCACCAGCTT
The DNA here is from genome assembly GCA_013399875.1 of Gymnorhina tibicen. NCBI lineage: Eukaryota > Metazoa > Chordata > Aves > Passeriformes > Artamidae > Gymnorhina > Gymnorhina tibicen. Next base: position 1,278,680 of record VXAZ01004042.1, read on the forward strand.
GGTTGCCCTTCTCTGGACGTGCTCCAGCACCTCAATGTCCTTCTTGCAGTGAGGGGCCCAAAGCTGGACACAGGACTCAAGGTGCGGCCTCACCAGTGCCAAGGACAGAGGGACAATCACTGGCCTGCTCCTGCTGATCACACCATTTTTATACAAGCCAGAATGCCATTGGCCCTTTTGGCCACCGGGGCACACTGCTGGCTCATGTTCAGCCAACTGCTGATGAGCACCCCTAGGTCCTTTTCCACCAGGCAGCTTTCCAGACACTCCTCCCCAAGCCTGCAGTGATGCATGTGGGAGGATTGTTGTGACCCCAGTGCAGAACTCAGCACTTACATTGCCACAGTCTACACAGAACACAGAAAGGCTAAACACTCTTTCCACCTTAAGTCTGAATTTTCTTCAGCAGCTAAGTCTGAATCATGTCCCTCAAGCTCCTTATAACAGATTATGGTCTTATAATTTTTGAGACAGGATATTAACCCCCACAAATCAACAGATGTGTGAGTTTCAGCGTTACTAGTTTTTTGTTCTCAGAATCTCCCCAGAGAGCAAATGTCATTAAGACTAGAAGTAAACTACTGTAATTTAAAGATGCAACAAACATTGTAATATTTCAAGAAATACAAGTCCAGTATTCTCAGTAATGTTTAGGAGAAATAAAAACTGCAGATGAGAAAAAAAAAATCCAAGAAAAACATACCAAGCAACATTCTCTGCTGTTTCTCCTGACTCCTTCCAGCTCTCCATTTGCAGCCCAAAACCCCTCTCCTTCCACACCAACAGAGACAAATATGAACCCACACGTTTCACAGGCTGTCCCTGCCTTGCTCCCTGTAACCTTGCAGGCCAGGCACCACCCTTCTCCCCCAGAGCTGGGAATTGCTGGATTCCTCATGACATTAACTTGTCAGATATCAGCAAGAAGGGTCTACAAAGGTAACTACAAAAACACAGAAAGTTTTTGTTGGAAAAATGTGGCAATACTATTTCTTGCCTTCAGTTATCAAGACTAAGTGTTGAAAGAGCTTCTAGGTAACAAAGCCCACCACTGCTGCAAGCAGCAACAAGCTACACAAGACATGTCTTTCATATTTCAATTTTGGTGGGAATATTAGCTTTTCAGAACCCAAGGTTCAGCTCAAAATCTGTAATTACTCCTTCTTGAGAAGCATCAGCCATACAAACTGTGACTCACACAAGAGAGTAAGCACAAACTCCCAATGTATGTGGGCACACAGAATTATACGTGCACAGAAAATTCACCTAAGTTCAATAGGACACCTGGCATAGGCAGCTCCTGTCATGCAAAAAGGTCAACAGAGCTGGGGCCTGTGCTTCATATGGGACAGCAACACATCAATCAGATTTAAAGGTTACTTTTCGTACATGTCTTTCATGTAACATCTGCGTGGAAATACTTCCTCCATAGAGCTACATCATCAGTGCAAAGTGCATGTGGAGGAGCAAGACATCAATGGGAATCTTGCTTAGGAGGGGATGTTCTGTTAACCACAAGACAGCAAAGCAGATTACAGATCACAAAGATGTCAGGGCATAAGCAAACCTATTCCATTCACAGTGGCTCATGTAGCTATATGGGAAGCACAAGCTCTTATAATGTCAATATTGATGGCACTGGTCAAAAGATATTGATGGTCAAAAGAAAAAAACTCCCTTGGTTATAAATTAAATTGGCTTATTTCTTCTTTTTTTTAGTGAATATGGGAACTGTACGTGCTTATAGGACACTCAGTTACATTTATTATGCACAATACTTAAAATAGATCTTAATCCCATTTTTAAGACATATAGGAGATATCTTCAAAATCTAGGTTAAGCAAGCAGCAAAAATTTAGGTGCACTTTTTTAGAAGAATGATCATACAACAGCAACAATTTTGTGGAGCTATATTGCTTTCTGCATTCATTTTTAGGACACTTAAGTTGGGAAAAAAAAAAAGAAAACTCAAGAAATATCACAAAATGTTCAAAAACCCAGGGCCCTAGTTAATCTTTCTGACAGTCCTGCTGGTTCCTCTTTTTAACCTGCTTGGAAATGCTAATTTGTTTCCACAGAGAATAGAACATAACTTGTTGAAAGATCTCAAATAACTCCATGAAGTAAGGCTTTTGTTTGGTTTTTTAATCTTTTTCCAAAACAAAAGGTTTACACTCAGACTGCCTGATCACTCAACAAGCTCCCCTCAGCCAGCAGTCTTCACCAATCCAGATGAACAAAAACCTTCCAAGTCCGAACTGTGTCAAATGTGCACCGAAGCCAAAAGAGAAATGCATCAGCATTTGGCAGCCACGGCATGCACACGTACGCTACCAGTCAAATACTGCTAGCATGAAGGGAAACACCACCAAACTCTACAAGGAGAAGCCTTTGGGTTTTGTTCTTCTCCCCAGTCCCTCTGCATTATTTTAAGAAAGAAACAGGGCTACAGATACCCTTACTGTGTGCTCACTGAACTGAAAGGTCACATCCTGCGAAACAACACAGAAGCTCTGGGATAACAGGACAGCCACTTACTTATCCCTCAAACAAAGACTGTCGTATTTTTGATTGCTCATCTATAGATGAGAAGTCACTTTCTTCTGCTAACTTCAAAGAGATTTAAATTTTTCATATTCTACATTTAAGTATCATTCAGAGAATCTATACTAAGGTAGGAAAAACCAATTGGAATAAAAAACTGTGCTAATGTATAAGATGGAGGCTATTTATTTCTGTCATACTGGCACACTATACTAGGATAGCACCAGTATATTTACATAGGTATCACCATACCAGTATATTCTTATCTAATCTGAAAACATTTCTGAAAGTAGTTATAAATTGCCCCTACAGTACTTTCAGCATGAATTGCTGTCCTGATCAGTTTTTAAAACTCAGAACTGTCCTTGTTATTTAATAGAAGCAGAAACATGCAACCCATAAATATATTATTCTTCCTGAATTATTAAAATATTCCCAGCTACAGAGAAACATGTCTGTATTGCACTGATACAGTTAACTTCACTGTACATGGCACTGGTAGCACTGGTGCCTACTTGGGGATGCGGGAAGGGAGAAAGAGCTGGAAGCTAAAGACCTTGCAGACAGCATTTTAGGGCTTTTAACATGTATAAATCAACAAGGTTAATGAGATCCTATTACCATTAATTTCATTTTTATATGCAGTGGTTTTAGATCAATATAGAAACTGCAACCCCCCTAACTAAATCTATACAGTGCCTCCCAAACAGGCCATGAATGTATCACTGCTCACTGAAACTGTGATTCCTTACACACACACTCACACTCATATGCCCACACGGCACAAAGTCAGGATACCTCAAAATATAAAGTGTATATATAGAACACAAACCATGCCTGCACTACACACTGCCAGCTTCTCACCTACTTTAAAGAGTGCATTTAATTCCTTTAAGTGACTAAGCTGTCTTTGCCATTCAAGACACTTCTTCTCTTTCAGCATTCTTCTCTACCATTAGGTAGAATTTTCTGGCAAGGCTTCTGGGAGAGGCCTGCAGACTGACCTCCCATGGAGCACCTACTCAATCTCAGTAATTAAAAGTGTAAATAACATGTTCTTACATCCACTTCCAACTTACTCTAATTTACACTTTCCGGTAGTTATCAAATGGACAAACGTCATGATCCAATTACACAGCAACAGAAAAAGAAAAGGCTGAACAATTGTTATTATTCCCAGCAGCCTCATCTGGGCAGTAGCCTCACAGTACTTAACAGATAAGCCTTGGTACAATATACTTGACATTTACATTTTCAAATGTATGTTCTATCCAACTGCCCTCAAAATATTGGTTTAATTAAGATATAGGACATTACTGTTCAGAATCACTTCACTAAAAAGGCATATGTTAAATAGCCCAATAACCAGTATAATATAATTGAGCTCTGTCACCTGGAAAACCATTGCTTAACTAGAAGAAAAATCAATATTCCCTTTTCTCACAATGTTTTCCATTTCACTCTGAAATCAAAGCTGTACCAGAAATGCATACTGAATACAGTCAGCAGTTCCAGAGGAACATAAAGAACACACTCAGATTTAAGCACGATTTTAGAGCAGTGGGTTTATCAATAATAATTCAACATCTAACATGGCATTTAATCAAGGTTTAAAACATTTATTTCTCCCAGTGAACAAAGAGAGAAGTTACTGAAAGCTATTACCAGTATGAAGAAAAAGCAACACTGATACCCATTAAACACAAAGAAAGGCAAACATGACAAAAATGAAGAGAAACTAAAGGTCAACGTTATAAGATGGAAATCAAAATGCAAAACATGCATTCCAATAATTCCTGGTGCTCTAGGTGCTGAAACAATGCTCTGCAGAAAGTGGCTCAATTCACAGGGTCATATTACCAATCATAAATCTTTCTTATAATGAAAAATGCATACAGGGGAAAAATGTGCAAGTTACTATTCCATTTTGTATGCCAAGGAAATTTTCAGCCAATTTTATAGGTTTAGCCCTGTCCTAAACAAGTAGGGTAAGAAAAAAAACATTCACTCTAACTTTGAAAAAAACAGCAACAATGCATTGTTTTAGAAAAACAATTGGTTTTCGTAAAAAAAAAATTTAAAAAAAAGATTTTAAAAGAGTCGAAATGTCACAAAACACAAAGTGAATTAAATAACTTTTTGGCAATAAAGGACGTATGTGTTTTACATAGAGGCATAGACCTGTACCTTTATTATAATAAAAGCTCCCAAATATCAGCAAAACACAATCCACTTGCAATTGATACACTGAATGATGACACCAAATTAGCTCATTTAAACAAGCTTCTTTTGTGAAGTAGCTTGTGCATTAGAAAAAATGAAAAAAAAGACAGTCTTACTGTGCATGTGATAATGGGAGCTTCTCTAGCACAAATACAAGATTTGGGGGGTCAAGACAATGAACATCTCTGCCTAACAAAGTAAAGCCACTTTAATTTAAACATTGTAATACTGCCTTCTAGTTTTAAAATTTAAGACCTTAAAATCTTTCCACCTTAAATATGGATTCCCTTGATTTCTACCCTTCAGCAAGAGAGAGAAACAGTTTCTGTACACCCATTTCCTACTGCAGCGTGCTTGAGCTCTCACCAATGGATCCTGCTCCCTCATTCCTGAAACACTGACACAGAACCCTCGCCCATGTACCACCTACTACTCACCTTCCAGAGGAACTCACAGAAATGATGACTCTAAAAATTCCTACCCTCTGATTTTAGTACAAGGAAAAGCCCCCAAATTATCTTTACTAAACGCATTGAGAAGGCAGCATTAGAATTAAATTTTGCCTTTGCTATATGTGAGCATTCGAGTCATGAGAAGATACAACGAAATACTAATTCAAATAGTCATTAGGGTGAGTAAAGGGAGGTGAGAACAGCAGTCAGCATTCCTTCTGCAGCTTTACCTGCATCTTAGTTAAAAAATTAAGAAGAGTCTGTAGTAACAGCCAACTCCATTTTCATCAATACAGCATGTCAATCCCATCCTTCCCCTAATACCCAAACAATCAACCTGCAATACTGGACCTCACAATCTGGTGTCAAATGCTCTAAAATGATGCTAACAGCTCATAGCAAACACTGCAAAAAGACATACTCTGCTCTGCAGCCTGAAGGCAGCAGGCAGAGGCTTGGGCACACTTGCTCTTACAAACTGCTGCTGGCTCCTGCAGTAGGGAAATGGCAGGACTCATCACAGAGCCAGGAGGAAGAAACAGAGACAAACTCAGAAGAAAATGAGAGAATATTCAACTTGCTTCCCTCTCGATTTTACTCTTGAGAATACTTTTGGCTCTGCTTCCTTACATGTTTGCCTTACCCAATCTACAGACTCTTCCCTGAGAATTCCTCTTACTAATACATGTAGGAGGTTTTGTATTTTCTGCTGGGATCCCATTCAGAGCACAACTTTGTAGTGAAGTTGCATTAGCAACTACTGACATGGATGGTTTTAATCCTGCATCGTTTTCATATACAGTCTGAACAACCTGAAAAGTGTAATGAAGAATGCACATTTTACTTTGCCACAGCAATAGGTTCATCCATTCTTAACACACAAGTACACCTTACCTGCCCTCCTGAAAGCTCATTTCCATGGTATTTCTTTCAGGAAAGGCACCTGGTTGACTTGATAGTGTTCTGACTTCATAGCATTACAAGCGTGTATTTTCAAAATATTATTTCCTAATAAGAAACTAGGGGCCTGAAAATTGCCCAGATCTCTGCACACCTGGTTCATAGCTGTGTTCAAACATACAGCCACCTGCTGCATCAACAGCCAGAAAGAAAGGAAACCAACTGCTCAGACTAGGAAATCAATGCGGAGTCAAATTAGAAAGAATGTAACAACATTATACAATGTGAAGCAGTGTTCAACACAAAAATGTAAAAGGGATTGTGACAGTACAATGTGGGGAAGAAACAGAAGTGTAAAAAGACAAAGACCATAGTTCTGGAATCTTGTTTTCTCATGACCTACACCTGATCTAAAGAGAAGCTACAGGAGACAACGGTGGCACCATAAAGTTAAAGTACTAGAGATAATATTTCCTCCTTAACACTACACTGTGTTTATATTAAATTTTTAAAAATAAATATTTTCCTGTAACAATTCCAAAGGATGTATGTCATAATAAATTTCTGTTTTGTTTTGGGGGTTGGTTTGGGTTTATTACTAGAGACTCTTTTACATGAAAAGTCAGACTCAATTACTTTAAGCATGCAACAAATTCAGACAAGGATGAAGTTTAAAGATATCTAAGTCTATGGGCATCAGAGTAATTCAATTATTCTCAACACGTAACATGCTTTAATGAATTATATTACTTGATTCTGATTTTTATTAAAATCTTAGTGAAAAGTAAACTGAGAATTAAATTATTTCCTGCTTATTCATACTTGTCATTTTATTGGTCTGTTACTACACTGGCCTCACTATAGTTATAGGAATTATTTTCTCTTGTTTTATTGTATGAACTACCTATAAGAATTTTATAGCTTTACAGAAGCACTGTTGTGCAACTTTTAACCTGATTTCTTGCTCTTTGGGATGTAGAGAGGATGAGTTCAGCACAAAGTAAGGAAAATAAAGCAGGGTCCCATGTCAACAACCCCCCATACAACAGCTTGTGTGTTAAAGAGAGAGGTAGGAGCTCAGCAATACCAAAATTTTAAGTCCCTTGAAAATACCCTAAAGTCTATTCCAGACTCACAGGAGGAAATATATGCATTTTCAGCATATTTAATAAGCGTAGTAATTGAAATGCATAGAAGTTAGAGTGATTAAAAGCTACATTTATCTTTTCCAGCACATTAGTGTACAATTACAGCTGGTCTAAAAATAGGCAAAGTTACTCATAGCTGAAAAGATCAAAAATTGTGTAACTTGAGTGACTTCGTTTATTTTTAGGCCAGTCTTAAAAAGATCAAGAGTTCCACTAGATTAGGGAGAAATGTAATTGCTGTTGGTAGTCAAGCAGACATATTTTCTTGAACTGAAGACTAAAGCTGGGAACTTACAAAAAAATTGTTTTAAATAGATCATGAAATAATCTCCAATTTATGCAACTTGTCAATAAAAGACAAGTTGATTAACTCGGCCAAGAATAGTAACACTTTCTTTTTGGAAGCCATGCAAGCAAATTAGAACTCTCATACTTTGAAATTACTGTTTTAAAAAAAAGTCGGTAGTTTACATTTTCTCACTATATCTAATGAAACAAAATGTCTGTTTATCTATATTTAATCATACTACAGATAAAACAAACTTGCCATGAATTAACACAATCTGGTAAAAACTCAATTTTCTGCCCTGCATGTGCAGGTGAATACAGAGAACAGATTCGATATCTCCCATTGCGAGTGTGGCTCAGTGTTTCTAAGCAACCTTGCTCCATCATCTTCTGTGACAAAAACAAGTGAAGAGTTTGAACTGCAGTCTGATAGAGCTGTGAATACTAATGACTAACCAAAAAAAGAAAAATCTCATCTCTCACTGAATTCTGAATGGAACAAAAAGAACCCACAATTACAAAAATACTTATTAAACTGAAAATTCAAACAATTAAATATAATTGTGTCTTCAGTAATTATCTAAGAAATGAGAATTCAGATTTCAAACAACCAAATCAGGTAATTATTTCTTTCATATGCAGCACATAATATCCATGAACATAGACATTCTCAAAATCTGCAAGCACGCAACTAGAGATGGCAACATTTCCTGGCCACAGAATTTATTTTAATCCTGTTACCACTTCTGAAAAGCCAACCCACATCAGCAGGAAATTAGTTGCTCTGACCTCACCAGCCAGGTTCATCACGCACCATCACACAATAGTATTGAAAATGCAAATGCTGAAAGCAGCATACTGCTATTCTGCCCCAAAAAGTAGCTTGAAGTTATGAAATTGTTACTCACTTTCAGAAATTGCATTCTGACAGACTTGCAGGAACTACAAGATAGAGTAACAAGTCAGAAATTTGACTATTACTCCTTGTTCACCCACTCTGAGTTCTGTCTAATACATAAGAAATATGCAAGGGGGGAGAAAAACCCCATGTGTCTTTTTACAATCATTGGGGAGATGGCAGGAAAATGCACATACCAATTCTCAGTAAAACTACGCAATTATCAATTCAACAAAACAAAATCCTATTCTTTAGAAGAGCAGTAATTATACTGCTTAGGCACTAAAAATGTCTCACAAGAAAGTGAACATTTTTCCAGAAAATAAAGCAAGCTTTGACAGTTTCCTGCTTACTAGAAATCAGAAGAAAAATCTGACTACTGTCATACCTCCTCGGCCTAAACAAGATGTATCAATTATTAATATTTTGTCTTTTAAGGACAAAATCTCTGTGTATGACTTTAGCTAAGTTACAGCCTCCTCTCTACTACCGCAATTTGTCCAGGACAGAACAAAAACAAACTGCACACCATCAGTAGTTCCAGCACTTTCTGAAAAGGAATTTGAAATCTTACTGCCAAGTACAGAAAGCAAGAAGAGCAAGGCGAAAATATGAAAATTAAGGACACATAGGTTAATTTTCATTCCTACACCAGAACACCATGGTGCTGTTGCAATTCGACTGTTGAGAGATGCCTCTGCCTGAATTAAGGTGCAAACAAGACCAAATGCCAAACTCAATAGTACGGATTCTATTTAACAGTAAATGTGAGGTAGAGAAAGGAATAGGAAAGGGGAGAGGGGGGCAAATGGGGTGCCAGAGGGGGAGAAAAAGAAAGGAGAGCGAAAGAGAGATTAATAGAAAGATACCAGACACACACCTCCTGCCCCATGGATCCAGCAGCATCCCATTGGTCCTTCTTTCACCCTGGGCTTCTCGGTGGTGGTGGTCCCAGAGTTGTTCTTCCGGGGGTACCACCTTTATACAGTCCAAGTTCCAGGTATCCACGGAGCATAGCTGCCACTCCCATAACTTGGAGCAACACGTGTATAAGCAGTTCCTTCCTTTCCCACAGTTTCCCACAGTGGGGAATTTTTGTCCGGATGCATTAACCTGGATGTGCAAACCAAACCTCACCTCTTGTCAGGCTTGGAATTGGCACCTTTCTGTCGCAAATTCCTCTATTCTGTGCTTATCTCACACTCCTGATGTGGTGGCTTATCTTACGGCAAGTTCTTCTTGTGGCCTTTACAGTGTTGGAGGCAACTGTGATCTTTAATTCTCTTACAGGTGTCCATGGGTTGACCAGAGCTGACAGGGTGCAAGCACTACTCAGAGAATCTCAGCACTGTCGGTGCTCACGGTGCTGTACCTTCCCCTACAATAACTGGACAGCTGCTTGCAGTTCTTAAAGAGTTTTTCACAGAATACTCTGAGTTGGAAGGGACCCACAAGGAATGTCCAGCAGGTCATACACTTAACAGTATGTATTGGCTGATCTCAAGACGAGGGGAGATGGGGCGATCTAGATGAATTTACTTACTTACAAAATGCTAATAACAATTATTAACAAATTAAATACCTTTTTTTCCCCCACAACCTCTCTTAAGTGTTTTCTGTTTCACATATCCTTGATGATGTGAATGTCTCCACGTTAACCTTGCAGACTGAGCCTTTGAGCCTGGCTGCATCCCAGGCAGTCTTAGGCAATGCACCAAACACAAGGAGCTGGAGATTCACAGATGTGCTACAGCTTTTTTAGAGGCTTTGCTTCTGCTCAACTGACATTTTAAGAGACAGGATTTAAGGACAGTCACAAAGTAGCTAAAAATGGATTTTGCATACACAAGATTTGCCCATGGCCTGAAAATTCAGTCTACTGTATTATACAAACATACAAGATACAGTCCTAATACTGTAAAGATGCTTTTTTGGAACAACTAATAGGTTTTTACCAGGTAGCAGAGATTTTCCGTATATTTTCTACAGCAATATGTAAGACAACAAAGCATTCTGCTGATGTAAGAACATGAAAACATCATTTCAAATGTACAGTAAATTGAAAATGGGATGCTCTGGAAGAAACAGATAGATATATATATATTTGCACTAACAAAATTACATATCAAAGACTTATTCACATAAAAAAAATCTTCCTTCCACCACATTATCACTAAAGCACATATCAAAATACTGTAAAAAATGCTTTAAAAGAGCACGAGGCATAAATATCAGCAACTTATGAAAAAGTTCCTTTACAGTTATTAGTTTTATGCAACATTACCTAGAGATTGATATGTAAGTTATCATATTGATCTGCTCTCCAAAATTGAAAGCAATACAGACTAGAGAGAGAGGATGCACAATGAATTCATAAACGATGAAATTGCAATCTCATTACCATTTTGCTTTTCCCATACTACATAGGATTGTTCTGATAGCAATAGGGACTCTAGCCAAGGAGCCAAGAACCTGGCACTAAGGGTGCAGTCAGGTTTTCTGGGATATAAATGTGAAAGAACAAAGTAGTGGCTGGACTTCTGAAACACTTCTTTTCCCATAAAACATCTAATGAAGCTGTCTGGAGGAGAAAACTTTGCTAATAAAATTATAAATCACCCTTTTGGCTCCAACAGGGGTCACTTGAAAGGTTCTCCACATCTCTCAGAAGAGACTTGCTTCTACAGAAACTGTGTTATCTTTGACAAAGTGATGTTAAGATGCATCAATAAAACAAGCTAGTCAGGATTTGAAGTGATAGATAACTTTTATTAGACCACTCCGTTGTTAATAATAACAACAATAATAATAATGATGCTTTAGTGCACATAAATCCTTCCTCAAGTGTGAAGCAAAACCCAGGCTTTTAATAGAATGTAGAACATTGCATAAGCATAAATAATCCTCACTTCTCATTTTTAATTTCTTTGTAAAATAAAGTAGGGATTTTTTCCATTAGGTAGATTTCATTCTGTAACACTTCATTAGTCCAAATAATGAACAGATTATGCAAGAGTACACAGGAAAGCTTAAAAAATTCTAAAAACTTTTCCACAAGGGTTTTTACTTTTCCACACTGAGTTGAAGAGGCATTTGGACAACACTCTCAGGCACATGGTGTGACTCTTGGGGATGGTGCTCTGCAGGGCCAGGAGTTGGACTCTGTGATCCTTGAGGGTCCCTTCCAACTCAGCATCTTCTGTGATTCTGTGAACACAACCTGGGATCCTTCCTGCAAGCCACAGAACCTTACACTAAGGCAGGAAGTCATTCTCCACCCCAACCATTTCACATCTCTTTGGTGAGGTCCAATTGTCCTTCTCTCCACAATTTGCAGAGCTCTTGGACATAATTACACCTCATAGGAAAAATGAAATCACATGGCAGCCCTCTCTCTTCCTTGCCATGCTGTGCCTCACTATAGATGGCAACCAAGATAGGATTAACCAAAGAGGCTCAACATGTCTTGCAGTTAGGAGATAATCACCAATTACTGCTTCAGACAAATCTGATTTAGCCTTGCTGCAGAAGAAGAATTGTATGATGGGGAGAGAAAGGGGGAAAGAGACCTTAGGATTTTGATAAAGCAAACTGATTTTCCACTAAGAAAATCAAATTTTATACTTGAAGTGTTCTCTCCTGATTAATACCACTGTATTTTCTAAAGAAATTCTCAACTAAATTGAGTTATTGATCAATTGGGGGTTTTATTTAATTCACTGCTGGCACCCATTTCTCTTTATCTAAGTATTTATATAATAAAAATAATAATAAATTGTCATCCCCATGAAAGCTGAGTGCTTTACAAATTCTAAGAGGAATGTAATAAATGACTTCCTTGTTTCATTGAAAGTCTTGTCTAAAGCAAGTTTGTCTATAATTAGATGTATAGACGATAAATGAGAAATATACACGGATTTGCGCCGTTTGATAAGAAATACCTTGTTTAAAAGTATAATTTCTTTTTATCAAAAAATCACTATGCCATTAATTTTACTTAAATTTGACATTAACTTTTACTGCCTATCTTCACATTATAAAGAACAAAAGGAAAAGCAAGCAATATTTGGGGTACTCTAACATCTGTTCTTCGTAAGATTTAAATTAAAGCAAATGAATGCATGTTTAAGAGAAGAATTTACATATCATTATCATAAGACAGTTGTTCCAGATAACTTCCTATAGGTATCACATTTACTTTCAGACAAGTTATGGATACCTCATCTTTGGGCCAACAGAGAAGTTGTGGATGCTCCATCCCTGAAAGCGTTCTATGTCAGGTTTAATGGGGTTTTGAGCAACCTGAGCTAGTGAAGGATGTCCCTGTCCATGGCAGGGACCTGGATTAGATGATCTTTGAAAGTTCTTTCCAGCCCAAACCATTCTATGACTCCATGATTTTGTTTTATGACAACATATTTTCAATTTCTACAACAGCAAGAGCCTTTCAAAACCACTGTTGTTGACAATGACTGTAGAGAGCAGCAATCCCGTGATGAGAGAAGGAGCAGCCCAATACCAGCCCCATCTGCACTGCACGGTGGAAATTTGGGTCAGCAAAGAAAAAAACCAGCACATGTTAAAGCTTTAATAAAAGAATATAAAGCTTCCATTGTCCACAAAGACGTTCACTTCATCTTCTCCATGTTTACTAAGATCATCCAATGGTGGACTTGGCTATGCAAAAATAATCCTCCCAGACATAACCAGTAAATACATTCACCACCAGTGAAGCACTGGGCTAAAATTTCCTCAGGAATCATAAACAGTATTATAGTCTTAATTGTCTCCTCAAAACAAGCCAAAAATAAGAAGAACGTTTTAAAGAAGAGCGTGTCATAGAAAACAAGATTCCACAGGTGCACCTTTAATTTTATGATGTTCTGATGCAACACATATTTATCAAATTAGAGGAGGACCAGTAAACAGTAGCAGATTCACTGACTGAATGAGCTGAAAAGATCTATATGTGGGCAAAATCATCTTCCAATTCTAAAATAGGCTTTAATATACTACTGAATGTACTAATATACATACAAGGTACAAAAACCCATTATCGTTTTCACCAGACACATAATTCCTATTTATGATACACAATGTTGTGTATCATCTGTAATCACCAATTTAGATTATAAAAACCCTCAAGCAGTGGAACCAATAAATCACAGAATAGCTTAGAGCTATTAGAAAACATTAATTCTATTCTCAAAGCTAAATTACATTTTGCAATTTCTATCAATGGGTTTGAATGGAACCTTGAAATGATTAATGTTTTATCAGAGATAGCCCGGGCAGTGTACACAGAGACTGCCATTCAGAATTTAATGCTGGTGATGTGTTAGTGACCAAGTAAAAACTGATAGACTTATCACCAGTCCCAGCACTGTTGAGCACAACAGATTGCAAAAGTAAACCATGGATTTGTAATTAAGTCTGCAAGCTAGAAGGCTCAATATTTGGTGGCTGACATGAGGTATTGCCAGCCACAACTCCGTAACAGTCCCAATACGCTTGTGCCAGGGAAAATTCCCTTGCAATTGGTATCAGCATAATTGAAATGTATGCATGTAATTCAGGTGTGTGAACCAAGGCTCCCTCTGCTGTCAGATGAACTTTCAGGAACAGAGACTCAGAGCCCACCTTGGCAATGCTCTCTGTCTGCTGTGTACTCATGTCCTCACACTCCCAATGCAAGAATAAAAACTGTTAAAGTTACATTGTGCAGCTATTCCTGTTAGAGCTCCCCACACAAGTGGAAGGCTGCACAGAAGAAAATGTCAGACCTTTCTGTCCAAGCACCTGCTACAAGAAAGTAAAAAAGCAGCATTTTAATACAGAAGAAGTGAGGTGTCAGTAGCCCAGACTTGGGGACAACTACATTTATTGTAAGTGACTTAAAAATGCAGTAAAACAAAGATCAGAACAGTATCTACCTCTTCTGATCTCAAGTATCCACAATTGACCTTTCCTAAAAGTTGTATTTAAATGAAGTGGCCAAGCTGCACAGTGGATGGCAACATGACCAACACAGAGAGAGAATGAAAAACAGTCAGATGTCACAAGCCATGGAGTGTACTCGGAAGGTAGAGGCAAAAGTTAAACATGTAAAAATAAGAAGATAAGTGATCCTATATCACAGGATTAAAAATAACTTGAAGCCTATAAACTCCAAAGTAAGCCATCTGAAGAGGAACAAGACATCTCCAAAGAGCCAAGCAACATTTACTACAAGCCTCAATAAGGCATCCATTAATGATGCAAGTGGTGGCTGCTTTGCAGCCTTTAGAATACACTGTGAAGGATTCTTTACAAGTAATTGGGGGTCTGCTTAGCTCATTTAAGGCCAATACAGACAAATGTACATGTACAGTTGTCTTGGGGTGACTGTATGCTGTTGTATCCCCTATCACTGCTCTATGCCCAGACATGATTCCTGAGCCTTTCTATGCCTTTAAAACTGGATGCAAGAGACAGACAAAAAAAACTGAGTGAACTTTTCAAAACAGTTTGTGCTTCAAGGACACAGAGATTAGCTACTGCTGCTGCTGAGGAGCAGAGGAAGCACCTCTTCTTGCTTTTCAGTCAGCTTTTCAACTCTGCTTCTTCGGAGAGAGACGAAGAGGTTTTTTTTTTCCTCTGAGACTTTGGCTTTTCCCTTCTTCTCTTCTGGACTTGTTCAGAACACCAGAACATCAGAACCCCACCGGGGGATCTTCCACTGGCCTGGAGGGGGGCCCCCCACGCCAACCCAGCTCCGAGGAGGAGGAGAGAGGCCGCACCCACAGAAAGACTCTAAAATCTTTCAGGTTCTCTCTCCAGAGCGAGAGATTTTATTATTTAGCATTATTATTATTATTTTCCTGTGTGTTTGTTAAATAAATATAATTTTTATTTTCTCCTTCACTTTCCTCCGAGGAAATTTTTTTTCCCGAACCCAGTTGTGGGGACGGGTGGTTGTAACCTGCCTTCCTTTGAGGAGATGTTCCTTTGGACATTTCCCTGAATTTGGCCTAAACCACCACAACAGTGTATGTAAAGAGAGAAAACATTGTATTCTGGTAAAGCCACTGATGGATAAGATTATTGTTAAGAATAAAAAAGTGTATTTTGTTTAAATTTAAAATGTTTTCTTCCTTTTCTGCTTCAAAAACAAAATTAAATTTTGTGTGACAATTAATTTACATATTATCCCAGAATCATCTATCACTATTTTTCCTGAAGAAAAAGAAACAAAGTCACATCTAGAAGATCTTTATCAATTTCTCACATACAAGCAACTTGTGTCGATATTACCGGTGTATAAATATCTCTTCAAAATAAGTGTTAACTTTTAGCATTCATTTTTCTCTCCCAACAGAAGAACTTCTCTACATGAAAGTACAGAATGGGCTTCATTTTGCTTTGTGTTTGCCTAAAACTGGCATCTTTTTAGTTGTGCTGTGTTTTCAGTAAAATTTCTATTAATTCTTTCTCCCCTCAATGGAACTAGAGATTAAATCTTGTCACTACTCTAAAGCAAAAAGCAAATTGTTCTCAAACAAAGGACTTCATATATAGTGCAAAAGACCCTGTTTGGAAAAAAACCAAAACAATAAAAAGAGAAAATAATCATGGAAAACATCTTCCCCTTTAAAACAACACTACAGCTGAGCTGATCCATTTCTAAAATTCCTTCTCCAAAGAACTATTTAAGAAAGCTTTTAAGAAATGGTAGCAGTAAAGCTTGACTGTGTTCATTACAGCAAGTTTGGCTCATTGCTATCACAAGCTGGTGAGAAAAGCTAGATTTTCATTTCCTTGCATTTTCTAACCTGAAGAAAATATGGGTGAAATGCTTTAATCAGTTGTGACTTATATTTTAATCAAATAAGTGCCACTGTTTTGCTACAAGACACTTTTCAAAAAAGTTAGACCTCTACTAACCATGGAAAGAAGTATGTCTTTTGCTCTTGTCAACTGCCAGCATTATAGGTCACAGCTCAAAAAAAAGATCACAACAGAAACAGATCACAACTCAAACGTGAGGAGGTGGGGATTCCTCCTGAACACCAAGCCCTCCCCAGACCAAGGAGTCTCTATCTGAAATGCTTTTGATTCAACGACATAATTCTGTTCAATCAGACCATTGTCAAAAATGTACCTATAAAAGGATTATTAGTAAAAACAATTCTTAGTAATTCACTGCTTTGTTCATCTACTCCGTGGCTAACAGCCATCCCCATAAAATTTAGATAAGAAAAAAAGTTTACCTTTTTTTTTTTTTTTTCCAGTTGTAGAGGACATAAAAGCCCTGTAGTATCAGGAATCAGATAGTTTGTTTTCCATTACAGGAAAATTAATAGGTGAACCAAAGAGTATTAAATTATAATTTTCATCAAAATCTGCTACTTTGAATAACGTTATATCACTCTAAATGAGAGCAGGGAGGAGAAAAAAATAACACTTCTGACTAACAAAGGTTTTTGTGAAATCATTGCTGCTTTTTCTCACAGTTCTGTGAGAAAGCCAAGATTAACTTCTTTTAACTTTCTATTACTGTTTATTTCCACTGCTCCCTTCCCTCAAGTCTTTTTTCTTTTTTCATTACCTGGTTTCCTCCACTAGTCAAACATACACCCAGACAGGCAGCACCTTCCCACCCTTGTTCCAGCACATCTGTTGTTATAGAGCAGCTCAGTAGAAAAAAGCGGTGTGAGTCAGTGTAATTCAGCCCCCAGCAGCCCTTCCAGTGCCCACTGTCCCCAGCTCATGTCCTGTAAAAGTGGCCAGTTGCCTCCAGCTGAATTAAATATCTGCACAACAGAGCTGTTGCTCAAACTTGACCTCCTCCAATCCCCTTTGGTAGGCTGTTATACAGAAATTCAAACGCCAAATGTTTAAGGCTAGTTTAATGAGAACAACTCCCAAAAGCACTTTTATTGTGAAAACCACAATTTTTTATCCTAATATATAATTACGTGGATGTTGCCCCCTTTTTTTAAGTCCTGTAAGATTAAAGTGCTTATTGCAGTTTAACTCCTTGAACTTGCAAAGTTACCAGAAGGACTGATAGCAAGTTGCAGAGAATCTCTGAGGGGGACAGCAAAAAAATCAAATCACAACTGAAATAGAGACCCCCTGTCAGATCACATATGAATTTTCCTAAATAAGTGGTAACCATCTCTGAAGACCAGAATATCTCTTTTGTTCATAAAAATCAAAACCTAACCAAAAGACAACACAGACTTTTGGTGGTTTCAGCAGTATGATTACTTTTGTAAAATGCCTTGTCTCCATTTGCTCCAGTCCATTTCATCAAAGTATTAAATAGCTGCACTATACTTGGCATACTAAGCCTATCTGATTTACACTAGTCACATTAATTTTAAAGTAATAAACCCAAGCAGAGAAAGTCACATTTCTTTTGTTCAGGAAATAAAAGTGCCTTCAGCAATAGTCAATCCATATAGATTACTTAGTGGAAATCTAACCATAATCTAGTTTTACTGTATCTCCCAGAAAGGCTTCAACTGTAAAAGAAAATCAGCTTCCAGGGAGCAAGTCAACCAACAGCTCATGTAAGAATTTGAGACAATAGCCTAAGTTAGAACATACACAGCAGTGTGTGTATACATAGCTGTACAAATTATATATGTACATGTCATATAGACACTATTATCACTTACTTAAAGATCATGGGGAAACTGCGCAATGTATTACACAAAAGGGGTTTCTTTGTACACGTGTTTAGCTCAGTTAAAGCTGTTCTTGAAACTGTAAGGAAATCCTTGTTATTACAAAAACCAAAAAAGGAAACAGTTCAAATACAACGCAAAATTAACAATAAAAAAAATTCATAAAGCATATTTAAAGATAAGGAGTAAGGAAATCATAATTTATTTTCCATCAGTTTTATTAAAAGGAAGCGGAATTGAGACATTTGCAATGCCAAAAAGTTAAATAGATGTATGAAAAACATCAGTAACTCAAAGGTCGAATGATGGAAAATAATTAGGTCTTTCCTTTCTTCAGCCCCCCAATTAGAATTTAGCAACAATATATAATGACTGCTTGGTCAAACTATTCTTTTGACTGGTAGTACCATAACTTCCTGGCAATCCAAAGTTTACGTAAGGTAGAGCTAAGAAGGCTTGGAGACTTTACTGTCTGGTCTTCCTCAGTAAGGAAAACGTGGAAAAAAAAGAAGGATTTTATCTTGTAATGTGATTTTATTCCCTTGTTTTTCAAAATCCTCAACAACTAACCACAACAACATTAGCAACACCTCTACAAGCCTGGAAGCCTGGGGAAGTGCCAAGAGGGAGCCGTTTCCTATTGCAATCATCTCATCCCATTCAAACCCAGACTCAGCAAAGCATTTAATACTCAAGGTTAAATTTCAGTTTAAATAGTTGCAATGAAATGAGTGTAACTATTCCTTGTCCAAGTTCTTTACTGAACTGTGTCTACAGGAAGGAAATCATGTATTTTATGTACACAGAAAAGTATGGAAGTCTTCTTTAAAAAAAAGAAGACAGCAGGAGCAGGCACAAGTACAGAAACTGCCCATGATTTCGGGGTACCCTCCAAAAGCATCCATCATTACATAAGAAATAAAAGGCATAGACGGACCTAAGTGTCAATATTGTGCCGATACTCAACTATGGTTATAAAGTTCACAGTCTCATGAATCTGGGCAAAACTGAGGCAGCTGAGGCTTAATAACATGTTTTAATTCTATTTGGTTGGGCAACTAACAGTGCCTCATTTACTGTGATTGGATAAATAATATTCATTGCACATTTGCTTAGAAAAGACCAATTTCTGATAGTGTGCGGTTATACAGGTTGAACAAATAATGGTTTTAATAACAGAGATGAGTTCTTGTTTCCCTCTTGTAGAGCAGCCTCTCTCAGCTGTGCGAGCCACACCTCTGACCCACTCAGCAGCTCAGGAATGGTGGGGGAGAAATCGCCCCTCATTAGAGCCCTGCTACTGACATTGCAGTGTTTGAGGCACAAGCAATTTAGAGCAACATATCTTCAAAGTCAGCCACAAAATAAGACAGTTTTGATCATTTTCAGAGGTCGCATAAAGCTACTCATTCCCAAGGAGAAGAGCTGGGACATGTGGCAGGTTCAGTACTGTCTGACACACAGCATGATATTTATGCTTTCATACAGACACCAAATAAATAAAGGCAACCCATTTTAGAAGTGTCTCTGTTATGTTTCCAGCCCTGAGAAAGGAAAAATATACTGTCTTCCCTGATATGATTCTTAAAAAAAAAAAATCCACATGCTTTGTGGTTTTTAATTATGATTATGCTTTTCATAATAGCATTTTTTTCTGAGATAATTTATTTAGGAAATACATTTTCATTGCCTAGACTCAAATGACAGAGTAACAGGGATGTCCTGCAGCCTGTCTGAGGCTGCAAACAGAGGGTGTTCTCAGAGGGTCCTGGGAGTCACCATGCGTCCAAAACAGTGCTGCCTGCTGGGGTGGCCACACCACAAGGGACTGTTGGGAATGGGGCTCAAAAATGCTTCCTCCAAGCACAACAGGACCCCCACCAAAGTGTTTGCTTATGGGTCACTCCATTAAAGCCTGCCCAGTGAGTAATATAGGCCTGGAGACCACAGAGCAGGACCTGATCCTGGAGACCACACGTAAGACAGCACACCTATGACAACCCAGCCAGCCTGGGAGGGACGGGCTAAGATCCCTGACATTGCAACAGCTTGCCTGCTTTTATCCATTTAGTTGCTTGACTCAATAATAACTGAGAGCACATTTGAATTTAATTTCCTTTGGTTTTAACACGAACATCTTCTAGAAGAAAATCACATTTAGAAAAAGCCCACTGTAGCTGGTGCTCACAGATAAAATCTCAGCTAAGCACACGAGATGGTTCTATTCATGACACCATGGCTTCCCCCCCAGCAAGCGTCGGTACAATCTCCCTGCAAGTGTTTGATACACTCCCAAGCCCAGCATGGCTCTCACTGAACCCACGCAAGGTCAGTAAACAACCTTCTCTAAGTAATATCCTGCCTGGGCAGGAAGCCATGGGGAGGCAGAGCCTTGGAGAGCAGAGAACAGACTCAGCCAGCGTATTTACAGGTCTTCGGAGGTGTATGTACTCCATTATCGCTGAGTGGCACGAGGATGGAAGCACAGACACCCAAAAAAGCAGTATCTAATAAAAACAATGGTCAAGAGTCGGAAACAGCAGCAGCAGAGGGAAGAGTCACCCAAAAGAACATTCTGTACGTGAGCAGAAAACCACTTGCATGCTAAATTTTTTTGTATGCTTTTGTACGGCTGTCTAGGATGCACTCCTTTTTCCTTATAGAAAGAAGAAATATTTAAGCTTATTACATTTCTAGTTGTCAGAATACACAACAGAATGGTCAGAAATACAGATTTAGGCCCCTACACAAAACAATCCGAGTATCCATACCCCAAAACATTTTGGTTCAGTAAGCCTCAAAGAAAAGCATTTGTACAATCCATTCTAGATAAAAACTGAAAGATACCATGTGAAAGAAGTCAAGTTAAGACCTGTCAGCTCATGCTGAGAAAGCTGAAACAGAGGCGATTCTCTTATTATACACGGTATTAAATATTTTCTTCCTCTGAGTTGTCAAGACCTGTCAAAGCATTTATTTCTTAGCAATACCCCACTATAAATTACCTACACATATTTAAAACATATATATATGTATACATATACATACAAGTGAGGCTTTCCATAAATCTCTAACATTCCAGACTTTTTAGTTTTAATGTCTCACACAGCAGACAGATGTACAAACCATTTTTCTTTTGCTGTACAACCTCAAATATAATAAGTCTTTATGGCCTGAAATATGAGCTTTTAACAACATCTGTGCAGTTAGAAAATATAACTCAGCTTCCTAATCACTGTACGGAGAAAGAGTCTTTTCAAAAGTACTACCTATTGTAAATACATATTAGTGGCACAATGTTAAAATGATTATATTTTTATTTAATTACAATCCACTCTACATGACAGTTCACGTAGCCTAGATCACAATTAATCTTGATTAGCGAAACCTGCAGCATAGTACTGCTCGGAGTAATCAGGATGATTATACAACATATGATCTTTATGTTTCTGTTTTGTCTCCACAGTGGTTATCAGATACTTATCAATTTTCTAGCCCGGAAGAAAGTTTAGACAGGATGGCAACATGGGAACCAGCAAACCTGAACACATTTCGTTTGGGCTGCAGAAAAGCCATAAAACCTAACAGACTGAACATGCAGGGCTTCTGATGTTTATGTTTTTGAAAACTGACAGAACCTATAGAAACTGATTCTTTAGAAATAACAGCAAGTTTTAGTTCACTGTTTAATTTAGATTATAACTTCCCATAAGTATCATCAGTTGCTGGGGCACGTTGATTTTATTTGCCTCTTACACCAAGTACCGCAGACACTTTTACTAATAATGATTCAAATTGATGCTTACAACAGCAGAGCAGATAAAAGAAAGCAGTCTTTTCAAAGGAGGGAAAGGGAGGGAAAAACTAGGACCAGATAATAAAAGGTCCTGAGTAAGAACGAGGAACTGGAACTACAGAGATAAAGGAGCCGAGACAAAAGCAAGGCAAGATGGAAGAGGATGGAAGGGAGCAAATGGAATATATGTAATCCAGTAGAAAGGGGCAGAAAAATCTTTACCAGCCAACACTTGAGCTCTCCCATAGTCAATAACTGAAAATACTCCTCTTATGTACAGCACTGGTTAAACATGAGGATCATTTCCTCCTTGCCTGCATGCAAAGTGAGATTGAGGGAAATACTCAACTTCTACGTGTTACAGCATTAGCAGAGCTTTGGGCAGCAGAATGAAGCTCTCCACAATCAGCTGAAGCCAAATGTGGTTTCCAGTTTGCAGTTGACAGCCACAAGAAATTACAGTCAAAGAGGAAAAATCTTATAAATTACTGTGTGGAAATTTTAAATGTACATAAAAAGCTTTCATTCTAGCACTGCATCACGGAAGCGCTTCATTTGGTTACATGATTATTTTAATCATGTTTTGTAATTATTATCATTCTACCTATTAGTACCTATGGATTATTTACACATACAGGTAGAGACTTTGAAGTTTGTGTGCGGGAGACAAACAAACAATAAAATCAATAGTGAAAGACTAATTTTGCCACAGTCTGAAGTTTTCAGGTGTGTATATACATCTATACATATGTCATGTATCATGAAAGAGAAACACAAATACTTATTCTTGAAATCAGAGAATAAATAGTGAATGTCTATATACTTCTGTGCTTGTATTCCAAATTACCTTTGCAAGCAACATTTTCCCCAAGATCAATTTAAATCATAGATGTGACATGCATGAATAAAATTCTGTATTATTTTTGAACATGGTCTGACAATAAGACGGCATTAAAAGCATCTTCTTTCCTGCCCTTAGCTGAACCCCAGAACTTCCAGCAGGACGTTTCTGCATTTATGATCTAATCAGCAGGGTCAACAAGAGCCACCGACCATGAAATGGAAAGAAACGTTTCAGTGGTTATATAATGACACCTTAACGTGCTTCTCGTTAATCAATTACTGCCATTAGCAAGCCTCTGAAGAAGGAAGATTTGCAATGACTCTGCAATTAGGCAGCTAACTACAACTGTCACTATGAAAAAAAGCCAAAAACACAAAACTAAAAAACCAACCAAACAAACAAAAAACCAACCATCTAAGGAAATAGGGAAAGAATTAAAAAACACAGAGAAACAATTACTCCACAGATGTTCATGTCCCAAGCAGCCTGGTAACTTAAAGCTACGTAACTGTGTTAGCAATTTTAAGTTCCTGGAGAAAATGCTGTAGTGGCGTCACTGCAAGTAACATAAAACAGATGTTAAATATTTTACCAATATATGCATTATACATTATGTACATGCCCTGAAATTTCATTTTTTAAATCTATCCAATCATAGTATGTCATTTAACTTTGCTTTATTTTTAGAACTTTTTTTGACTTCCATTCTACCAGAGACAACATTTTTATCCATACAGGAAATTCAGTGTGTAAATTCTTTCAGTGAAACAATTGTTCAGTGAGATGAAATAGTCCAGGTCTGTGCATACAAAAAAAAAAAAAAAAGCACAATATAGATGAGTTTAGTAAGTTTTTGTCACTTTTCATCATTTTGCTAATCCTCATTCATCTGAAATTTAATAAATTAATTCATGTTAATTACATAATTAGAATGAAAACTCCTCTGACCAGGAACTCCATTTCTGTAAAGTGCTGATCTCATTGACTGTGCTCTATAAATGATAATGACAAAGGTCGGCTATGAAGAGTGACATTAGAACATCAGAATTCTGTGCTCTTCTGGGAATATAGATAGCACAGTTAGTATATCACATCTTAAATATTGCAATAAATACACCTTCCAGAAAGCAGCCAATTCATACATTTCTACAAACCTCAGTGACCTCTGTAATAATACAGGTTTCTGTATCCTCTTAGTCAAGGCACCATTTCTCAACCTCTGCTGCACTTACCAGGATTTCCCACTAGCAACAGCCTACACAATCTCCAATCGATAAACTAGAAACCAATGTAAAAATTACAGTTAAGTATGTGTTATTGTCAGAGACAGCATGACAGGAGTTCTCCCCACTATGTCTAAGTAGCTACACAGAAACACACACACTCAGGCCATTACGACTACTATTACCACAGCCCCCAGCACAATAGATGTTTTGAAACAAGAAGTTTTCTTCATGTCAACCTTGAATTCAAAATCAGCAAACACCCGCAGACAAGACTTGTCTTACGAGCTTTGTAAAAGAGTGCAGCCAAACAGAAACTTTGCAACAGAAGCACTAACTCTAATATTAATTTGACCCAAAAAGCTATCCTGCTCCAGAACACAGCATGCAAGACTGCTGCTCATCTTCCTCTTGTGCTGCTCTCCCTGTCACTCTCCTGATGCTGCCTGTTTCATTGCAAGCTACATTTTAGCTCCTACTGAGTTGCAGCAAATTATCCCTTGGGATCCTCCATCTGCCACAGTAGATCTGTGACAAATGCAAGTATTTGAATTGGTTAATGGCATAAATCAGTGCACCCTCTGATCAAGACTAAATCTCTGATCCTTCGTAATTGAATTATCTATTGTATTTGGTTTATTCATAAAATATGAAAATAGGAAGCTATTCCCATACATGTTGTTATTACACCTCCTCACTGATGAATGATTTTTCAATTTAAACTATATCGGATTGAAGTAATTTTTCATAGTGATGTCAGTGCTTCTGAACAAGGGTAGTAAAGATGAAAAGTGAATTTTAGAAAAGCAGAAACATCATTCAGTACCAGCTACAAAACTGCAGGTGATTACACACAAGGAATATCTAAAATGCCCCAAATCAAGTAAGAAAAGCTGATATTCTCTACAACTCGTAGCACTTTTCTGTACGTCTTCCCATGTGTTGTCTTTGTTCTTCCATGTGTTAATGAAAGATCCCATACAAAGATACCAATTTTCACCCCAGTACCTTAAGGCAAAACCTGCTGCTTTTCTCACATTCTTAAAAGAACACCTAACCTTCTCCCCAAGGGTGGAATTTTGCTGCTCCGTTATTTTTGCCAACTTCGGAATTGAAAGATGTTCCCTCTTGTTTATGTGGCTGGGTGGGAAAGGCACACAGCCAAGAGAAATTAAAATATATCCACACCCTGCTCAAAATAAAAAGCCATGACATGGATAAAAAGAAGAAGGGAAAAAAACACATCCAGAAAACTAGTATTTTTTTCTATTAAATTAAGATTCTGTTAAACTCAATTCACTCTTTTCTAATAATGGAAGCACTAAATATAAAGCAAAAAGTTATTAATAAATCCCACAGTTGAAAAACAAGGTGGCCCAACACTTAGGAAGCTAAATTGACACTTAAGAGAGCATTAAGGTCAGAAGTTTTGGGGTGTGATTTGCAGACCTGATCCTTGGCACCCGGGTTAGTTCAAACACCCTTGCTCAGCACTGAGACCAGCTGGCTTCGCACTGAAGCAGGTTAAGTCCTTACATGATTTCTTCTGCTAGCCAGGAATGAACAGAGACAGTCATTTCCTAAAGAGCAGCAATAACACAAATAAAAGGACTTTCTACGGTCATCAGCTGACTTTTCATTAGCGCTCCGGCTGCAAACCTATAACAAAAATATTTCATTACCCAATTGGGTTTTTATAAAAATACACATCACAAAAGACCAGATGACACCAAAATAAGGGTACCACAGGAATTGAAAGTGTACAGATGCCTAAGAATAGGAAGAAATATGCATGTATTTAATGTTCAGCATCTCAGGTGACTCATAAATCTTAGTATTAAGCAATCTGCTCTGCTCTCATCTCCACTAATTCAGTCCTTATGTCGAATTATGCTCCTTAGTTATTTTTGTAAACAAGGCACCAAAATGCTGTCCAAAATGTTGTAGCACTCCTGGAGTATGTGGTCCTCAGCCTGGGGGACATGCCACTGGACATGTGGTTACTGTTGTGGCTCAGAGGAATCGGAGGAGGAACATGAATCTCCACCTTCTGGTGAAGGTTCACAGGTGTGTCCCACCAAGGCTGGGGCAGACTCTCTATTGCATTAACATAACAGCTTCAAGACCTTGCAAGCCAAAGGAAATGCAGCAGTCAACTCATTCCTGTCAAAAAGTTTATGATGCTGAACAGCCATACTTACGATGTTTGATTGCAGGAGCCAGCAGGAGGACAAATAAATTTGGCTGCAAACATGCTAGCTCGTTAAAAGGCAAATCCATTTAGTATTGACAAACACACCAAGCGTATGAACATCTTGTACAGCGGCACACACTTTTAGAAATGTTTAGCCTTCTCAGAGAAAGTGATTCTTTGTCAAAGAGGATTTCGTTGGTTTTTTTAGAGATCACTGCCATAGTATACTACCATAGCCCAGGCCAGCCTTAATGCTGAGCTCTTTATTATCTTAATTTGCACATTAATCACTTATACCAGCCAGTTTTCCTTACAGAGCTTTTTGGTTTTCCTTTGTAGGTTTTTGGAAGAATCTCCAATTTTCTGATTGTTTTGAAAGATTAAGAATGCATGTAGTAAGGCAACAAACCTCAAAAGAGAAAATGAGAGAAAAGAAAGAAAGCCTTTACCTTCTCCACTGAAAAAATTAATTTCAGCAGATCAGCCTGTATTCCACACAAAGACATTCCTCCTTTTCCCAGTTTAGCTGATTCCAAATTTTCCCAATGACCTTGCCTAAATTAAATTTACAGTCAAGCAATCTTATCTTTTAAATCAACAAATTGGATTAGTGATACTCTGAGCTGGGAAGCAGTTTTCACACACTTAACAAATCTGGACCAAAAAAAATTTCCAAATTCTATTCAATTTAGGTAACTACTTGCAACATCCAAAACTTCTTTCGGAAGACTATTTCAGAAAAGACCATAATTAGCTACAAAACCCAAGCTGAGACATTGCTTGAAAACTGCTACAAAATCCTCATATATACACAGATAAATAAACAAAGATACTTCCAAAACAGCAGCAATGAAAGTGATGCTTGGTTGCAAAAGGAGAATATGTAATTGCTTGGAAGGTTAACTTCACTCCCAATTCAGTGTCTGCATTTGAAAAGGTGTAGAAAGCACTCAGTGCCAAGTGGAACTTAACATACAAAGAACTAAAACCAGCCCAAGCCCAGAGGGGCCGCCCTTTTATTTCTCCTTATAACTGGTCCATATTTCTTCTTATGCAAGGTTGTTGCTGGGAAGAATATGGAAGGTTTGCATAGATTTAGAATTCCCTAGCCTTTTGCATATTAAATATTAATATGTGGAGGATCACAAAGAGACAAAATGTCAATAACTAATCAAAGTAGAGATAAAATGGAAGATTTATTTCATTGTTCATCACCATTTCAATACTTTGTATATCAAAGGCCACTAAATACACTGTTTTGAAAGAAACATACAGTTTTGTAGAGAGGGGAATTTAAGGAAGCAAGCATGAGGATTAAGTCCCCTTTCTTTGGAAGCTGCTTCATCACTTTTCTCAACTGCCCTTCAGCTGAATCCTGGGCAGCAGCTGGTCACCAAATAATGGGATGGTGGGGTTGTTATTTTTATCTTGCATAATTTATTTGTAAACAAAGTAAGAATAAATAAATAACAATTAGTTACTCTCTACATGGATATGGAGAGGAGGAGAATGGGTTTAGGAACAATATTCCGTATTCCAGCGCAAACAGCAGCAGCTGGAAGTCACTGCAATGCCATGTCTCTGTAAAGGCTGCCCATGATGTGAGACTCTGAAGATGCTCTCTGCCTTACTTGAGTTAAAGGACTGTAACAACATGGCTGAGGTTGGGAAGAGGATTCACCTATTTGGATAATCAACCATATTAGGACTGTGGTTAGAAGCACACAACTACTGCTGAATTTTGGAGTTTTTTCTTCATTGTTACTTACATATTTATCTTAGAACTATGGATATTCACTGAAAAGACTGCAGAATCACACCACAGCACTAATAGTTATAAAAATACATTTCAATAAGATGGTAACAAGCTGTCTTTCTATAAAAGTTATTCACATCTTGGATGTGTCTAACACACACACAATAGGTACTAGTTCTAACAAGCAGAATGCTATTTACCACTAGTGTCATGTAGGAAATATTTTCAATTTCTTTTTAACAGCAGTGTTAAAATTACATTCCTGTCACAATGTTCTTCTCCATACCTTAGCAGGAAAGAGCTAAACTAGTATGATTTTTCACCCATCTTATTCAGAAAAGCCCAACATCATGGCCATTTTCCATAATTACAGCACAAGTGAAGGGGTTCTATTTTGTTTACCAAATTTGGGAATTGGACCAGAAAACTGATACACATTATATCACAAAGTTGAGGAAGAGTTGGCAATTTCTGTGTTAATATTTGAAAATGTTCTGATTACTGACAGAAGCTGAATGGAAATGACTGAAAGGATCATCTTCTCTGAGCCCCTGGTGCCATGCAGGCAAGCACTGCTCAGACCATATAATGAGTTGCTGCCTGTTTCCAATCCATATGTCCTCTCACTTTAAGTTTTGAAAAAGAAATCATGAAACAACAACAGCAAACTGGCCAGACCAAAATCTTTCAATTCTGAAGACACCAAGACTCCCATAGGCATTAAATTCTTTAACAGCAAAAAAGCCATAAACTCTGTAAATTGTGTCAGGTCACTATGAGGAAGAACAGCTATTGGCACTTGCTCAGCCACAGTTACTTACTTCAGAAGTACCTGTGCCAGGAATCCCAGCTGCACCTGCACAGCAACATCTGAACCATTACAAGCTGAGGAATACTTCAGCACAGGCTTGCCACAGAATGATGCTCTGTGGATGCACTAACCTGTTATGGACAGCAAACCCTTGTCTTTAATCAATGCTTTACATAAAGCCTTCCTGTGTCCATGCAGGCATCTCCAAAAATTCCTTACTTCCATCCCCTCATCTTTACAGAAACAATCATGAATATTTCAAGACAACAAATTTAAAAGGTGTTTTGTATCCTAGTCAAAGAAAAATTTATGATAAGGTGTACCCTAACAGTAAACTATTGATCTTACTGAGTTACAGCTGGTTACTACCTTAATGTTATCCTAATTAGTACAGTTCATCTTCAGAAGACCCAACTGGAAGGCAGCATGCAATATTCAGATGGGACATAACAGTTTATAGATATAGATGCAGAGAAGGAACACTGTGGGGAGGGAGGGGGAAACTGGCAATTTTATGCATATTTTAAAATTCTGGCCACAAATTTTACATACGTGTTTAACCCAGTACTCCTATGGCACTTTGTGCCATTTGACTTTGCCTCATTACCCTGCAGAGAAAGGCACAAAGAAAACATCAGTCTCACACCAGCAATGCGGTTTTCAAACCCCCTGTTTCAAAGAGTCAGAACTTCTGCTCTGATCATAGCTGTACACACCTGCCTTGTGGTACCTGTTTCCCTCAACAGGGATGAGAGCTTCATATTCCATCTCCAACTTTGCTGGCTACAAACTCCTATCTGGCCACAGGGGCTCCGCCCAAGGAGGTTACTTGTAACTGCAGATTGAATCTGAATTTCTGAATCCTTGCCAAAGCTAGAGCCCCAATTCCTTGTCCTGTGGGGGACAGATCAACCCCTTTGCCACCCATCTTTGACCCAGATGCTTCTCTGAGAATGAGGCATAGTCAGAAAACTTCACTACGGCGTAGAGGAGGAACACACAAATGCCATTCACCACTACATGTCCTTCCACCCTCAGGACACTCTTTGAGGTCTTTTGGTATTCAAAATACGGTACTGTGACTAAACTGGAATAGAACTGAAAAGCCACAGAACCATACAGAGGCTTGTAACTAATGACATAGTTTCCCGTTTCTGGCAACCTCCGAAACTGGTTGTTTCCAAAATTACAGACACAGGCATGTTTTACTGAGCCTTACAGCAAGGCTCACCACGCTGGGTTTCCAATTCACCTCAGTGCAACCACAAAAAATAAAACTGATAAAGGGTCAGCATAAAATGAGAATATATGTTCAGGCAAGGCTCTATTTGCCGATCTAACAAAAGATTCCTAGTGTAAATTTCACAAACATCACTTCCACCCTGCAATGTCCATGCCTAAATGAACTCTTTCTTCCCTATATTTTCTTGAATGGAATTGGAGCTCCTTGTTCCATCCAGAAGTGTAGCAACAATCTAACTCCACCTGCTTTTCTCTGCTAATCAACTTCTGGAGTCTCCCATGCCTTCACAGTGATAGAGCTGCAGCGGATGCAAAATTGCAAACATCTGTTGGCACTATTTCCATAATAAGATTATACAAGCCCTTGAAGAACTAAGATCAAGTGAAAAATCCAGAAGACTTGAAAGCCTCATTAGCTTCTGGTTAATCAGAATCGGAAGTTGTCTTTAGAAGAAGGGGGACTCTTGAGATTTCTCCAAGGACTAGTTTTCACAGCTGTAATTAGCAATTGGTAGCAGCAAAACAAAAAGCTTTAAACCAGCGTTTTTCAGAAGCTCTAAGAGTGGTTTAGGTTGTTTGTAACTTGAAAACATTCTCCGATGGCAGATGAGAACTACTACTGACCCCCCCCATGACAATGCAGAGTAGACGTGTATAGTCGAAGGGGAAAACAGCAGCAAAAGGTTATTTTGCTGCCATATAGCTTTAAAAGCTTACTGTGATGATGAAGGGAACAAGACAAAACAGAGAGAGTTGGGAAAATAGATGGAACTCACAGCTGATTTTAATGCTGCCTTTAGTAAGTCAACAAAGAAACAGGAAAACCACACTCCTGTCTTCATCTTGGGGCCTTTAAATGCAGGGAAATTGAGCTTCAGGAAGGTGTAAAACATTTGCGCAAGGGACTGACACACCTGGCTCTTGGGGGATGGGAGGAGCAACACATTTTAGAAGGAGGAGGAGGAAGAGGCACTTCTACAGAAGTCATCATTTGGTTAAATCTTGGTAAGTAATACTAAAGATGATTAAATTCTGGACACATGCCACATTTCTTAAGGCTATTCAGGTTTCTTTGAAATCTTGCAATCACCTCCGCTTTCTACTTTCACAAAAAAGATCTTTCTTAAAATTCAGTGTTTCATTTCAAAGCTAATGCAGGCACAAGAATTTCCTAGTCATAATATTAATATTCTCAGTACCACATTTTGATAAGTTGCATTAAAATGTCTCAAGCACAAACTCACAGTGACCTCTGCTGAACAGTTAGTGTATCTTCCACGAAGAAAATGGAGCTGCTACACTGCCAATCCCAGCACTTGCAAACCCGTCACACAAGCAGCATTTTGAAAGGAATGTCACTGCTTAAGCTACAAAACCCACAGCTCTGTTTGATATGGAACAGATAAAATTTTATGCAGAATAGCAGGAGGAATCTTCTGATAAGCCAAAACAAAAAGATTACCTTTCACCAAAGCTCTATATGTCACTCTGTGAGCTATCTAATGCTGTTGGCTACATCCAGTAATTTCAATTATTCACTAAGGGATCACACTTATTTCAGTAAATTAAACAACAACGGGCTGCTTGTGCTTCCAGGGCCTAAATAATGACTGTGGTGAGAGCAGCATTGGCTACAGTACACTAAGAATGCTTTGATTTTATACATGAGAAAATTCAGAAATCTCTGTCTGACACAGTTTTAAGACTATTGCAAATATTTCTATTTCTCAAAATCCTCTTCCTAGGCTAGGTGTAGTTGTCCAGAGCAGCCTTGCCAACACCGGACCCCTGCTTCTCTCCAGCCATGACCCCCAGCACATCAGGGCAAGCAGAGAGCTACCCCAGGCAAGCAGCATCAGCCTGGGGGCTCCGCAGTGCACAGCAGGGACCATGGGATGAGGATTACATCTCCCACCTTCTCCCTGGGAAGTCTCCCACGCTGCCTGGTATGTGAGGGAAGCCCAACTGCTACTCCACACCACAGCTGTGTCTGTCCGGCAGCAAGGGATAACAAAAAAAACAAGTTCAACAAAAATTAAGAACTCCTTCTGGTCTCTGTTTCTGAGGTTGGTAAGAGTAATACCACTTCAGCTCTGTTTCCCTCCATAGCTCCTATTTTATTCCTGTCGTGAGGCACAGCAACCATGTTCTGCTGGTGGACTCCTTTTTTCTATTCAGATTTAAGTCTTTTTTTTTTTCTTTTTTCCTGTTAGACAGTAAATAGTCGAGTCTCTCTGGCCAAATCAACAATATCCCAGAGCATTTACTCCAGGACCCAGAAATAATAGGAGAGGGGTTTCAGTGCACTCATCCCACACAAGACTAGAGAAAAAAAGTGGTTCCTCCTGGTGTGCATTAAATATATCAATATATATTTTATATATGTACATACATATATATGTACGTACATATGTATGTATTTGTATCTCCTGTGAAGGTATTGGGGCTCCCTCCTACTGAGAGGGATCATTAAAAACATTTTGGTTTGAATAAACAGTGGCTTTGTTACTACACCTCTTTTTTTATGAAACAGAGAGAAAAACCTGTACACAAAGACATGATATATTTTATTCAAAGCCAGCCAAACTAAATGCATTAAAAATATTCCTCTAGCTTAAATAAATTTTGCTGGCTAGGAGAAGACATCCCATGCCTCCCTACTCTTATACTTCATAGCAGGTGACTGCACTTCTGAATACAGAATGGGAAGAAAGAGCTCATTTACTTGTTTCTGACATCAGAAAACCATATACATTTCAGACTTACCAGTGTTTACCAAAAACACATTATTATCACTACTTACAAGAGCCATCTAATCCACTTGTGCACCTCCATATGCAAACTTGCTTTATTTAAACAATATCCAGGCAAATCAACCATATTAAACTGTGAGGCCGACATAAATAGCTTAATATTTAAGTCTCTATATTGCTTTAAAGTTATTATGCATAAAACTGGACTAGTTAAAACTCCATCTCAAATTGCATTACACACCATGTTGCCAAGCAAGTAATTTGCATATTATTCCACCAAACGCTAGTCCTTCCCTGAGAGCCTTTCAAATTACTCTGTTCATTTAGACAGAACAGCTCCCAAGGCCATGCTCCAGTATCAAAGCTACCAGACAGCACCTCTGCAGTGCCCTACAGCTCTAAACCATGAAGACTTGTGGGACTCCAGGTTTTATTATCTGACATGGACTAACCAAGCTTCTGTTTATGACTAGGACAAGACTTTTTATTTTATTCTTAAATACCAAAATAATTGTGAGGTAAGAAATAGAGCAACAGCTCGAGTAGTCCCAAGAGCCACAAACTGACCATTTCAAAACAGTATGGCAAAAAAACATACACATCAAATCTGACCTGAACCAGGACTCATTAAAGTCCTAACTAAAATGTCAGGATTTTCAGTCCTTAATATTTCATCAGACTCTTGTGATTCTAATCCAGAATTTCAAAACACAGATTTTAGCTTAAACACTGAATGCTTCTTCATTTTATGAAGCCACATTGTCATCACAAGAATTATACTCTCATGATGAACTTCAAACAAATTCCAAGAATTTCTAAAAGGTAACCTCTTGAATTTTCACCACTCAAATCATGATCTTTGTACATTAAGGGAGAACAGAACTGAAGCTCTATGATCTAGCACAGAATTAAGGATAGATTTAACTTTCATATCTCTAAGCAGAACTAAAGCTCCAAGTAAACAGACAGCAAGTTCTTCACTTTATTTCTGTACAGATCCATGTCAAGCTTTGTGATTCTGACACTTCCAGATCCGACATTAAATACAAGATCATGGCTGCAAACCAATCCTTAATGTATCCTATGGAGCCCATTTAACTGTATTTGTATAGTATAAAATGATATCATATACAATTAGAATGTGTATCATATGCAACTCTTCAGTTGCTGACTCAACAGAAGATGGTAACTGAGAAATATTTTATGGTATTTTACAGTAACCATAAAACCACAATACGATTTCCTTATTTTTATGACTCTAAATAAAACTCAGATTTGTTTTAAGCAAATGAAAGTGATGCTCCCACAGGAAAAATACATCTTTCGTTTTTACAACATTCCGTAACACACAAGATGTACAGAGGGTTTATTTAGCTTCAGAGACATATTTTGACATCGTAAAAATTCCCATCTTTGGCAGTTCTGAGTGACTGAAATTAACTTATTTACTTGGAATTAACATAAAAACTTAACCAGATGGTATGAGAGTTACAGTTGATTAGATCAATGACAATAATGTCACCAAGTCTGAGCATCTGACCTTGGCAAAACAAGTATTGCAATATTTACAACTAAAGAGGCAGACAAATCTGTAAAGAATGGCTGTTGGTAAATTGCATGAACACAGAGTTCCTCATTAAGAGAATATGCTACCAGAGAAACTGAATGCTATCTTGTCACCTATTCTATGAAGCTGCTTCTGCTATGAAAAATATTTTTAATATGCATTCCAAGCAGCATTCATTTACATATATGTACTAATTCTCTCTTTTATTGGTTCATTTCTAGATTTAACAAACATGTAGATAATTGAAATTTTATATAGCACACTAAAGAGAATGTAAGCTGTGCACTGATCTTAACATTTTTATAAACCAAAATTACAATCAGGCAATATACATGCATCTTTTATTTATTGCAAATAGTTAAAAAACATACTTCATTAATATATTTTTACCCTAAAGCTTTTTTGAATGTCCAAATAATTTCCCAATTGCATCTCAAAATTAAACTCTTTAGTTTTCATCTCTATACCCCAGGGCTTTACTGCACAACACAACATATTTTAATATGGTTAAATGCTACTGATGTTGCAAAATGTTATTCCTTATTGAAAATGGTCATTAATATCACTTCATACCTCAGAGAGTATGGTAGTAATTTGGCAATAAAACACACTATTATCATCATCTTCTAATAACCTGAAAGTGTTGTAATCCTAGGGCCCTAAATGTGTTATGGAATATTATTAGAACAAGCACATTCTGGTCATTATTTAGATGGGAACATTTCCCATGTCTCTCATACCTCATTCAGTAATTGCACACTCCTGCTATAATTAAATCTGCCCATTTTAAATTGTCCATAATATTCTAAGGTTCATTTTCTGGTCCTGTGGGACACATCATTGACTCCATTTTGGGAGCAACATACTTTTTAATGATGTATTTTAAATTGTTTATTTTTATTTAAGTGACTGTCTAGAATAATAACTTGAAACATCCTGAATTAGGTAAAACAGTTTAAAGTGGGGGAAATGAAAAAAGCAGCAGCAGCTTCCAAAGTGTATAAAACAAGAGTGAGATACTTCTTCCCCCTTGAAGTGACTTTACCTACTTGTCCGGCACTAAACGTACTGTCTTCCAGGGGAAAATACTGCTTTCAGATGAGCAGCACTTACTGGAGACAGATTCATAGGGACATAAATGCTATCTCCAAGGCTTGGCCGGGAGCCCCCCTACCAGAGCCACATGCACACAGCAGCCACACATCTCATTCCCTTCAATTCAGACAGAGATATCTCTAATATAGCAAAAAAAACCTGAGTGAAGGGCTTAAATTCAGACAAGCCCAAGGCTGCAACACAGTGTACTTAAACAAACAACTAACCACATCCAAGTGTAAACTGTTCACTGTGAATAAATTTTGAAAATGTACATGTTTGAAAATGTGTATATTTGAAACCGGGTATGTTGCAAAACTGGTGCCATTTAACAGCATTAACAGCATTAACAGCAGCAGCTGCATGAGCTGGTCAGTCTGTGAGGCATCTCCGTCCTGCCCTGTCACAGCTTGGACAAGAGCATCCAAGGAAAGCTCACTGCTTCCACATCTCCGCTGAAAGCAAGTGTTAAGCCATTTTCCTCTCATCTAAATAAACCTTCACACACAAGTCTCATCAGGGATCTCCACTGGATTTTGTGCACAAATAAACTGCAAAACTTGCACACACCAGGCAAATTGCGGAAAACCCATAAGCAAACAGTATCCAGACAGAACTAACAAGAGAGCCAGCTCATCCACTCGGCACCCTTAGCTGAACTGTGCTACACGAGCCAGGGATACACTGTACTGGAAAATCAAAATTCCTGAAGAGTGGCACCTGGGTTCCCTATTATTGTGACAACATAAAGAAGAAAAGTGCATTTATCTTTAGAAAAATAAAAACACTTAGAGCATATTCCAAGGCCATGTGAAACATACACAAACCTGCATGGCGGTATAAATCCGTGTCACATATAAAATGCTGTAAGAAATAAAGAACTAGAAACTAGACCCCATAATCAAGAAATACTGTACTTAATGGAACAGTTTGCTGAAATGGGAAATGAACTAATCGTTATGCCTCCCTACAAGCAACTCAGGTGTTTTAAAATGCACAGAAAGAGAAGATCCAACAGAAGTATTTTGCACTAAATTCCTGCTGCACTGTCGATAACAAAAACATTTCAGGGCTCAACTAAACTACTAAGAGAATGAAAATCTTCTTCAGCTACCTGTCAATAACAAGAAAGCAAAAGCATGCAAGAGCAAAACTTTAAGGATAAATGGGGGATCAAATTATTGATAAGGACAGCTTTAAACATCTGAGGAGTTAACCTCACATACAAACAGAAACTGCTGTGTTTAAAACATATTAAATCATCATGAAGGAGACTGCAGTCAAGCACTCAAAAGTCCCTATACTTGTGATATTTTCCACACATTGTTAATATTTTGCATTCTCATTTACAGCTGGTACTAGATATCCACTGAAAAAACCTCAGTTACTGAGTTACAGAGAGTCTATCTTCATGTTTACACACATGTGGATGTACAAAAGCTGGACAGAAGTCCCCAAATCCAACATTTACACAAACAGCAGAATGTTTCACTCTTACTCTTACGTGCTACTCTACAGTTGCAGGAGGAAGTTCTATGTCACACCACCCTGCTCTCAAATTATTTATTTAGACAGTTTTACAAATCTGCAGCTTTAATGGTTTGAACCAAGTACAGTGTTGGAATTCAAGCAATAAACCTCCACTTGACACCAGTCATGCTCCTGTACCTTGCTGTTCTGCTGACAACTAATTTAGAAATAAAGCAGTATTTTTAATTTTTAAACTACCTGATTAAGGAGATAAACATGTTATGAAATTACTTTTGCAATTATACTGTTATCATCCCAAATCAGAATTAGTAGTCTTTTCCTCCAAAAATTTATAAAAATTCTAATTTTTTTTCTTAATTTCAAATTCAAAATAGATTTATATATCTGATATGTCTCCAATACTTGGAGTAAGTGAAGAAATAGAAAGAAGCAATTCAGAAATTAATAAAGGAAAATGTCTAGGAGTCCACAAATTAAGAAGGCTAAAGAGCTGTATCCTGTAACATCTTCCTGAAGAGAAAAGAGAACTCTGACTTTTCAAGCAATGATATGATTTTGATGGCTTAGATCATACTATAATGTTATAAGAGCTTGTAGCATTATGTGTTCCTTTTACAGAAGATAATCACATTTGAATCATTTAAGACAAAACAGACACATTAGTATTACAAATTAGCTGGTCAGGTTCTCCCAAAACAGTTTTTAAATACAATGAAGATTTCCCAAACACCTAGAAAAAAAAATTATCCAACAGTCACAGCCATTTGTTGGCATTTGCAATACACTTTTTGTTGTCTATTGAACAAACACGAAAAAACGTATGCCATAAAACTGCACCTATGGGTATTTTATCCATCTTCATTTATAGTGACCTACATGTCTCTGAAGAAGTTACAGATTTTGCATCATTTTAATAGAAAGTTCAAAAAAAAAAAGCTTAGTAAATTCGTATCTTTTTTATCTTTAACTTTTACTAATTTTCATCAATGCAAAATGAAGATCAGCTCTTCCATAACAAGGTCTTCAAAAAAATACTATCTCACTAAAAGACATACAGGTAGAAGTATTGTCTCATCTACCTCTCTGCATAATAGCAAAAAACTATAACTACTTCTAATTTTTCAGAAAATTATCTGAAATCTGAATAAAAACACGTAATTGGCCAGCCTCTTTCGGGAAGGGGGAAAAAAAAAACCGGAACAGAAAAAGCCCCTGAGTGTAATTAAACAGATTGAACACAAGAGGTAGCTCGTGTCTCCGTGTTCTTCATTCGACCAAGCAACAGGAAAGCGAACAGAATGGCAAATACAGGCGCCACAGTGAAAGATGTGTTTGTAAAAGCAAGGTGGACAAAGGGAGTTTTCCGGGCTCAGAGCATTCGTAGAGAGTGATGAGTGGGTTATTCCGGGTGTACCTCTGTGGAAAGCACCTTGTTCACTCTGAGTCATTTCACAGCAAAGCCCTGACTCCACACAGAAAAGCTGGTTTTCATCCAGGCTGCTTCTTTTTTTTTCTCCAATGAAAAGGAATGCCATCTGCTTCACATATAACCCCAGTATTTTCTTGAAGATCATTGTAACTTAGTCTAATTCTAGACCCTTTTTGTATGGTAAATACACTTTTTTGAAAACACAATGATATTGATATTGAAGATGTAATTATAAATGCACAAGTTTTCATACTTGTTTTCAAATATGTTTATTAAAATATGGCACAGTTGCAGGAAAAAAAAATCAGCTAAAAGGAGTGTGATGTGTATAATATTATCAAGTAAACTATAATTATTACCTGTTCTTGATAAATATGTTTAGAAAATTAATGCTGCAACACTGCGCATCTAATCATTTTAATCATCTTTTAATACAATGGACAAATCCATCAAAATCTACGGAGATTCCCTCACTGTTAAGTTTCTAAAAGTGCACACCAGGAACTTCCAAATGCTTCCTAATGACAATAATTAAGCAGCTGGCCACAATGACCTGGACATGCCTGTGGCTCACTCTCAAATGGTTTCTCGCATTAATTACACACATGCTGAGAACCGAAAGAGAATATTCATTATGGACAACTCTGGGACACAGAAGTCTGAACTGGACAGAGCAGCTCCCTGCCCCAGCTGCTGCACCTCCCTGGCAGTGGCACACTCAGGTGTCAAACCAGGTGCTGCAGAGCAGTTGTGAGAGCACCAAGCTTATGCTCACCTGCCCATAGTAAATATGCTGCAAAAAAGAGGCTTTTATAAAGATCGTTTAGGCTTGCCTAAAAATATAGATTGTCTTAATTTTCACACTATTTGTACATATTACCTATTATTTAAACCCTGAAGGATCAGAAAATAATGGCCAGGACCTTTCTAAAGTCACATTTTGTCTTTTGCAAAAGAACAAAAAAAGCCTGTATGTAAATGCCACAGGTACAGTTCCTTATTCAACCAAGATACAGTTGCAGGTGAATTTTAAACAAGCTACCTCTCACAAACAGGATTGAAGCTGTCTCTACTCAAGTAAGATGCAGTATTCATTCATGTTGTCTGTACACAGACAGACAAGCACACGTAAATAAATTTCGGATGAGGATCTGTTCTTCAGGGTTGCATCCTTAGGGCAGATATGCTCCTGCAATGGCAGGATCCCAGTTTTAGCCAGCATTCTTCAAATATATGAATGCACTCAACATGAAAGATCAAATTAAGACCTACCAGTTAACCTTTATCACAAAAACAATGCAAAGAACCATGCAAAACTCTTTAGTTTGAATAAAAGCTGTTCTTATCAACAAGAGATTTCCTATGGGATAAAGGGAGAGTGAGGGAGATTTTGCCAATTGCTATTCACTGCCTAACAAATCACATCTTACTGTCATCTCAGTACCCAGTTCCAACTCAGAATCTTTAAGTATCTTAACAGATTTCAAAGCACTTAATGTTTTATGCTGAAAAGCAAACTATACAAAAACATTTAATGCATGGTATGCAGTGAACTGCACATGCAATCTCTACAGTATAACATTTACTAAAGCATAAGAAACCACAGACATATAGATACAGATATATTCCCTTAAATGGGCAAATACTAAAACACAGAAGGGAAAAAATACAGTCTAAGTGTGTATTTGAGACAAAATCCCCATAACCATTTAACTTTGCACCATGTTCTTGAGAAACATATAAATGCAGTTAAAAACTATACTAGTTCCCAATGTTTACTGAAAGCAAAAATAAGGATACTATAACCTTAAGTTTCAATCCTGATTTACTTTCAGGGCTCATTAACTTCACATAAAAATATGCCATTCTTAAAATTTTAAAGGGCAAAGAATATTATAACCTAGTATCCATTTCATAACTTGTAAATCTATTACAGTCTACATTTCTTTTTTCCTGTACCCATTTCAGGTGCTGTTGAAAACATCTGAAGCAATGATTCATTCAAAAAAAATTTTATTTAAATAACTTTAGTAGACTTAGTGAAATATTTAACCTAAGCAGCTCAACACACTGAAGCTTCAACATAGCTGTAGCCACTCAATGGAAAATACAATTTCCCAAGTTTAATTGAGTGTATGGTACCTGTGACAGCGCTGGCACTACCTGTGTGAACTGCCAGACTGCTAACAGGAAGAAGCAGGTAATTCACCTAATGCTCTTACCCACCTAACATCCTTAAATGCTGATGTTTATTTGACAAGACAGACCAGAGGAATCCAATCCTGGAACACGTAGAGGCTGAAGCACCAAAGGAGATTAAATATCAACTAGGGCAGCTGTATGCCATTTCATTTTGGCCTGAACTCAAGTAAAACAAAACACAGGCAACCTGACTGGAAAGCCAAAAGAGAAGGCCCAGAGCAACAGGAGCCCTTAGCCAGGACCTGCATCACCCCCCACTTAATTGCATGCTGTTAATGAAAACTGCTTCATTCCAGCCCCCAGTTTTGCATGGGCTCCTTGGGCTCCTTTGCCAACAGGGACAAAGGGGAGCAAGAGGAGCCACCAGGATGGCCGAGGCCAGGCTCACTACCAGGGAGGGGTGTGAGAGAGAACCAGACACAGATAACAAGCATGCTCCTACAATTTAATCATTTCTGGGAAACAACTTCACAGCACCGGGTAAGATGTCTGGAGTCTGTCAAAGTCAAGGGATTTAGGCACCCAAGACACTTCTTTAAATTGGAGCTTTGACAGCATCTGGACACAAAGCTTTTGCAGAAGCAGACTTTAGCTCCACTCGCTAATCTGCTTACACTCCCTCGGTGGCCGATAACCAGAGAGTGGTTCCACCAAAGCACAGCTCAGGGGGACCAAACTATGGCTGCCTCTCCAGCAGGATTCACAGACAAAACCTGTCACCCAAAACAAGGAGAGGAGCCTCACACTAGCGGCAGTCAGCCTTCAGGGAGGGACATCTTATCGTCACATTTGTGAGTATCTGAACAAGGCAAACAGAAATCTGATAAGGTTTTAATAGAATTTGTTTAATTATTAATATTAAGAATTGTTTTGAATACTACATATGAGGCGCATTACAAACCATAAAATCACAGAATGGTAAGGGGTTTGAATGGACCTTAAAGATCACCCAGTCCCAACTCACCCTGCCACGTGCAGGGACACTTCTCACTAGACCAGATTGCTCAAGGCATTATTACCCAACATGGCTTTAAAAACTGTTAGGGTTGGGGCAAATATACTGGGTTTTAAATGGACAGCAAGGACAGGGAGGTACTTCTTTTTGGGTCACGAATCCACTTACTCCAATATAATTGCCTAGACTATTTCAGATCTTTCTCAGTTTTAAAAAAAGAAAACTGAATTACTGTAGTCCTCCCTTATTATTCAGTTAGACCTCACTATAAATATCCTACATTAAGAAGTACTCTATCTATCACATTATGGACAGAATACAAACAAGTGCTCATATTTACACTCAGTGAATCCATTTCCATGCTGCTACATCACTAGATGGTAGAAACATCTCTCCTTCTTATCAATAACAATTACAATGCAGTACAAGTAGGAAAAAAACCATTAAAATAGCTATGAAAACATCCGTGCCACTGTAAATATCAAAACAATTTAAAAGTACTATATAAACTAGTCATTTAATCAAAGTGTGACAAATATCATTCTATACTGTAAATCCACAGACAAATAACATCTCTACTCCAGCATGCAAAACACCCAGCTATTGTCAATTCAGCACTACATTCTTAGAAAACTAGAAAGTAAGATTTACGTTTTTAGAAGATAAACTTATAATTTACAGATTCATCTACTGATGCAAATGCAGAAAGTTAAATATATCTAAAGTGCCATTAACAAATGAATTTTTTTCTACAGAAAACCTATACAAAGAAGTTACCATTACAAATCATTAAATTCTGTGATGTAAAAAGAAAAAAAAATTACACCACCCTGTGCTATGGAGCACAGAGATATTTGCGTTAAGTTATAAACTGTAAGCACAAGATCTCTGTCCTTAGTTCCAACAGCTATCTCAAAGCTCATTACTTTGCATATAAACTTGAAAAAGGGAGAAATAACCCCTTACAAACCCACAAAATTTAACTGAACTAATTTAATCTATCATTGTAATGTCCATCACAGTCTTCTGACCACCAGACATGAAAGACTGTGACAGACCCGGTCTCTACCACTCCAAACAGCTTAGGATCATCCCTCAGTTTTGCAATCTCTTGCTTCCCTCTACAGCTCATTTATAGTTCTGTCTAAGAGCACAAGTCTCAGTCACCTCTGAAAAAAAATGCTAGTGACTTTCTACTGTTGACAGTAAAACCTTAGTATTTACCCTTCCACTCTATTTCCTACTTTTATTTTTTTCCCCCTGGCTATAGAACAGACAAACAAACTTCTCCCTTATTCCATGGCTCTTAAGTCTTCTTTTAGAGCTTTTTGGGACAGACCTTGTCAAACATCTTTCAGAAATCCAAGTGAGAAATATCACACGGATCATCTTAATTCCACCAGAGTAACCCCAACTGATTTTTGAAATATGACTTATACTAACAAACATATGAGTTAGAAAACATGTCAGCCCTCCCCACAGGATCAGATTCATAAAAACATCAGGATGTAAGAAGAGCAACCAATTGCAAAGTCTTCCTTTGTGTTTGTTCCTTTGTCAACTCAGACTCCGCTCCTGCTTACAAGCAGTTGTATTGTATAACAAAATCCGAGCTGGCTGTGCCACATTCCTTCTCCTCATTACCAAGGCGTACCATAACAACAATTTCTCCAAAACAGACTTGCCCAAATTCACATAGGATGTTTGTGACAGAGTCAAAACACAGACAGCCACAGGAGGAGTGGAAGATCAGTTTTTCCCAGAGGTCCTCCAGTCGTTCCACTGACTTCCAGAAGAGAAATCTGTCTATCCTCTCTCCTTCACAGTTAGATCACAGATGGGGTTTCTATGTATTCTGCTTATATTCTGTACTGGAATGCTCTTTTTTAAAATCTGGAGACTTCCTACTTTCTTTAACCATCTATCATCTTAAAAGTTGTCATTTAAAAAATATATATATAGGTCCTGTCTTAATTCCATCTAAACTGAAGCTCGTTGCCATGTCACTAATTTACTCCTTCCAAACTTCTTCTATTAAATCAATTCACCGTGTTACAGATATTGCTATTGATTTATCCACTGAACTAAACATATAATGAAGCATAAAGTAAAACCAACAAAAAAAAATTATTGCTTTTTTTCTCTTATTAATTTTGTCATGGCTCCAAGAATAATTCTCTCAACAGCAACAAAAAGCCATATGCTTTTTCACTTCAGTCTCTCTGTAAAACCAGCTTTCTAGCAGTAGAATTAAGAAAATAAGTAGTGATGAAAAGATGAACTTGAAAACAAACAGAAAGAACAAGTTACTTCAAAATTCAGGCTGCATTTAAGAAATTAATATAACTAGCATTTTTTAAAGGGACAATTTTCTTCAGATTATGATTCCTATGGCACAATTTTAGGATTACAACAGAGAAGCTTGAATCAAAATCAGTAAACCTAAAGGTATTTTTTTGTTTGAT
Organism: Gymnorhina tibicen; assembly: GCA_013399875.1. Taxonomy (NCBI): domain Eukaryota; kingdom Metazoa; phylum Chordata; class Aves; order Passeriformes; family Artamidae; genus Gymnorhina; species Gymnorhina tibicen. The sequence goes on from VXAZ01004042.1 coordinate 1,322,630, forward strand.
CTAAGCATGAGATACAGCTGCTACATTTTATGAGTCCAACCCAAATGTTGATTAAAACAATATGAGCAAAGACAAGCTAGGTTCAAATTTGCAACAGGTTTTCAATTTCAGGGTATGAGAATCATGAAGTGTTTACTAAAATGCAGCAGAAGATTAATGTGTTAATCTCTGCAAGTTACCAAAATATAAATTCACTGAGTACATCAACAGGTACCTATCAACTTCTGGAGTGATTTAAAAGTAGCCTATCTGAGCTCCATATCACCAAGCTGTTACGTTTGGAAATGATTAAGAACAGGTAAGAGCAGTTTCAAGTGTTTGTTTAACCTGGATTCAATATCCATACAGTATCTAGGAGGTCCTGTGGAAATCTGAAGGAAACACTGCCCTTTCCATAAGATGGATGCAATACATTCGGAGGGGCTAATCATGCACTTTACCTCCCAATAAAAGTAAAGTAAGCGTACACATAACAGCCTTCTTTTCTATTTTGGCAGATGAAAATACAATTGCTTTTTGGAAGCCATAAAAAGGAAGGGGGTGGGGAAGGGAATGAATGGGTACATCAAGATGGTTATCCTGATCTTTGCATCAGCAAGCATCATACACCAGCTCCGTAACACCTTACAGAACAATCCTTCACATTAGTAGCAAATACCCTCACTCTTTCGCATTTGATGGCCACTCAAAGGACTGAGCATGGGAATGAAGAGAATAGAGCCAAGAGGCAGAGGGCTAGACAGAAATGCCCTGAAGACCTACCCTGCTCGGGTTGGATCCTGCTGCCTACAGTCACAAACCTTAACTAGCTTGCAAGCTAGTTAAGCAAGGATGGCTCCATATACTAAGATTTAAATACTTCACTACAGAGTTTATTTGCTTACAAAACCACCACTTTAACACTTGGAAGGACTAAAGTCTTATGTTTTTACTAATTAGTAGATGTCAGCTATTATTATTTTAAGATGTATAACAGGGAGGAAAAAAAGTTTAATTCCCTGTTCTGTAATTCACATGCAGCTGTTCAGGTGCCTAAATACCAACTCAAACACGTTAGGCCAAAGGCAATACTCAAGTTATTTAGTTCATTTGCATCTGAGTTACGTGTCTGTATTCAGCCCACCTAACTTCTGATAGAGCGTGGAAGGAGGAAGAAAAATTAATTCATTATATTTCAGTAACTGAACATATTTTTACATGTACAGAACTGAAGTTCAGTGAATTGTTTTGTAGTAGCAAGCATCAACATTTGTAATAATTCAGGAAATCATTGTCATTCTAAGAAGACAAACTATTACACCACTGCTCTACATCTGTTTCCCCCAATGCAAATCTGTCCGTGTCTGTGAGCAAGTGCCGGTGCCAATGCTCCGTCCCTTGTCTGTGGGGCAAACAGGTGCAGGAGCTGATAGGAAAGAATTGGGAGTCTCAGCCCGCATCTGCAATGCTGCTATTGTGCCTGAACAATGTCATAAAGTGAAAAAACCACTGCCCAGTGTCATTTATCAAAGCAGTATGATGGTGTCAAGAAAAGAAATATGTTCTCTGCTGTCAACTTGTTTTAATGAAAACGCATTGCAATATTTAAAAAGTTTTCAAAGCTGACTTCTGTTTCTGACAGCTGACAGATTTATGAGAGCTATTTTTGATGAAAAATGTGCAACAAGATTAACAATATTCAAAACAAAGAAATCAATGCAGTCTGCCTGAACATGCCAAAGTACTAATAGGGGAAGAGAAAGTAACTCAGCAAAGCAAGGACTGTAGAAGAGAACCTAAGGCAGTTTAATAGCAATGTTTAAAAGTTTACACTACTTTAAAAATTGGAACAGCCCTTAATGAACAAATTGACTTCAAGTGTGACAGACTGTGGAACACTGTGGTTCTCTCAAGCACGAACACTTCATGTCTGTTCTTGCTCTCAATAAAACCAGAATGAAAGCAACGAAAGACAAATGGTAGAGTTATTGCCACCTCAATTTTCTTGGGTTTTCTTTTCAGGAAACAATTTTGTGGAACTTCTTTGGTTTTGTGAGGTTTTTCTTTTGTGGCTTTCTTTTTTTTTTAAGGAATTAGCAAATGAAGTAGAAAACTACATTATGAAAACTTTCCATAAGTCATCTTAAACATGATCAGCACAGAAACAACTAAAGCGTTTTTAAGTTTATAGTAACCTTTCTAACCATGTTTTTAATATGTATAGCATACAGCAGATATAAGTTCAAGAGGCTGCGTAAATTTTTTTTCTGACCAGTAGGAATAACCATAACCACCATCCTGTTCTTCATTCCAACTTTTGGTCACAAATTCTATCCTACTCTTTGGAAACCACTCGAGAAAAGATTTTTGAAACCATCATATTACTACAAAAGTTCTGGCTCTACTTGAACATAAAAACAAGAGGAGCTAAAAGCCATTGTGCAGGAGGAAAGCTGCCATATTTGCCATCATGGGAACATAACTCACACAACTGGATTGCTGCAAGGGATGGCTATAAACTCTTCAGAAGTGACAGGCAAGGAAGGAGAAGTGGAGTAGCACTGTATATGTTAGGAACAGTTTTAATTGCTTAGAGGTAAATGATGGTGATGCTAGAGCTGAGTGTTTATGGGTAAGAATCAGGGAGAAGGCCAGCAGGGCAGATATCCTGGTGGATATCTGTTACAGACCACCTAACCAGGATGAAGACGCAGAGGAAGTATTTTGTAAGCAGCTGACAGAAGATTCACAATTGCTGGCCCTTGTTCTCATGGAAGACTTCAACCTACCAGATGTCTTCTGGAAATACAGTAGAGAGGAATAGTCCAGGAGCTTCCTGCAGTTTATGGAAGGTGACTTCCTGACACACCTAGGGAAGGTGCCTGTTGGTCCTGTTGTCTGTAAACAGAGAAGGACTGATGGGTGATGTTATGGTTGGAGGCCATCTTGGGCATTGAGATCATGAAATGATAGTTTTCAATTCCTGAAGAAGTATGAAAGAGGCAGAACTGCCACAGGCAGCAGAACTGTTACCTTGGACTTCCAGAGGGCAGACTTTGGCATGTTTAGGAGCCGGGGTGACAGAATCCCTTGGGAGGCAGTCCTGAAGGACAAAGGAGTCCAGGAAGGCTGGATGTTCTTCAGGAAGGAAACTGTAAAGGCACAGAAACGGGATGACCCCACATCCTGAAAGACAAGTCATTGGGGAAGATGGGCGTGACTGAACAGTAAGCTTTGGCCGGAACTCAGGGAAAAAAAAAGAGAGCTTATGACCTTTGGAAGGAGAGACAGGTCACTCAGGAGGACTACAAGGATGTCATGAGGTTATGCAGCGAGAAAATTTGAAGGACCAAAGCCCAACTAGAACTTAAAACTGGCCATTGCCATAAAAGACAACAAAAATGTTTCTATAAATACAGTAGCAACAAAATGAAGGCTAAGGAGAATCTCCATTCCTTACTGTATGCAGAGGGAAGCATAGTGACAAAGGATGAGGAAAAGGCCAATGTACTTAATGCCTTCTTTGCCCCAATCTTATATTAAGGACCAGTTCTACAGTCCCTGAGCTGGAATACAGGGATGAGGACCAGAATGAAGCCACCATAATTCAAAGGGAAGCAACCTGCTACACCACTTGGACACTCTCAAGTCTACAGAGACAGATGGGATCCACCCAAGGGTACTGAGGGAGCTGGGGGAAGTGCTCAGTGAGCCCTTTTCCATTATTCATTAGCAGCCATTGGCTAACCAGGGAGGTCCCAGGTGACTGGAAGCTGGCAAATGTGATGCCCATCTAGAAGAAAAGAGGAAGGAAGATCTAGGAAACTACCGGCCTGTCAGCCTGACCTCAGAGCTGGGAAAGGTCATGGAGCAGGTGATCTTGAGTGCCACTACACAGGACATACAGGACAACCAGGGAATCAGGCCCAGCCAGCACTGGTTTATAAAAAGCAGATCCTGCTTGACCAACCTGATCTCATTCTATGACAAGGTCACCACTTACTGGATGAGGGAAAGGCTGTGGATGTGTCTGCCTAGACTCTACTAAAGCCATTGACACCATTTCCCACAGCATTCTCATGGAGAAACTGGCTGTTCGTGACAGATAGGCATGCTTTTTGTTGGGTAAAAAACTGGCTGAACGGCAAGGCCCAGGTGCAAGGTGGTGAATGGAGTTACATCCAGCTGGCAGCCAGTCACCAGTGGTGTTCCCCAGGGCTCAGTATTATCTCTGTTATCTGTTTAATATTGTTATCAATGATCCAGATGAGGAGATTGAGGGCACCTTCAGTCAGTTTGCAGAGAACACCAAGCTGGGCAAGAGTGTTGATCTTCTGGAGGGCAGGAGGGCTCTGTAGAGGGATCTGGACAGGCTGCATCAGTGGAGGGGAGCAGTGGAGGGGATCCAAAGGGACCTGGGGGTGCTGAATATGAGCCAACCTATGTCCAAGTGGCCAAGAAGGTAAATGGCATCCTGGCTTGGATCAGCAATAGTGTGGCCAGCAGGAGCAGGCCAGCGATTGTACCCCTGTACTCAGCATTGGTGAACCTTGAGTCCTGTTTCCAGTTCTGGGTCCCTCNCCTTAAGTCCTGTTTCCAGTTCTGGGTCCCTCACTAGAAGAAGGACACTGAGGTGCTGCAGCATGTCCAGGGAAAGGCAGCAAAGCTGGTGAAGGGTCTGGAACACAAGTCTTAGGAGGAGCGGCTGAGGGAGCTGGGGGTGTTTAGCCTGCAGAAAAGGAGGCTCAGCAGAGACCTTATCACTTGCTACAACCACCTGAAAGGAGGTTGTAGCAAAGTGGGGGTCTGTCTTTTCCCCCAGATAACAAGTGCTAGGACAAGAGGAAATGGCCTCAAGTTGTGCCAGAGGAGCTTTAGATTGGATCTTAGGAAAGATTTCTTTACAGAAAGGGTTATCAAGCATGAAAACAGGCTGCCCAGAGGAATGATTTTGTGTTACCATCCCTAGAGGTATTTAAAAGTGTGTATGTGGCACTTAGGGACACAGTTTTGTGGTGACTTTGGCAGTGCTGAGTTAACAGTTGGACTGATGATCTTAGAGGCTTTTTCCAACCTAAAGGATTTTTTGATTCTAAGATTGTAAATCTCTAATATACCATTTTTGCTATTTTCTTAACGTTATTTTTCATTTTTTGACTACATATAATTCATCTGAAAGGTAATTTTCCTATGATTGACAAGGAAACTAAGATCTTGATTTTTCAGTTTTAAACTTAGACCACATGAGACATCTCACTATTTCTGACCATACTGAAAACTAGAGTAATAAAGCCTGTGGGAGAAAAAAGAGAATTAAAACAACATCGATTTTTCACAAAGAAAGTATCCTAGAAGAAAAGCTGTCAGTCACAGATGACAAGAAGCCAGTTATAGCAGAAGCATGAAATCTGAACATCACTCTCTCACTGGTTTCTATTTATTTTAAATAACAGATGAACAGTCATTAATATTTACTGTATTTCAAATTAGTCAGATAACACAATATTCAGCCTGAAGTCACATTAGGCAACAGCTGGTTAGATGGATGTCATCTGTCAGGGACTGTTCTTCTAAAAGCCACTAATACTGTCAGTGAAAATTACAGTCTACAAATCAAAAGAACTAAGTGTTTGAACTGAAACACATATGAAATCAGACATTCCCACTGGATTTTCCCCATGTGCTATTACCTCCATGATCAATTCACACTTCAAGTGACAGAAATTGCTAAGAAAGCAAAACATTGCTTGCTTTCTATCTGAGAAGTATACTTTGAGCCAGGGGACATATTTTTCGATAATTAAAATTAATTTTCCTTCCTTTTTGTCAAGAAATATTAAAATCAACCTGCTGTAAAGCAAAATACTCTTGTACAGGACAACAGAGGGCAAAACTCTTGTTGCTATTACAAAAATGACATGTTAGTTGGAAATGAGATAAAATCCGTTTCCATTAGTAAATTCCCTAACATTAAAATACAACTTCTTCTAATAGTATTAAAATGAAAATAAAGACCATTCACTCAGAATTAGAGTGACTGTTCAAAACACATGTCAAAGTATTGCTTATGCAGCACAAAACTCCCACAAGTTTTACACCATGCAAGGATCATCATTCCACAAAAACAGTGGCATAGCACTTAAAACGTACTTTTAAGTACTGAAGGGCACTAAAACACTAATTTTCTGTTTCTGCTAAAGTGCTGAGAATATGAGCATTTTGAAATGGAGTGTTATGATAGGTATGTCCAGAAATCATTCTTCTTTTTTTTGTCCCATCTAGTTTGTATTTGGCAGGCTTTTCCCCCCTTAACTGGAACAGAATGGCTAAACCTAGAAAGGTATTTTTGCAGCTGACAACAGTGTCTTTTGAAATGCATCATCTTCATTTTGAGGACATCATGCTGCACAATAAGCAGCAAGAAAAACACATGCATGCTGCTTCCTTGCTAATCAGGGAATGCCACCAAGAACTTTAAATTAATAATCAGTGTGCAGCAGCGCTGGCTGACTGCCAGCTGGATGCTGAGTGGGTTTGTACAGAAGGGTGGGCAGATCCCTCGTGGGCAGCACTTGGAAGGCGAGGCAGGAGTGTACCCTCGTGGTGAAGGCAGCTCCTGCAGACAGGCTGTGACAGCATATGAGTGCAGCTGGAACGTCCTGTGACGGTCACCAGCACGGTGGAGGCTGCACCACAGGATCTGCAAGCAGATGCCAAGAAAGCTGAGCTTGTTCAGTTTTAAAAGGAGGCTAAAAGAGAAGCTTGTTGTTGTCATCTGTGACCTAATGGGAGGGCAGAAAGAAAACAGAGCTGGGATCTTCTGGGAGGTGACCCAGAAGTGGGAGGAGATGCAACAGTCACACTAATTGCAACACCAGGAAGTCAGTTTAGGCTTTGGAAACAGTTTATCACCTTGTCAGCAAGCACTGAAACAGGTGCACAGTAAGGCTGTGCAATCTGCAGCCTTGGAGATGCTCAGATCCAGACTGCACAGGCCCTGTTTGCAGCAAGGGGTTGGACTTGATGCCTCCAAAGGTCCCTTCTAGCCTCAATCATTCTGCAGCTCTGTGACTCTGTTTTGTTTCTCACTCTCCTTGGTGCCTACATTTCAACAGCAGATCAAAAGCATTCAACCGAGGCAGGGTGGGTATTTCCAGCTGTGAGAAGTTTGGTGATACACACAGAACCTACCAGCTCAGCACGCTGCATTTGGCCAAATTTAACCCAGTCTTCTGTGGGCCACCACCCAGCCCTTTGTGGGCACAAGCAAGAACAAGGACCTGCCTTCCCTTGCACCTCCCTCTCTCTGAGCATTGGGTAACATTGTGCACTGCCAAATGGAATGCCCAGTATGCCATTTTGCTCCCTTGGCTAGCAGGGCTGGGACCCTTGAATGCCTTTTTCACCCAGCTTTGCTAAGGGAGACTCCTCCTCTCCTGAAATATCAACAGTTCTGCTGACTGCAAAGCTGCTCCCAGCATCCAGACTGCTCCTTGCAGCAGAGGCCTTTGTATTACTCCTTCTCCTATGACCGTGTCCTTTTTTCCTGGCAGGGTTATCAGCACACTGACCCCATTTGTCATAACCAACAATTCCCAGTGCTGAAGCCAGGGAGAAGTGGAAAGCTCAGCCATGGCCAGGGAAAGTGGGAGGTCACACTTCTCTGCAGCACCACCACATTCTTAGCTCAGCTAAAATCTGTCACAAAGCCACACTTTTGGGAACCAAAAAGTGTGGTTAATCATGTTAGCTCTTACACGAGTTATGACAACAATTACTCAGACAGAATTAAAAGTAACAACTCAATTTAGATCAGATGAACCTCTAAATTGTCAAAATAAAGCCTAATATTTTGCTTGCATTAAAGAAATCACCAATTAAATTTGAAAACCTCCTGGCAACATGCTGTTTTTTTAACACCACAACAAAATATTTCTTGAGCTGCTATGACTGCATGTCATACCATAATAACTTCCAGGACAAGGCACCAAGAGAAGGAACCCATGACTCTGGGAGAGGGCAGCTTCTCTCTCGGTGCACTGGAAATCAACAGCAAGGAGGGCACTAACCAACACCACCATAGCGAATCTGCCAATGCACAATGGTTTACGCTGCTGTAGGGAGCACTCCAACACACACATCTACCACAATCTCCATGAACACGCCTCAGTAAGAAAAGGAAAACACGCATTCAAGGCTCACAATGGCCAAACCTCTCACTATCATTCCACTCTGCTTCGATTTTCCTCTGCGTTTAACTGAAGGTGAGCCTACTTCACCAGCTACAACCCACCTCACCCTGCTGCGACCACAGTTTTAATAATAATAGCTAACCACTATGGTTAACATCTTGCCAGGCTCCACAGGGAATGAGTTTTGCTAGGCCAACTTTCTACTAACAACCCAGCTGCCAGAGGAACCTACACACTCATCTCCCAGTGCTTTGTTACACACATCGCATGTTTTTCCTCTTTACATGCTTGTCTGGTTTCATTTTAAAAGAAACAGGATCAGATTTTTCACAACAAATCCTGAGGGCTCACACTTAAAGCTGATTTCCTTCTCCCCAGAGAGGGCATTTGAGATTCCCCAGAGACTTCAAAACAAATTCTTGCAAAAGGTAGGAAGAAAATCACTAGATGAAAAGTAATCACAAACCATGGTTTTCAAAAATAATACCTGAAAACTAATTGAGATTAATTCATTTTTCTTTACTGCTTAGTTATCTTAAGCGCTTACAAGTCTTTTGCTTTGCTGGTAGCTGGTGCTATGGGTTTTGCTCACCAGACCTGTCACACACCAATAGTGCTGACCCTGGCAAACCTACTGTGTATGTTCTTTATCACAAAGTTTGATGTAGAAAACCATTACCCTTTCTGGGCAACCCCCTTCCCTCACACCCCCAACCTTCCCAGTGCCATTTTTCCACTCAGTGTTTCTTTCTAACAAGGCAGCAGAAAGTGTAACTTTCATAGGCCTCTGCCTGCTTTCAGATGCTCATAACAAGGGATCTGGAACACTCCTATTAACTGAGTCATATTTAAACACAGGGATTGGAAGATTTTCCAACAACACCCTCTTTGTGTGTATTGTTCCGCATCTGGGATAGCGGGCAGTGAACCCCACACGGTTCCGGAATTTTAGAGTTTAAAAGAAAAGGGAAAAAAAGTTTGTCACCTCAATTCTATAACACTCCATGGAAGAAAAATAGGAATATTACTGAGTAAACCACAAATCTGCAGTCTATGCAAGCCTTGTATGAGCGTGGAACTTTGCCAAGTTCCAAAATACTGTATGCAACACATAAGTCGTTATCAGGAAAACAGTTTCAGATCTTAATTAATTCACTAAGGCTCCAGCTCATGTCCCAGTAATCAGTCAGCTGGTGATGACAAACAGAAATAGGACCTGAGAGGCTCTCACAAAACAGCTAAAAATAAAACTGGATCTGTTTTTTATGTTCCCCTGCACATAAGGATCTTGCTCTCAAATTTTTACTTATTTGTAGTTTTTACTTCATGCAACTGAATTTGTTCTTCACTCAAAACATTAAAAGAGGTAACCACTTCTCCTAAAACTATCAAGTATTTTATACATTATGTTGCATAATACTTGTACACCTGAGAAGTCCAGCCTACATATTTCTGGTATGTGGATTTCTATCCAGATCAACCAATATGACAATATCAGCAGACAGTGAATGTAATTACCATCAGATTTTCCTTAGAACAGATAAGCCTAGGGAAAACAACAGAATAAAAAAGTGATCTGTACTAATAAATAATTTGATGGGAAGATTATCTTGAAAGAGTTTCATTGCTACATCAGATAGGATATTCAGTATTGTTGGGTTGGAACACTTCATGATTTTCTATTTCCAGCAAGTTAGCTAAGTAACAAAAAACCCCACAGAACAGCAAGAGAAGTGCAGCAGTTTGCCTTAACATTTTCTTACATCACTGTAATTCAGAAAATGTAAAAAATGTTTTTTTAAAAATGTTCTCAGATTCTTATTGCTATTTTACCAGTGATTTAATAATTTTCATTGGGGGGAGGTCAAAATGAAAATTGTACCATAAAAAAGAAAAAAAAGAAATTAAACTGCAAAAAGGGGAGGTCAGCAATACTAAGGCCAAGGAAACAGAAAAGGATTTTGCAACATATTGTGATTTTGAGAGACTTTGATTGATGTCAGTCTACCAAAACATTTAAAAAATAATTTTGGCTTGCCTGCCTGTATAAGCAGAAGCAGAGTTTTGTTCCTCCAGGGAACCACCCAAGTAAAACCACATATATTGTGAGCAGCTAAGTCTACTATTGTCTCCTAAAGCAGCAAAGACCAAAGCACAGTTTTAAATATTCTCAGATGTCAAACATCTATTAGAAAAATGTTTAAAAAAATTAGAAAGAAACTTAATCAAGAAATAAAAGCATTTTTAAGTAACATTTCTCCTCGTGCTGTAACTGGACTACTGCTCACTCAGTAACTCAGGCCTGGAATGAGTCTCCATAACCACCAGTTACACTGATCTCAGCACAGTTAGGTCTGGCTGCTTGAAAACTGATCAGATTCTGGTAACTTCAAACCCATAATTTTTGAACTTCACCAGTAACAAATGCAGTTGTGTTTCGCATTCAACAGCATCTCCAATACACACAGAAGTAGCTGCCCTCGCGGGAAGAGGGGGAGGGCAGGGAGGAGGTAAGAATGGTTTTGTCTCACTTAATTATAATGATCTGAAGACTGAAACAAGACCAAGCTTGTAGGAAAAATTAACTTTTCTTACAGTTAACTGGAGCATTTAGAAGGGAAAAAAATACATTCCTGAGTCAGAAAAGCCCTTATTCAGATCTTTCCAATACACAAAAGTTGATCAAAATGGACCTTTGTCTAGAGTGCTTCATTTCAGATGTATCACCCACTAACATATTGTAACCAAGCCAAAGTAGTAAAAGTCTCTTAAAACTACTCCCATAACTCTGCATCCTGAGTACTGCAGTTCAGATACACATCCCCATGAATAAGAACTTTTAGCAAAACGCTTTTTCCGGAAGTGACAGCATAAAAGATTTAGCTAAGGCAGATGATGCTTTTTTCTTTACAACGAAAATGGAATTTAAAAGATTAAATAATTAAGCCAACAAGAATACACATTCAGGACTTGTTCAAGCAACAGCATGAATTCAGTAATTGAGCATATTTTTCATTAACCACTAGAGGTCACACAATAACCATGGCAGATATCCAAAAGATGAGAGGACTCAAGAACCTCATGGTCTGGTAAAATCAAAATACAGGGGTACTCACTGATTGGCACCTACAAAAGAAATTCTGAAATTAATTTGAGTAGCTTAGTTCCCCAAAAGATCCAATGAACATGAACGTTCACAGATGTCATTTAGTATTTTACATCTTCATAAAATTGATATTTATTACTTTCACTTCAAAAAATACATCAAATAATGGGTGGGGGTGCAGTGGGATTGTCAGAGCTTGCAGACCTTTTGAAGGTTATCCTGATTTCTTCAAATATGTCCTCATTTAAACTCCTGGAACTTCAATTCAAGCAACACTGCTTCAGCTATGCCTATAATTAACACTAAAGAACACAATAAGCTGGAATATTCTAATATTTTACTAGTGAATGTCTTGCTATGTAAATAGACATTTTAATATTCCAAGAACAAGAGAAATAGTAATAAAACCAAATAGGATCCCACACACATAAAATACATTGTGTTTTTTAATCTCATACTGAAGTTTACACTGGACACAATAACTTACATTCTCTTAAAGCTGACTGGATATGTGCCCTCAAAATTTAGACACAGTTGCAATGGTCTGAAAACTACTTGCTTGCAAGAAATTCACTTTAGTACTATGGAAAATCTAGTCTGTTTCCAAGCATTTGCAGAAACACTATTTGCAAAGTGTTAAAGTGCTTTATGTTGTACACAGCCAATTAAAAATTCCCTGAAAAGTTCCTTTAAACCCTTCAAGAAGCTATCCTGCACACACAAGTGCAGAGTGAGAGATGGATCACAGTCAGTGATCCTGTACTCCTTCCACATTAGATTAAATTGGGGATCAGTATACACAGATATTTCATGAACTGACTCACTTTTTATTCCATTTACTACAGTGCACACTACATCTTCTCTTTGGAGAAATTTCATTTAATTAGATCCCAGCAACAAAATATAAAGGCAGACCTGTGTATGAAAGTCTTTTACTATGGCAGAGCAGCACTGCCAAGGCATTAAACTGCCCTCTAACCCAAGAACTGGTCCCACCAGAACAGGTGCCTCTGTTGACTTGCATTACCTGTTCTGGAATAAGTAAAATATTTCACTCCCTAAAGCTCTCAGTCTGGTACATTTCAACATTAAAAAAAAAAAAATAACAATGAAGAGCAGTGGAACAGCTGTAATCTGAATAAGAATTTCAAAAGTTTCAGCACCCATCATGTTTTTCTGCACAACAGACAACACTACCAAAAGCTCACAGGACACGTATCACACTATAGGAGCAATTCCTTCAGACAAAACAGAAATCATAAATCACGTCTTGAAAGCAGAAAAGATGCAGACTTTTCTCAGCATAAAATTAATACCACAAATCTATCTAGCTCTTAAGAAATGTTACAGAAAAAAGAAATCCAGCTTTACCTGCACACAAGCTTGTATGTATACACATACCTACACACACACATTGCAAATCAGCAGAGATTGCTTTCTGCTTCATACTAACACAGCAAGATTTCCAAACTCTGTAGAAATTTAGACAGCAAGAATATTTTTTTGAGGAATATCCAAATACAAACCTGCTTTTTCTGTGCCTGCCTTTTCTGAGCACCCAGTGTAGCAGACTTAAAGCTAAGAGACTTGGACTGTCTCCTAACTTTCACTGAATCTCTCCGGCGATCATACGAAAAAGACGACGACTTCTTTGTAATTTTCCTCCTAGGTGTGTCTGCCATTTCATCCAAAGTATGGTTACCTTCAAGCAAACAGCATCCCAAGAAAATAAAAACTCAGTGTCATCAAGCTCCCACCAAGCTTGTATTCAGTCTTCAATCCTACAGGAAATCTAGGAGCCTGCAAGGAATGGAGCCCACCGAAGAACAGTTTCAGTTCTTCCAACAGGTTGTAAAAATGAAAAAAGCCGATGGTCCTGCAATGCTGTATGTCACTGAAGAGCAAGCAGAACTCCTTCTTGCTGTATAAACTCAAACAGGCTTCAGCAGTGATGCTAATCTGAAAACGTAGTGACTATCCTGCTGAGCACGCTAAAGGTGAACAGGAGGTAGTTCCCTGCACACCAACAGGGTGTGGAAGTACACCAACAGGGTGTGGGGATGAAGCAGAAGACTTCGGGTTCAAAGCATCTTCTTAACTCCTTCCTTTCTGGGCTACTGCTAGGAAGTCAAGTGAAAAGTCAGACTGGTGAAAGCTCCCCAAAAAAGACAGCATTCTTTTCTTCTCTTTGGATCCAAGGCACTTTCTGAAGAAACCTTTAGCATGAGGTAACCACCCCATTAAATGCATTCGGGGCCTTGTTTTAATCTAATTTAAATATTCCCTTCTCTCTCTTTGTCAGTAAGACTATTCATGCTACAAACCTAGGAGATACTTCAACTTATAAGTCACCTAGAATATAAAGTACCTGATTCTGAACCTTACCATCCTTCCTGGGAAATAACTATGGAGTTACAGCAGTCTCTTAGGACCTGTTGGTATCAATGGATAAGAGGGTAATGCTAATGAATTTTCATCCTAGTGACAGTGTGGGAATCTTATCAGGCAGCTGAGATGGCAACTCATGTACCAGGTCTGTGTTTAGGTAGGAATGTTTCTCTTGCATCAGGTATTAGTCAAGGAACTCTACAAGGGTGTAGAGCCTCAAGAGTTGCTGCTATTGATTTCCATTAAGCAAAACATAGCCAAAGGGCCAAGCTCTACAAACCTAACACTGAGATTTAATCCATGTTGAAAGACAAGGGGGAAAACTACCTTTTGACAAACTTAGTCATTGTCCAGGGTCTTTTCCAGAAACTTTTGCTTATTTTATTCATGATGCTACTTGGCATACAAAACAACTGTGAATAATTTATAGTTGCAGGATTATCCATTACTATAATTAAGCTCTAATATGGGTCAGTCCTCTAGTGTATGAGTCTCACCACCTCTGTTAGGAAATATCTGTAAAGTTGGAACAGCATTTCTTTTAAGACCTGCTGATGTAAAGGACTAAGAGGGTAGTGTTAATGAATTCCCATGACCAACTGGTTTCCTGCAACTTCTTCCTTCGTTGTAGGATGAATAATATACCTCTAGGACACAGTGATATTGCTAAAATTAACCAAAAGCTATCAGAATGTCAAGTATTTATTAGCTATAATGGCCTAATTCTAGATTCACTGCACATTTTTGTGGAGATTTACACTGCGAAGAATTAGAAAGCACAACTTTATATTATCTACAACTATATCTAACCAGTGAATCTGTAATTATTACAAGATATAGAAAAGATCCATTATTAAGTATTTTTAGTACAAAGTCTCTCTTAATTGTGATGTGTTTATAATACTGTAGCAGTCATTATCCATAGCCACATATTGACCTTCAGTGTTACTAATATTAGGACACTCTGAGCCCATCATCATTTCAACACACTCTGTGGTTTTCACCAAATTTTAAGGAAACTTTTTCTCACAAATTGAAATTCTACTTAAATTACCAGTTTCCCTGATTTACAAGCATCACCTTTTTTAAGAGTTAAAATCAGCAAAGAATTCAGTATTATGTGCTTGCAAACCATGACATCTCAAGAAAAAACATATCCTTCAAAACTTCGTGAAGCATCTACAGCATTTGATAAACATCAGAGATACTCTGATTAAGCATGAAAATTAAGGCAAAGGAAAGTTTGAAAACCTTTTGCAGACAGCTACTCTTATGAGAGTTTCACTTGATGCCTCAGATCTTGCACTGAAAAAAACAACCACTCCTAAATATCACCTTTGATTCTACAGCTATCTACGGTTTGCTTCTTACAACATCTTTTCAAGGCTGAGATCCTGGTCCCTTTAGACACTGTTGGTGGAGGACTTTAATCTGTACCTGGAGTCAGTGTTGGCATTCGCTCTGTGCTTTTTGCTATTTCTACAAAATCTTTTTTGGTTGCCTGGTTTGTGGCTGGAGGAAGCAGAGGGCTCACCACCAGCACACACAGCAGAGAGATCCCACCACCCCTTCTCTTCTCCACCCCTTGCTGCACCACAGGGACCACTCCGGCAGCTCCATGCCACTGGCAGCCTTGCTGCACTGAAAAGGAAGGTCTGAGACCACTCATGGTCCCATTTTTCCCCTTCTTCCTTCATACCTCAACCACTCCCAGCAGCAAAGTCCTCTCCCTTTCCTCCTCAGATTGCCAGGTCCTTTGGTGAACTTACAATATTTATGAAATAGCAGAAAAATACTCAGTTATTTTTGCAAGGGAGAGTCTTCTGCCATTTGAATGAATAAATCTGCTACGAGATGGGGTCCCAAAGAGTGCCAGAGCACTCATGACCCAAGTAGCAGGACTGGGATGAAAATACAGGGGAGAGGCAGAGACAGGGCAAACTGCTGGAAGCCTTCTTAGACCTGGTTACGTGCCTTGCACATAAGCCACTGCGTCCAGAGGTCTATTGCAAACTCAGAAACATTCTCCCTAATGGAAGAGCTAGCTCAGAACTCATTAGTTCGTGTATTCAGTTAAAGCAGTCTCTCTCCAAAAGCACACAACCTTTGCCAAAATGATATTACATCCACCATGTTATTATCTACTCCCTGGATGTTTCTGCAACCCTTCATGACCAGCATTCACCAACAATGTTCCGTTTCTCACACAATAATGGAATTTGTCACTCCAGTATTCAAATCTCCCTTCTCTTCTTTCAGAACAATTGCAACTATATTGAACAATACATGCTCTATTTTCCATCTCCCAACCAGTTACACATCCATAAAACCCTTCCTCTTATTCCACGAAAAGTCTGTGGAGTTTTTTGACTGTACTAAGCCAGTCACTGTTGCTCAGGTCTCTCTTTCTGCTGAGAATACAGGCACATATGTGAGATGTGACTTTCTTGACAACACTGTCATGATCTTCCCCAGTATATCATATTCATGCATGAGCCTGCTATTCCTCAGAGAACAGTTTTTATCAAAATATTCAATTTTCGGAAGTCAGATTTACCTGCAGCTCTTCAGATCTCCATGGAAACTGATTTATGAATTTACAAATGTCAGTCCTCTCCTACCTGGGAGTTCTTAGTGCATCGATACAACTGTTTCAGCATTGCAGGAAAGGAACTGGGATATTGCAATTTATCCCAAAAATAAACAGCAAAGCATGAATGGAAATGCTGTTACCACATAGCTAGAAAAAACTAAGTGATGATGAGATTAACAATTTGAAGAGTGCTGAAAGAGGTGAAAAACTGAAAACTACAGTTGGGAGACAACATTTAGTTACATCTAATATCTATGAGGGGTTGGAAAATGCATGTTCCAATATTCATATATTATGACCTGTATTTCCTCACTCCCATGGATTTTAGTCTCATCCATAAACACTGTGCAATTAAAATTTAGTTTACTATTAGAAACACTATAAGCATTTAAATTCCTTTCTTTGACAGAAGATAATATTTATATTTTGAGTATGTTGTTTTCAAATATGTTTTCATTAAATAGTAGCTGGGAATAAAGGCTGTGTAAATACTTTGATTTTCTATTTTAGATCCATCAGCAAGACAGACCTAAAAATCATCATGTGGCCATCCCAGTAATGAGTCAATAAAATGTTAATGCAAAAAATCCTGGTTTAAATGGACATATTCTGTTTTTACCAATTTTTCAGAATTTCAGTAATATAAAATTGTCAATCTCTAAAAGCATAATTAAAATAAAAACCACTGCCGAACAGTAAATGACATCAAGAGCCCATTGTTCAAAAATTGAAGCTTTTGAATTTTTTAACAGAAAATAATCATGGGTTGTTACATGACGGGTTTTTTTTCCCAGTATCAATACTTTCCCAAGCTTTGTGGCTCAAGTAGTTATTTTAAGCTGTTACAAGAAAAGAATGCCTTATGCTCAAAATGTGTTTTGCCAAGTCACTTGTGAGTAACAACAAATTGTTTCAAGGTCATCCTGTTTTCCTGGGATACTGGGAATGAAGACACAGAACAAGAAGAGAGGAGCTGCACACTGGCAGAGAGAATCATGGCAATAGCTGAAAAGTAATTTGACAGACAGGTTTTGAGGGGAAAAAGGGCATACTAATCATGGTATTGTAAATAGTAAGAATCAGATTTCTGAGTAAATTTTTTGGCATTTTTAGATTTGACTGTCAGATTTGCTGCATGGGACCTGGAGAAGACATTTTTTCATTCACTTGAGGGTGTTAATCTGTTAATGGCAGAAACAAGAAGCACAAAAAGTTGCTATTCTCTACTCATGATTCTGGGGTTAAATTCTTAACTTGCAGAATCAAAGAGAAATCACATGTAAATTCAGCTGCAAGTTTGCTTAAACAAGGCAGAGACACCCAAGATTGAGAATAAACAACACTACTTTGAGTATTCTGATTATGTGCTGATGGAAATCTAAAGATAACACAACTTATCTGTGCAGCTTTCATTGACTTCAAAAGCTCTTCAACATTTTTGAGTGAATGAACACGCACAGGGTTACCAGAATCTCATTCTTTCTAACAGCATCCTGCTGTCACTGGCCTACCCTGAATTTACTACAGAAATGGGGTCTTGCATAACTGGCCTGAAAAATAAAGAGAGAGAGAGCATGATCGATAGCAGCAGGATACTGTAATCACAGCTCTCAGTCCCTAGCTAGCCTTTAACCTTAACCTTACAACGCATTTGCTCAAAATAGCCTTATTTCTGTGTAGGCTTCCAGTTAACATTTGTTACAAACAAAACACAGTCATCCTTTCCAAACCCACATTTTGTGTATCACATGTCTCTTTAACTCAACAGAGCTTTCCAAGAGGAAGTAAACAAAACAACAGTATTATTTAGAATTGACCATCTGTTTTAACACAAAACCCAAAAGTTCATTTCCTTTCCACTACGCTGGGAAAAGGTCCTAATATGCCTTCATATTATGTGAAGAAGCTGCTCAAAGACTTTTTCCCCACTAGAAGTCTTCACACTTCTTCCCACTTGAAGCAAGCAGGCACTAACTTAATAATTATATTAATAGAGTCTCTGCATGTCTCTTAAAAGCAGATGCAAATGAAGCACAATTGATTTCACTGAATTTCAGCTGCAGTTTCCTTACTTAACACAATTAACTCTAGCTCATAAATCTTTACAAATTCCATTTCAGCACAGGTCTATTAAATTAATCTCCATCCCATTCTCACTAGCAGTATTCCACTCAAACCAGCAACTTCTTGTGTATCTTTCTGGGAGGTTCAAAGTTTGTCTAAGCAGCACTAGGCACCAACATCACCTTGAACTTCCAGTGACCTGGGCCAGATAGAGCACCACACACACAAACACTGTGGGAAGCATGAGACTTCATTCCAGACAAGACCAAACCATATTCCTCTGGTTTTTATCTCTGCAGTCAGTGGGCGTAAGTATGAATTATGCAGCATAAAGAGCTGACTGAATATTTGAAAATGTTAAGTCAAGCAAAGAAAGCCCATGCCTGACTTAGTTTAGAGAAATACAGCCAGGCTGTAAATCTAAGCATATACCAAACGACTGTGGTTTTTGAGAACCAGTGTCGAATTTATTAGGACAGTGATAAAGGAAATTATAAGATGTCAAAGCTTTTAACATTTACACATTGTTAATCCCAAACTAATTTGGCAAAAAATTAATATATTGGAGCAATTGAATTTACGAATAATTGACATTAGATTCATACCTATGTTGTTTCAAAGCAGCTCTATTTGCCCAGCTGCTCACCACAACCAGTAGCTGTTAATGGCAGATCCTTGTTGTTCTCTTGGGAAAAAAAACTCTGATTTTTCAGAAATATAGCTACACCAAACACAGACATTTTGATCTCTAAAGTTTCCCACGGAGCAACAGTCTGAGCATTTCTATGCATGAAAAAATTACATATAATTGCACACAAAATACTTTTTTTAAGTTGTTCAAAATACAAATTACTATTTCAGTGAGAATTCAAATGGGAGCAAGTTATATTTATATACATACTTTGGGTTTGTTGGTTGTTTTGGGGTTTTTTTTTAATGAGATTACACCACCATTTCCTCAGTATTTTTTTCATGGTTAATAAGGGTCTATGAGATCTCAGAATAAGCACTCCATATTATGCCCAAAGTGTGAGAATTACTAAGGTGTCTATGTGCCTCAGTCTACCAAAAGAAAACACAGTTAAGGATGGTTGGATTCTGTTTTTTTTCTGCAGTTGAGGTTTTTTCTTGCTGCTGAGAATGTCTGCCTACTAAAAACTGAACTGAGGTCATCAAGTATGCTATCATCAAGTTGGAAACTTATCAAGATGACATATGTTGCTTGAGAATCTTCATAGAGAGGGCTACTTTTGCAAACTACAGAAATCCAAACAAAACAGGTTATTAACCTACCTTTAAAATATTGGTCTAATCACTAAACGCACAAGAGACCTGTATTTTTAAAATAATGGAAGTAGGCTGACTAAATGCTAGCTGAAAATAGAATCTTGTTTCTTGTAGCCAAATATTTTTCAAAAACAATAAGAACAAGTCAACCCATTTCTGTATAGAAATATGTAAGTATAAACCACTGATATGTTTCAACTGAAAACTATATATAGTTCCATAGTAAAACCTGGAAAAAAATTACATTTCAATAAATTTTAAAACATTTTTAAAGAAAAAAACTATTCAAATGAGCATTTATTAATTTCTTGTTTATATGGTTATTACCATTAACTGCATTAACCAAGCAACTTCACGTGTAGGGATATTGTGTAATATAGATGTCCAAATCTCATGCTGGCTAAGTTAGAATGCTTTATGCACTTTCTCAATGAACAGTGTTAAAGGGCTTAAGAACAGGTGTTTCAGAAAGGAACAAAGGAACAAACAGCTTAGCAAAATCAATTTTTCCATCAGCAGTTTGTTTCAGGTTTTACTCCTTTTTTTCTAAGGAGGAACAACACTGAACATCACAAATTATCCCAGAAAGCAACTGGCTAACCCCTTACTCATCCATTCTGTTTTAGTAAGTGACAAGAGAATACCAAAATATAGGGATAGAAGAAGCTAAATAAAGTCACCCTCCCATGCTGCATTTTAATGTGAAGGACGCCATCAAAGATACTTCTCTCATTCCATTCAGAACAGCTGCTCTAAGGGTCTTTGTATTTGTTACAGGACAGAACATTTTCTCCATGGAGACAGTGGAATAGGAGTAAATATATTCTTCACATCGGGTAAGTGTTTTATTTTACTAAGGCAGTTGACTATACAGAGCAATAAATCCATCAAGAGGACAAGTGGTCCTTAGCTGCTCTGCATTCTGTATTGTGCTGATATGACACTGCACAATTATAGCATAAAAGGACAAAAATCACACTTATCACTGTGGGATTGATCCTTAAGTCTAAAGAACCATGGTAAGAGCAAACTGATCTTCAAAAATACAGATGTCAGGTAGTAAATAACACAACAGATTTCTCTTCAAGAGTGTAAGGAAGTTCCTTGTAAAAATTAACACTAAAACATTAAATGTTCAGTTTTCCAATATTCAAGACATTTTTGTCCCAATTTTAAAAACAAGAGACATAGGCAAATGTTTAATTTTAAGAACAGCTAATCCTACAGACCTCAGTAATCATTTAATTACATGTTTAGACACCATCTGTTTAAATGCTTTTTTACAAGATATGCTTAAGTGCACAGATACAAAATATCCCTAACTGGAGATAAATTCCAAACCTGGCATTAATGAGACCAATATTAGGTTCTAGCAACACAAAACCAGTTGATACACTTGCTATGGAGGCAAAGCTAACAACCCAAAACTAAAGGAAGCCATGAAGGTCAGCTGTAAAACACATTACAAGAAACTAAAATACAATGACTAATCACCAAAATATTTAAAAAGACCCAAACGTGAAGGTCAAGTGAGAATGACTAATTCAAGAATATAAACCAGTATAGCATAGTGCATGTTTATATTGCACCTTCCTAATCAATGCTGCAGGGTCCTTTAAAAAAAGGAAATTTAACTCACAGGTGCCATCAGTAGAGATGAGCTTGGCAAATGCAGAGATAAATACTACTAATTGCCAGGTATCTTGTCCATCTATACACAAAAACAATATTGTAATAACGACTTTGCCTGCTTCAGTTGCAGTCAGAGTTTTTCAGCTATTAGTCACACACATAAAAACACCCACAGAGTTTCACTGTGAGGAATTACCCCACTTGAAGGCAGCCAAGGCAAGGTAACATCCAAAGAATAAGGTCCTGAAGTCACCAGAATTCAAACTTCTGAAGGGAAAGGCATGTAAGGAGCTAAGAAGTGCATTATTCAAATAAGTCTCTGTGTGTGTGTGTGTGTAAATATAATATAGATTTATATTTAGTGACAACTTGCACCAGCCTCCCTGAGGCCTGTAAGCAAAAGCTAAACTAATCACACAGCTGAGCACTTCAATTTGAGATAACCAACTAGAGGTTTTAATTAGCTTTTCATGAAATCTTATCTGGGCACTATTTTTATGGAAGAAATTCCTGAAAACTCAGCACTGTTACTCTATACAGCTTGAGTAATCCCAACATTTCAGACAGTGAGGAGTCTTCATGTCCCAAGACTCCTCATATAATTTTTCTTTATAAAGTCCTGGTTGAAATAACCATGTCAATTAAGTTTTGTCACAAGAAATAACTACAGGCAAAGTATCTATTTCTGAAAAATTAGCCTAAGAGTCATCATTTGGCCAGTTTTCAAGGAGCCTGTTGCTTCCAACAGAGGCAATTAAGGATACTGTCTGTGAAGAAGCGTGGTCCTGAAACACGTTTCCAGACTGAAGTCTGTATCAGGCTCAGATACTTTCAAGAGTTCCAGCAAACGTGTGGCTTTCCATAGAAAAGTGGCATAATTACATGACTTTACAGTTTGCCACAGTGCTTCTTACCCACCCGTTTTTGAACAAGAAATTCAAAGATACTTGTATCTATAACCTCAAACAGCCAATAAACAAGTCTCTTAGCTACTGCGATCTAAATCTCTACTTCAGAAAGAATAAAAGCACTCAAGACCCAGCAGCGTATAATTATTGTCTCATGTTCTGTGTAACTAGCAGTTCCTCCAAAAATGATTTTTGAAAAAAAACCCCAACACTCAACAGTTTAAAACCAGCATTGGTTTTGCACATATTCAACTGGTAACACATAGCTACAACATCAATTTACAGATTTTTTTTTTTGCATTATTGTTCCACTGTATGAGGTTTTTTTGTCCTTGCAGCCTCCTTTTCCTATTTGAACTGTTAAAGAACCAGAAAGGATGGAAAACCCATGATTTCAATTAAAAAAACCCCATGACAGTAACAGATTTTTCACATCTGTCAGGCAACTACATAAAAAATGTCTAAAACCTCTGTGTTGACTCCCACTTTGGGACAGATGCAGGGAACAGACAAGACTGATGTGCCAATGTGCAGTTTGTGCCATGCTGCCCTTGTAGCCGTTTGTACTTACACGGTCTTTGTCATCAGCTACATCACAAAGAATGTCATCGAGATCCAAGATCCCACCATCCCCGTGCTCCAGTCGATGGACTTGTATCCAATAGTTTGGATCCTGCATAAAAGGAGAAGAAAATAGTATCAGGTATCACAGGCCAACAGGAAGATGTTATTCCACCACATAGTTAGCATCGCAGTCCTACAAATGCTTGACATCAAACATCTACTTAGGTCATATTTCTGTAAATAAATGTAAATTGAGATGTAAAGCCAAAGTTCTTTCTTAAACTGCCTCATACTAGATATGTAGTCTTCCCTCTTCTATCAGATCTGCATGAGCCACAATCCCATCACTGACACATAGGACTGTGACACATCCCCAATATTACTGCACATTACAGTCCCAATATTCCTTCCATAAAAGGAAGATACATTGTCCTCAAAGTATCTCAGACAGCGGTCAGCATGCACAAAAGATTACATGCAGCTGTAAAAGGTGTGAGGTTTTTACAGAACAGCTATAAAAGGCACAAACCAATATTTAAACACCATCAAAAGACTTTCTACCTGTCCTTTGGTAGAGCTGGTAAATGGAATATCTAAATCTTATACTAAAAACACTTTCCACATTCAAAATAAAAAATGGTACATACACACACATACATGCATACAAATGTGTACGTGTGGCTTTGTGTTTATACATGTGTCTACCAGTAACTGGGAAGACTGGCTTTATAGTCTTTATTATTACTTTTGACAACAAAGGAAGCCATGGGGAATAAGGTTGTGTCCACAAAGTGTCTCCACCGTATGACTACATGACCCAAGAGCTGGTTAGTACTCGACGTGCTATTCTTAAAGGATTTGTTTCCTACTGGGGGAAAGTTGCCCGGTAAACACACGACCTGACCATGATACATAATCCTGCTTCTCAAATACACCCCCCAGTGCCCCGGGCTGTTGTTCAATGTCTCACAGAACAAGAGCTTCCTTGCTTTTCACTGAGAAGGCATGGCTGCACAAAGTTTCTACTGGGAGGACCATCAAACCTGCATCAACTTGCAAAGTTCCTGACTTCCTAAAAATAGCAATTAGCATCAGCCTTTTCAGGTATGGTGTCTAGAAGTGTCAAAACAAACAAGCAAAAATAATAAAAACATCACACCAAAGACAAACCTGAACCGAACAAAAACCCACCCACACTAAAAATAGAAGTTATAAATAAATAAATAACCTACACCCTAAAAGGCTTGAAAATATTTTGATTTCTTAAAGATGGAACAGGACAAGAAATGGGACTACCAGAATTCCTTTAAATCCGTATGTTTATTTAAATCCTGACAGACCATGCTGCACAAAAGAACATCAAGAGATATTCATCTTGGTTTTAATATCCTAGAACTCTATGTATTTGCACATGATATATATGCATAGGTCAAATACCTTGGAGAAATTTGATAACTATGAAACTTACTTCATTGTTTGTGTAAGTACATCCTCCTTAAATACTGCTGCAAGTCATCATCATCAGATGATCAGATTTTGGAATTACATTTTACAGTCATTAGGCTAGTCAATTCAAAAATGACTTTTTTCTCTAATTTCTCTAAGTATTAAATATCATTACCTTCCATTTCTTCTAAGCAAGCACTTATTATACAATTAACTGGATTTCTAGTATGTGTGTTTTCCCTAAACAGACTTACTGTTGTTGGCATATTACAGGAGATAACTCAGCATCCATTTTTTAAAAGTAAAGATTCAGGAATAATTAAAAATGGTATTACATTATTCACATTGTCATGCATACAGAGGTGCCTCCATAGCTATCTAATACACAAACCTGCTCTGTAAAAAAGGTACATAATACAAATACTAGGACAAACTTGTGAGTTTGAATACTCCACTAACATAGGGCTGGACAAAGTCACCTGTGTACACCAGAAATCTTTCAACATTCCTTAACAAACATGTTCAAAGGGCAGTCCACTGAAGAGATGCCTTTGTAAACTCTGCTCTCAAATTACAAGAAGATCCTTCCTCATCCTCCACCCCATTAAAAAAATCTCCTCTGCCTGTCATATCTACACCAAAGACTGAAACACATTTGCAAAGACCAAGACTCAGAAGACAAAACCAAACAGACAAGCTGTGAAGCACCTTGCACTCCTAAAGGACTTGATTCAGGTTTCCTCTGCTGAGATTCTCCAACTGAAAGCCAAGCTAGAATTGAACCATAAGCCAGCTTTCACTGCAAAATCATAGACGGAAAACCTAGTTTGGGCTTTAAGAGAGCCTGATCCCTCATACATTACCCAATTCACCCTTTTTGTTTGCAACACTTAAATCATCTTACTGAAGAATGGAAACATTAAAAACAGGTAACTGCAAAACTGGCTCAGTGACCTGGCTACATCCCTCAAAACAAACAGCACCCAAACTGAAACTACAACTTCAATATCCATGTATCCTTGTTTTTTGCTTCCTACCGCAACTACTTCCTACCTCCAAGGCAAATGTAAAAAACATTCACGATTACAGAATCAATAGCAGAACACCCATTTCTAAATCACTATTGTGCTATTTCAGCATGCACAATCTACTTAAAAATAGCTTTGATATGTAAGCTGCATCACTTCTGCTAATTGCTTCCTTTAAAGGTTTCTCAATATTGCGTAAGAAGTTTTAGATAGACTTCATTTTTACTGCATCACCTATTAGTACTGCCATAGCCTGAACTGCTCTGGTCGCTTTTCCTGTCAGACAAGGTCCTGATACAAAACAATACGTGAGCAAGACCAGACAAGAAATATATAAAACTAGTTTGGCAAGAATTTACTCTGGCGGGATTTGGTAAGTAAATATGAAATAACAATGCAACTTTTCATTAAAGCCCTCTCCAAACATCAGAACAGTCTTCTCTTGAGGCCCTTTTACTCTATTAAAGGTTTTGCATAAATCAAGGATTTGGTGGGGGAGGATTGGGAGGGAAGAGAGGTCTAGGAGGGAATGCAGTACTCGCATTGTACAGAGATTAGTTACACCATACTGGGGGTGGGGGGGGGAAGAGAAAGAAAATAAAGAAAACAACATTGAAACTAGTGAGTTTACCAAGTTATGAAAATCCACAGCGATTTATGGTTCCAAATTTTAGTAATTATTTCTATATATTATTTAACAAAACAACATGAAAAAATTAAACTGCATAAACGTTCACATTTAAATTCCTATTCAGTGATTTGTCTAAAATGAACATAATGTTGTACTAGAGTCAGTTCATATGCACTGTTTGCTAAACACAAAAGAAACTGAACCAGACTGAATTCCAGATTGGAATTCAAGTACTCCTACATGAATGTTACAAGTACACCTGTATTCATGGCTTGGTCAAATTGTATTTCTCAATCTCAGCCAGTAAACAGATATTCACAATTCCCTACGCAGTATCAGTAATACAGTCTTCAAACATTTTCTGAAGCAGTCAAATACGCTGTTTTGGCTTAGACCAGTTCCTAAAGTGGAAATTGGCTATTTCCAGAGTTTACTGGACAACCTCATCTGTGGGGCAAAGTGGTCCAATCACTCCTTCAGGACACCTGAGCACCTTCGGGATCACCCTCTCTGGGTGGCAGTACAGGGCTCTCAAGTGAGATTTCAAAAACGAGGGACTGCCACCAACACTTACCCACAGAGGTCTGCTCAGGGCACGTGCAACAGGGTGCCTACACAAGTTAAAAGGAAAATGTCTTCTAGTTATTAAACAGAAAAAAATGCTAAGTATATCAAATTTATAAAAGTCAGTTTCTGTAAAAAACAAAAAAAGGAAACAAAATTTTTAAAATCTCTCACAAGATTTTCAAGAAACCTCCTTCAGAGTTAGTTTAGTCAGATGTGATGCTGTTGTTTCAAAATTTGAATTTGCGTATTAGAATCAGATTTTCATATTTTGTCAATAAAACAAAGCTACACTTATATTCTCTCACTGTTACGATTGTGTAAAAGGATACTGCTCTCTCCAAATCTGCAATGCATTTAGACAGAAAAACAAGCAGTGATAGAGAACTCATTAGCTACACTGCTCCACCAATGTGTAAGTTAGCAAAGTGCAATTATTTTGAAAAAGCTGTATAGATGCCTTTGTCACTAGTTCATGCAGAAGAACCAGCAAGTTCACTTCATTGAATACAAGGATAGAAGTAACGCTAAACCTGATTTATAATATCTTCATTTAAATATTGCATCACTCAGCTCAAGTCTAAGCAAGTCAGATCTCCTGTTTCCTGTCTACACCCATTTAACTATTCAACTTGATGATGATTATAAAGGTACTCATAATTTAAGCTCATGAGCACCACATTTTCTACTCCAAAGTCCTCAGCAATGAGAGATAAATATTTGCTAAGTGAACACCAGCACTGAGACTGGAAGCAAGAGCACATTACAAGGGCAGCAAGAATGCAGCCATTCACATTCTGTTTATTACATAAAATGACTTCTAAAAAGCACAAAGGAAAAACTGAGAAAACCATTAGTTTAAGCAGTATCATTCAGTGTTCTGTAGCTAACAATTTCATGTTCCCACATAATGGAAACAAGAACCATATGTGGAAAACAATATCTAGAAACCAGAATGGAAACAGCAATGCGTTCTTATTAATGGCATAGGAAGATTTCTTATTCCCTTACATCTAAATAGGTGTCTTGGTTTTCACAAATGTACCCTTTCCTAAAATATATTGCAATATTTAACATTAAAAGTTACATTAAATAAGATTATTCTTTGAAATGTTTTGTCTCTATCTTACAAGAAGAGAGAACCGCAAACCCCTGAGAAGTAGCAATCTATTTAACAGAAAGCAGAAAAGCAGGCTCCTATAAGCCTGATGAACAGTGCTTAGTGTTTACTAATTGTGCCCACTACTGCGATTTAATCTCACCTGTCACCAGCAGGATGTCCTGAAGCATCAGAAAAACGACATTAATCTGCCTGGCTACAATTAAGTAGTTGGAGCTGGGATGGCAGAGGAGAGTGAGTGCGTGTGTGCGTGTGTGCGTAATTTCTTGTGTGCTGTTTGAAGCCCATGCAGAGAACACTACTGGGGGAGGACATCAAGCTCTCCCCAAGAGTTCTTTGTACTTCTCGACTTCGCCCACATTCCCCAACTGTGTTTCCCTTCAGCTGGGTGCAGACCAGTTGCCACTACAGTTTGTTACACATCTGGAAATCAAGTAAAACAGGTATTTTTCCCCCCACACTCCTGTATTTTTTAATCCATTCTGGCCTGAACAGGAAGTGTATTTTTTACCACACAGCATTCTTGGGAAATGGATTGGCTTTGCCAGGCTGAGCTCCCAGAGGCTCTCCGTGCCTATCAAGACCATGTTTCTAGAATTGAAATTATTCAAATTTAGATATAATTTATAGCTTTTTGCTTTAATGCAGATCCTTGTATGATTTTTTAAAACCACTATCAGCTGGACAGTCGTGCACAGGTATTTCAGTGCAACTCTCAAAGGAAAACAGACTCGCCACCAGGACAAAGGACAGAGCAGAAGCATATCCAAGTGTCAATATAACTTCTCACTTACAAATGAAGAGATACAGGGAAAATAAATATATATTAGTTTTTGCTTAAAACCATCTGGAATTCAAGAATGCAAGGCCATGTGTGTGGCTATCTTCACTGGATTGAGTTTTCTGAGAATAGATAAAGCCTTTGTGGCAAGAATATAGGCAGATAAAAACCAACTAAATCACCAGGCTGGGGTGTGTACTGGACTTGTCTGTTCAGCAGCATATAGCACTTGGGCATGTTAACACAGTCTGAAAGGAAAATATGGTTAATAAAAAACTAATATATCTGAAAATTTGCCAGCGAATTCATTCATTTCCCTGTCTAGCTCTGTGCTGCAGGCGGGAACCATCCAAACAAGGAGTCAGGTGCCAAAAGACAGCCATGAACGCTTGCAACGTCAGCTGGATTCCAGTTACGTTCCACAGCCTGAGAAGCCAGCAAGAACAAGTCCCTGGGTTTAAATTGCATCTCCATCCCATCATCTGTCTCCTCGAATTTCAGGCACAAAGATCTGCTGCGTAACACACAAGAGCAGCAATGGGAAAATCAGCTTCAAAGCCGACTGCTCTCTAAAGTACATTGATGCTGCAGCACAGACAGCTGGCACTAATGGTACAACGTAAGTGCATTCACTGTCTCGGCAAGGGCACAAGCCAGAAAAATACTTCACGTTAAAGGAAGCAGCCCAGTAAGGCTCAGAAAGCAACTGATACCTGTAGCAACTCTTAAGTTACCAGGTGATGAATTGAAAGGACAGTTATCTTTTCCATTTCTGACCTCACTCCACCTGCAATCGCTCCCCTCGCACGAATTTTAGAGCACATTCACATACACTTGCCCTGTATCCCATCAAGTCAAGAAAAATAGGGCTACAGACTACAACAGAAAATAGCTGAGCACTGTACAGCAGAAAATAAGCCTTATCCCTTTCATCTTTTTGATCCTTAACCTGTAAAACTGCTCTTTGTTCTGAAGATGCACCACACTTAAAGCTAATTTCTTGCTATTCTATGTTGCTGAGAAAGACAAATACACGCCCAGGAAGGTTACACATCATCCTGTAACAAGAGGATTTGGTCCAGGATTCAATTTTTTCAAACATACAAGATTACACATAATGTCTCCAACGAAGGGATGCACACTGATCTGATATGAACCAGTTATGAAAAAGAGAAAAACATACAAGCCTGATCACTGAAGCATTTTGTTCCACTTTTACACTCATCAATGCTTTCCCAGCCTTGTTAAAAGGGCTTTAGCTTATCAGAAATCCATCCAAGACAAAATCTGAACATATGGCAAATATCACTCTTCCTGACACACCGAAATGTTGGAAAGGGTGTTTATGAAGCAAAAAAAGAAGTAATGTTGGGCTTTGCACGAATCCTGTGTGCCCAGTTTCAACAAAGATTTACTTAAAAATTGATCACATTACACTATCAGTGTCAGTCCTCAGCATAGAAGTCTGATAGCCAAAAAAATGACCCAAATAGTCATCTACTTCAGCAATTAAATGCCTCCTAAAACCCACTAAACCAAAATAACATGGTCACTAAACTGCTGGAACACCACTACATATTGAGTTGTGCTGCATTACTACTGGAATACAAAAAGAAGCATCAAGGAACTACTGAATCTTGCTTTAAGTGGCAAAAGGTTGCTATTAAAAACGGTAAATTTGGCTGTTAGACACTTCACATTTTGCATAAACTTTCGAACATATATATGAAATCCTTGCTTTTCTGAAAAGAAATGGTAATTTCCTTAATCTGTAAGGAAAGTAGTCTGAGATCTACTGCAGCGCTAAACTTCCTGTTTTCCTACCCCAAAGGATATGCAAGTGCTTTCTATTAATGCATTACCCCCCTGCATCATGAAAGCCTGGAATTTTTATTTACTTTTTTAACTCAACCACTTTACCTAGAAGCAATCTATATCAATCAAATGAGAAATCATATCACTAATTACTTTAAATCAACTTTCCTATGTACTGCATAATTTCATTACCAGTTAAATTGAATAGAATCTCTATATGCCCCAATAACTTAATGTCAAGGAATAATTCAGATTAGAAGGGACCTCAGGACATCCCAGAATTGGACATGGACCATGCTGAGCAGAGGGGGATGATCCCTTCCTTTGGGAAGGTCCTGGGGTTCCAGATATGCCCTGCTGACACTGCCTGCTGCCAGTGTGCAGGGCTGGCTCCTGCCCACTCCCTGTCAACAGCCCCAGCCTGCTGTTGGCACTGCATGGGACTCCTTCTCTAGTGCAGGACTAGGCATAAAATCATAGAATTGCTTAGGTGGGAAAAACCTCTGAGATCATCAGGTCCAACTGTTAACCCAGCACTGCCAAGTTCACCACAGAACCATGTCCCCAAGTGATACATCCACACATCTTTTAAATACCTCCAGGGATGGTGACTCAATCACTCCGCTGGGCAGCCTGTTTTCATGCTTAATAACCCCTTCTGTAAAGAAGCCTTTCCTAAGATCCAACTTAAAGCTCCCCTGGTGCAATTTGAGGACATTTCTTCTCATCCCATCACTTGTTACCCGGGAGAAAAGACAGGCCCACACTTTGCTACAATCTCCTTTAGGCAGTTGTAGAGAGCAATAAGGTCTCTGCTGAGCCTCCTTTTCTGCAGGCTAAACACCCCCAGCTCCCTCAGCCGCTCCTCCCAAGACTTGTGTTCCAGACCCTTCACCAGCTCTGTTTCCCTTCTCTGGACATGCTCCAGCACCTCCGTGTCTTTCTTGCAGTGGAGAGCCCAAACTGGACACAGGACTCAAGGTGTGGCCTCACCAGTGCCGAGGACAGGGGGACAATCACTGCCCTGGTCCTGCTGGCCACACTATACAGGCCTGGATGTCACCAGCCTTCTTGGCCACCTGGACACACACTGACTCAGGGTCAGCCTGGCTGCTGATCAACACCCCCAGGTCCTGGGGTTCTGGCTACCTTTCACGTCTCTTGGCAGCCTGTTCCAAAAATATTGCACTGAAAACATAGTTCGTTATCAAAACTAATGACTTTATGACATTTCTTCACAGCACACAGCCCTCTAACCACTAGGAGGTGCTACCACCAAAGGACAAGTCCAGGCCAGCACCTGGACTCGCGTACTAGCACCAAGTCAAACACCTGCAAAAAAGGAAAAGTTACTTTGTGCTGCCACTAGAATGCATGTGGCAACCGAATTTGAGAATTATTAACCGCAGAATAAAGCTTTACATTAGGCTATGAAAGATTAACACACTTTTCACCATGACTACTGATAGTTTACACTGTGAACAACTATGTTCTCTTTTCTAAGAGGAAGAGGTTAAATATTTGAGAAAAACATATTTAGTGGAATGACAGTCCATCTATAAACTCCACTATGCCCATGCTGTGAGCACCAAATAACGCTGTCCTGCCCAAACTGCAAAACAAAGCTTTTACATGGGATTTATTTCAATCCCATGTAAAGAAAATCCAAGACATCTATCGAAGTACTGCCACAAACCCCAACTGTGGTAAATCCACAAGCGAGGCAAGATAAACGTGCCCTTTTCATATTATTTTGCTGTAACACAGAAAAAACTTCTTAATCTGCATATAAATTCAACAAATAATGCAACAAAATTGTGTCTTGATTACAATTTGTAATTATTAGTGTTAACTCCAGATGACAGATATGAATTGCAGTAATCAAATCCATAGCTCATGAATATGCAGTGAAATGTACTGGTTATAATGGTGCACAATCTTGTATGTGGGGATTTAGAATTTGGGCAACAATGCTGAAGAAATGCAGAACATCTTAGGATTGCAGCTTGACAATTGAACCGTAAGTAAATCTAATGAAAGAAGTGCTTTCTGTTTCTTCCAAGAGTTTATTTACCTCCACCCATCATTGCAGCATTGCTTGGATTTAAGCAGTTCATTGTTTTTTTCAGCCATCACAATAGTTCTTCAAATACACTACTAGATTTAGACCAGAATGATGGGTTTTACTGGAATAACCAACCACATATATATGTCTGTACATACAGACCTGTATGTTGTAGACCAACATGTGTACCCCTGACAGATGCTGATTAAACAAAACAAAAAAAAAGTGAGTCTGGTAAAACATTTCAAGGGAAGATTTAAGAGGGCAGAGTTGTCTACCCAAGTGACATCCAGCTTAAGAGGAAGAGTCTAATTTATTCCAGAAATGTACTTGAAATAAGATTTTCATTTGGGGGCCATCAATCTCAAGTACCATGAAAGATAGAAACAACCAGTTCTGATGTATGTTCCCAAGTGGGCACAGCCAAGTAATTGTGTAGGATATGAACTCTAAACAATGATTAATATACAGAGAGTTGCAAAATCATTATTACATACACTGCCTCACATTTCCAACACACTGTAACTATAAAGTTAAGACAAAATATGACAAAAATATGGACAAAATACGTCCTCATGGCTGTATTATTCCTCAGGGAACTTCAAAATCAAGGCTTGGTGGGTAGAACTCTGCAATATAAACAGCTTTGCCGAACCATGTGGAAGGAATGCACAAGTTACATGAATCACAGAAAAATTTATCTCAATTTAGGTCAGCTATGATATCGTATGTTTTTGATAGGATTTAGAGTTTTAGAATCCCAGCTGCTTTGGCCTCCCCTGCCACCCTGTCAGCCACGCACAGAGGTACCCATGAGATCTCCCTGCCCCTCTGCAGTTGCTTTAAGCGGGGTGTATGTGGGAGGAGATCCCCCACACTCCCTGCACCTCAGCACGCACAGGCAGCAGGGTGCTTGGGCACTGCCTGCTGTACACAGCAACTCCCTGTCTGCTTTAGAGGAGGAGCAACATCTCACCTATGGCTGTTGGATCGAGCTGGCAAATGGAACAAGTAAAGTGGCAAGCTAACATGTGCTGAAAAACACCTACAGATCAACACCAGAATAGACATATCAATAATTTCTACTGATTTGCATTGTAGAAAAACCCTGCTAATAGTGAATGGGGGACTGAAGGGTTTCAGGAGTTTCCACTGTGCTCTATAAAACTGTTCCCAAGACTATAACTAACTATATTTCCTTTCTTTGGCCTCCTCTCCTATTTGCACATTGTAGCTCATGGACAAAGCTTTCTACATTTCCTAAGCAGGCCGACATGAGGCCAGGACCTCCACACAGCACCACTCCACCACCTCCTTCTAAAGGACACCCATGGAACAGTATCTGTGTTTAACAAACTCCTGGACCCACAAGCAGGTACCTTCAGGTCAAACCCACTGAGGAAAACTAGTTTCCAGTAAGCATCTGCAAAAGCAATGTGGAAATAATCATGGTATCATGTTAATTTATCTCTTAAATGCTTTTCAAGATACTTGAACCAAAGCAGGCCTTATTTTCATCTCCAGGGAACAATTTGTAGCAATAATATTTAGCTATTACTTTTCCAAATTGCTCAGTCTTTTTTGAAGGAGTAATTTCAATTCCTTCTAGTGGTACCGATTTGAGTACGTAGTCACTCTTTTCTAAACATGCCTAATGCTTTTCTGAAACTTCGAGAACAATCACTATATAAATTCAACTACTATAATCATGCTTATTTTATAAGGTTAAATAAAACAGATCTGCCATTCTCTTTGAATTCAAGGTTCTGATTGCTGCTAACCCAGCGCAGAAACTGCAATGCAGCATTTCCTATTAGTGTGAAGGAGAGGAAGTACCTTGAAACTAAACTTCTATAACAATAGTCTTAAGGATTGTTTTGTTTTCAAATGTGTTCATTACTTCTAAAGATAAATACTTTTTTTTTTTTAAATTGACCCTAAGGTTTACCATGGCTGTAGTACCACTGACTGACCATGCTGGAGGGGATTACCATGTTTAAAGTGAAAAGCAACTAGCACCATATCTGGCTGGAGATCTCACCAGGCAAAGCTAATGCTAACTGCTACCAGCTCCACAGTTTATTTTTCCTGCCATTTTAATTTACATCCATGTTTTGTTCAGAGATCACCAGTAACAGTTCCTCCTCACAAATGTGCAGCAATCCTCTTTTTCAAATAAATACCTAAGATCAGGTCTAAGCTTAAGGCTAGCCCCAGTATCATCAGAATCCCGCTGCCACACTCTTGAGTAGTCAAGAGAGCCCATAACAGGAAAAGCCTAATGAAGGAAAACTTCTTGCCCTGAACCCTCACCTTACTCATGACTTAATGAGGACTCTTTTCATTTTCAAACTCCTCCTTCAATCTCATTTCCAGTTCCAGAATTTGGTATAAATACAAAAAATCACATGCCAGCTGCAGCTGCCAGGTGCACCACAACCTCCCCTCTTCCTCTGGCTTCTCAAAACCCACTCTTCTCCTCCACCATCTACATTTGCTTATGACTCACCACCACTTCCATACCTGGCCAGCAGCAGAAAATAGAGAGCATTCCAAGAGGTTAAAGCAAACACAGGTGACAGCTACTGGAAAAAACTTATTTAAGAGCGTGCCCCTTCCATTTACCAGAGCAGTATTCTTTCCAACCAGATACTGCAACCCCCTCACAGACCTAACTGCACTAGCACCCTTCAACATAAGCAAAGTTTGCCACATTAAGCCCCGAGAATGAATCCACTAATGCAGAAAGATGGCAACCAGCACTAAAAACCTCCTTTTACTTCCTTAGTTATCTTCTCCCTTGTCACCTCCAGCGATAGGGAGCAGCTAACAGCAGTGCATTGAACTCTAACCCATTACACATCTTTCAAAATCGCTTAAATCTCTAACAGCATGTCTGCACTCGTCAAAATTCAAGCAGAAGACTTTATTAAGAGAGAAGCAAAACCAGCTAGTCTTCTTGACCAGAAAAGAAAGCAATAAAAAATAACTATTAAAATCAGTGAAGCAATGCCAAGCCCTATTTCAAACAAGAGGTAAACCTTCTTCAGCTGAGTTGTGAGTGTATCACATATAAAATTGTAAAAACTTTTTCATTTTTTGAGCTCAGAGCACTTCAATTTGCATCTCCATTAGTTTTGATTAATATAAGAATGATATGACAGTGCTGGTTTTAGTCATAAGTTATACCGTGGTCTAAATTAGAAATTCCCATTTTTGTAACAAAGACAATTTTGGCAGGAGGTACAGAGAATTACTGCAATTGCATGCACAGGGACAATGTTAGAAATATACTCAAGCACACCATAATATTCCCCCTAGAATTATACCTTCAAGCCTGGTAAAACCCAAGTAATTGTCTCTCTTCTCTTCTGCTATACAAATTAGAGAGTATCCTTTACTTAGTCAAACCTGAGTTTGAAACCTCCAGTTTCTAGTCCTTTATGTGCTTTCAGAGCCTTATTGAAAACGTTTTCAATGTAACAGCTTAATTATACTGTATACATACACAGAATCTAAGAATTATTCATAACTAATGGCAAAAATAAGTTTCACACAGGATTGAGTAAAAACTAAAAAAATAGAAAAAACTTATGATTCATTTAGGTGCAGCTCATCTGTTCACAGAAAAGTAGTATTTTTTAAAATACTGCAACTTCTATTTTCTGTAATTAACTCCTGTAAAACACATACAGTATGCTAGAGACTAAGAAGAATAAGCAACAAACCTTGTCTAATAAGGTATAGAGAAATAAAAAAAAAAAAACAGGTTCTTAGAAAATGCATGACTTTTCTTTCAGAAAACCAGTTTATATTATGCACCTGGGATCTCTCCAATGGGTTTCCCACCAAAATGCAGATAGAAGAAGAAAGCTCTAGTATCTCTTGCTAGCTTTGAATGATCAGTGTAAGGCTGCAGGTAGGTACATGGAGACAGTGTCTTCAACTCCACTACAGAGAAAAATCTGCGTGTTGTTCTGTAACGTAGTAGAGCAAAAAGAAAAGGCGTTGATGAATAGAAAGAGACTAAAATATGGTGTCTTTTTGTGACTGGTTTAGCATATGGTTTAGATAGCATACACCAACAGCTCCCCAGCCAGGACTGCATCAAGCCAACCAAAGTTTTAAACCATTTCATCTAACCACAAGGCTCCATCCACGTATTTTTGCAAAACACTTCAAATAAATTAATTTAACTTTGCAAGTTTTCCCCTAGCAACCAACAGGCCTTTGTTTTGTCTCTTCTATATTAATAGCAACTGCACTGTTAAAAATACAATGAAAGTTTCAATAACCGAAAGAAAAATGTATTTTTTATAAAACCCTCATACTTTTTTAAATATCGAGATGTCTGGACTGAGAGCAGCTTGCAAGCATCAAAATAAAAACCTTGTGTGTATACATATATGTATATACACACACACCCCCCCACTCTTGTATATGAAACCTGCTCTCCAGTTCTTAAAGCCAAGAATACTGTTCTTGAAGAAGTCTACCTCAAAGTCTTTGTATATGGGTTCTCAGATTGCTCTTGTACTCTGCGTACTCTGTTTTGATTCAGAAGAATAATTATGCATGCTTACACAATTGAAAATATTCCATTAAATAAAATCATTTTTATTTTCCAGGAACAGGGCGCCTTGCTTTCTAAAGGAGAATTCCTCAGCTTGGCAAAGAGTCTTAGAGCTGCTTTTACAGGCTTTTTCCTACAGAAACGTAACTCATGGCCATGTACAGATTAAAGCTCCAGCACACAACAGTGGGACGAACAACTGCACACACTAATTGGTTACACACAGCACCTACACCTGGGCACTGAGCTGCTCCATGGCTGCACCAGACAGGCTGCTAGGAGAATTCCCAGGGAAGATCCTGGTCTATATATAGTGAGCTGATCAGATACAGAGAGGTCATGAACTTTCATTGGTTAAGACACAGAGCAAGATCCACCAGCTGCAAGAGACCGATAAAGCTGCCCAGGGCCTTCACTGTCCTCCAAACGGGCAGAATCTCCAATACACAGACCCAAACTCCTTTAAAGCTAAAGGGGGGGAATCAAAGTTTTGCTGTATTTTCATGCATTAGTGATGAAGAAAAGGGAGATGCAAGAAACCAATTCATGTAGGCCTCAATTTAAAAACCAGACTGTTTATACGAGTAGATGCAATAAATCCCATTTCTATAAGGTAGGTGGGGGGACATAAACACAGTGCACACAGGGAGGGACTGCACTCTCCCAGCTGTTGGAAATCAGACTGACTCATAGCAACACCCTCAGCTAGGCCAAACTTCTGTTCCAAGTCCACATGCGTGGACTTCATCAGGAGGTTTGCATCATACAGCAAAATTTAGCCCTAATAACATTTTATTTCACTGGATGACTCACACACTTTCTACTCTTCTGATTTTGTAAAAGGCTGACATCATTTCACTCTCTTCTGCACAGGTTGCAGGTTGTTACACTAGGAATGCAGTTCCCTTTCATTGAGAAAGACGAAGTAAAATACAAAAAATTAGCAATAAAGTAAAATTTTGCCATTTGAAAAAAGAGAAATATTTTAGCCAGGTTAGAGATACTGGAAATCATCCTCACCCTTAGGAGAAAGCTTTCTTAAATGCCAGCTTTGTGCAAACCAAGCTTGAAGTAAAAATGTCAGTTTACTCAAAGCTTTTCTTTGATCCAAAGCTTTTCTAGAAGAGACTTCAGTGTCAGTGATTAAGACATCCAACATCTGTGCTGGAAAAGCTGCAGGTTTACTGAAAGCTCTGCAGAGTATGACCTTGCTGCCAGACCTCCCTCCTCCCTCTCCGCCCAGCTGAGCATCCCTGTTCCGTGAGACTTCCTCTCTCTGAAACAGCCCCCACAGGCATTTTAGGAAGTGTCTTTCACAAAAGCTATTCCTTTGATTAAAATGTTGGAGGGAAAAAACCTTACTTATTTCCACACAACAAAAAATGTGTTCCTTAGCTAGTTCTATTACTTGAAACCATGGTTGTTTCAAAATTCATTTAGCTTTAGGAAAAAAAAGGTAATTTAAACTGCCCTGGACTCAAAAGCTTTTAAAACTCTAAAGCTTGTATAAAACATTCTTTTTGGACTATCAACATCAGATGAGATCAAACATAATACTGTAATAGCAAAACAATCTCCTAAAATATAAAGACAAGGAAAACAAAACACACATTCTCTGGAACTCTGGAGTTTTTCATGCTTCCTATGAGAAGCACAATCTTGTTACACAATACAATAGAACATATTCAAGCTGTTCTCTGCACTGGTCTGTAAAGTAAAAGCAGACACATTTATGCTGATAATTCAGAACAAGCCATATCTTCTAAATTAAATCCATTTGAATTTAGCACACTGATGTTTTAAAGTGATAATTTATAACCTCATGCCATAAATCAAACAAAATCTCCTAAACTTTGAATTTTACAGCAGTCTTTTCTGGATAACTGATTTTTTAAAAAAAAAATTTAAATAAAACTTCCTTGAAATTTTTAGTAGTTTAGCACTTGTCCTTTGATAAGCCACAAGCCACCTTCAAGATTCCCAGGAAAAAGGTCATGTTTTCAAAACAGCTATTCTTCCAAACACCAAACAAACAAACAAAAAATTTCATGCTTAAGCTTTCATTCTCACGTGTTCAGAAGACAAATGTTCCACTGAAACAATTAAGTCATTATACAAATGGCAGGTATCAGAAATACTTCCATAAATAATTACAACTGCATATATCACTCTGCACAGAGATATCCAGGATGAAATATTTGGACCTTAGTCACAACTGAAAACGTGTCTGCATTTCTATTCACATCACCATGTCAATCCAATAGGGTAAAAAAAAAAAAAAGTTACATTTCCTTTAGGATTTTCAGACCTCAAATATTAGACATGTAGATGCAAAGCTTTCTTTTGAGCTCACCTTTTCTGTGAGCATCAAAACCAGGTGAGGCTACAAGTACTTATTGAAAAATGTGAGGAGAAGCAGAGCTGGGTGGGGTGTGCAGAGCACGCCCAGCGCAGCTCCAGCGCTGCTGGCAGCAGAAGCGCGGGTGAGCGGCGCACGGATGACGCGGTGACGCAGAGGGGAAGCTCCCTGCCATCTCCTCCTCCACCCCACCTTATTACTGATGTTACCACAGAAGCCAGAGATTTCAGCAAGAACCAGAGTCCTGCTTTGCCAGAGATGGACCATCTGCTTCAGAAAACTTACAGCTCATAGTTGATCCAGTTGAAATTTCACTGATTGACCTCAGTGAATTTCCTAAAATCCATTTTATTATTTCCAGAGAAAAGTGTGGACAGAGGTGTGCCACAAGTAGGAGGTAACCAAAAGTTGTCAATGCTAATTTTGCTACTTTTAATTCTGGAACACCCAGCCTATTTTGGTGCAAGTTCAATTAAACGAGAAACACTTTCCACTTTTCTGATAGGCGTGAAGTACAGACTTCATGCCTGTTACACTGCTTGCATTCCATGGCAAAAGGGCTCTTCTCCTTTGCCTCTCTCTGCCTGGTTGCTTCTGAAGCCAAAAAAAGAAAATAAAAGGGGGCTTCAGACCAGAAATAAACCTTCGCATACTCTAGCCAGCAGCAAAGCAATTTTTGGGAAAATTGCACAAATCCCTTAGAGACTCTGGGGCTTTGTCCCACACCAAGAAGGCTTAAGAGTCTAAATTATATGGATGAAGCATGGGTTAGCTAAGGCAAACACGAGGGAGGGCACAGGATCAGTTCAGTGGGTGATGCTCATCCATCTTTTGAAGATGTGCTGAAAAAGCTCTAAGCACAACACAGAAACGGCACAGGAAAAAGGGATA
This sequence comes from Gymnorhina tibicen, assembly GCA_013399875.1. Taxonomy (NCBI): domain Eukaryota; kingdom Metazoa; phylum Chordata; class Aves; order Passeriformes; family Artamidae; genus Gymnorhina; species Gymnorhina tibicen. The sequence continues at coordinate 1,362,616 of VXAZ01004042.1, forward strand.
AAAAAAGGGGGGGCACATGGAGAACTCAGAATTTGTCGTTTCTAACAGATCTCCATCCTCTAAAAGAAAAACTCGTTATCATTTCAGCCAAACTCTGCAAAATACAGTTTGTCTTTGGACTACAACTTGCAGTTCAAACTTTCACAGGGCAGCCCAGAAACAGTGGAATAATAAGCATTTTGTGCAATTACCTCGTATTTAGCTTTAGATTATTTCTGCCTACATAAGTCTCTTTTGTTTCAGTCTCACAGACAAAAGGAAAAGGTTATTTGAGACTTCTGTTTCTGACATTCTCTTTTGATTACAGACTAAATCCAAAAGAGACTACACCGAAAGGCCAAGACAAACGTGCAACCACATAATTGGTCTGGCTCAAATGGCACTGAAGTCAGGAGAAAGCGTCCCCAACTCCACAGAGATTCAGTCTGTGCTGAAAGCCACATTAAACTCTGTTTACTGTTTGCCTGAAAAGCCATATACATATGCTACGGGAATGTTTTGCCAAGCTCGAGCTGTGATGGTAGATATACTATAAAAAGCCCTAGTTGTCTGCCAAGACGCGTATAGCACATCTGCATTGTTTTTCTTGCTCACCCTCAGAAAACATTTTAATTTGGCATAGAGCATCATGTTTTATTCTAGTGAAATTCTTGCAAGAAACACTTGAGAAGCAAAGCAAATAAATGAAGTTCAGAAATACATTTGATTCCTAACCCATGAAATGTGCAAAGAGGAAACCTGTCATTTTGCTATAAAGCAGGCACTGTGCTATGATACAGGGCAGTTGGCACACATGCATAAATAGTGAAAGTGTGTCATAATATGAAAGATGTCTATACAACAGCCAGCTTATTAGTTTATATGACCACCTCCTTCAGCAGATGAGAGCAGAATTGGTTTATACCAGAGAACAGCTAAAAGAAAATTCTCAAACATATTGCACATGACTTCAAGGAAAGAAGGAATAAATTAGGGAATTTCAGTGTAATATTATTACTAGAAGTTTTGCTCGGCTACAACATGCAGGACAGAAACAACTAGAGGTCATACATTTTACTCCCCAGCACAACACTACTTCCTGCCCCTGAAAAGACACCACTGCCAAGATCTGAGCCACCCATCCATTAATGGTTTTTTATATACATTTTTGTTTCTTATTCTGTTCCTGTTTATGTTGATAAAAGTTTTTTATTTACTGTAGTTAAATTAATATCGGAAAAAGTTTCATTTTCAAAAAAATAAAATCTAGGCTAAAATTATTTTGTAATTCATAATACAGATTTTTTTTTCCAGCTGCTTTTGGAAAGGAGAAGGGAGAACCAAGACACACTTAAGAATGTAGTATTTACCTTTTCAGTCTTCAAAACAAAATTCTAATGCTGACATGCTTGGGGCAATCTCTTCACGCCCTGCCACCACCTGCAGAAGTCCAGTCTTCAGCAGCATGGTCAATTGTAGGGATGGGGTAGAGGAACAGGACTGCCCCAAGCCAGAGGGGACAGAGGGGAGGCAGAGGTGCCTGACAGGCTGGACTAGGAATCACATTCCCCTTGGGACAGCACGGCATCAGCAAAGCACAAAACACAAGCCAGAGCTTGATGGGACACAGCTCTCTGCCCACCTGCTGCTGACCCACAGCCAATGTGACTTACCCCAGGGATGCTGTGACCAATGGCCCCTGGCAATAGAAGCAAGTTAAGCAAGTTCATGTCCCCAGGCCTCCCCAAGCTCTCTCCTGCATCCCTCAGTACAGCCTGGGTCTTTCTTTTTGCTATTTCTTCTCTCCTTAGTCAGCTTTTACATCTGTAAGTAAGCAGCTCCCAAATGCTGCCTCTGCAGCAATGCAAAGCACAGCAGGGAAAACAGGGTGGGGAGAGCAATGCCAGCAGTAGCACTGGCTCATGTTGGCTTCAGCAGCTATAAAACAGCCTCAAATTCAACCCACGGGCACTTTGGCCAACCAAAGCACCAAAAGCCCTCAGTCTGCTGGATGGCAATTGCCAGCACCTGGCACCTCAAGTAAACAAAACCAATGAGGCACAGAGGCCTCCTCCATTTCACCAAGAACTATCATTGAACACACAGGGGAGGATGGGAGACAAATTCACTGTAGGTTGGCAAAGGATAACAAGATCCTTCCCAGCTTCCTCACCTTTCCTACTGGGGGAAAGAAAAAGAAAAAAGTCTAAGTTACGCAGGTTTTCCAAGCCCTCCGCCAAGCAGGGACAAGATACCCACACAGACCAAGGACAAGATACCATAGCAGAAATCATGGATGCAAACTATCTGTCTCTGGGGGAGGAAAAAGTCCATATGCCACAGCCACCATAAACCAGGAAACCACAGATAACCAGACCACACATGGTCTTCAATATCCTCACAAATATACTGCCCAAATACTAAACTGCTGCTGAGCAGCCATTTCTGTACAGTAAATCCCCACTGTTTGTATCAGAGAACAAGAGAAGTTATTCCCAGCATAATGCACTGTTGAGGCTTGTAACATGGACCAGCTCCTTAGATACCATTACTGGAAGGCAAGAAATGCAGAGGGGAAGGCAGTCCTCCTGTGGCTTAAGGAAGTTCACTCTGCAGTCATGTGCACCCAGTTATTTCAATGATCCTTAAGACAAAGCGTCCCAACCACCCGAGCTCCAAAATTCCCTCTGCTGCCAACACCACTGCCCAAACTGTTCACACCTGCAACAGTCTCTTGGCATTCACCACATACATACCAAAGGGCTCCAGCATCAGTGTCACTTCACACCAAGCCTTTCAAACACTCTGACCGGCTCCTATGAAGCCTTGACCATCTGGCAAACAGGAATTACACCAAAAAAAAAAAAAAACATTTTGCAAGACTTCTTGCAGGAGAACAGTAAGTTTCTCTGGTAACTTATTTGTTTTGTTGATATTGAACCTTCTTAAATACTAAGGAAAATTAAAATGCACAAAATCATAAATAGCAGGCATGTCTACAAAATGATGCATCTGTCCTCCAAGAAACACAGGAAGCTTTTGTTGGTTTTGTTTGGGGGTTTTTTGTTGTTGTTGTTGTTTTTGGTTGGTTGGTTGGGGTTTTTTGGTAAAAGTGTTAGAAAGCAAGAAAATCAAGAGTCAAATGACAATGCTGGAAGTGAATCTGTGGACAAAACAAATAAAAAATTTTGTCTGCTTTGCTCCAACTCTTTGGAGTATTATTAATGTGGCTTTCTCAAAATACGCAAGTTATAAAACTAATTACATACACAAAATGCTTAGCAAAAAATATCTGATTTACTGGAGTCTTTAAAATAGGAAAGTTTAGCTGAAGAAATAGCTGTTGGTGCAATAAAATGTAGGTACTGCTGCACAAGATAGAAAGCTGCTCCATACCCAAGAATTTAGCTGCTACATCATGTTGTACAGAAAACACAACGAAAATGACAAAAACCAAAACGAATGTAAACTAGCTTCCTCCATTATCTGAGTTCACTGTTAAAAAAATCATACTCTATTCAAAATTATTTTGCATTCAGCTGTATTTCAGATTGCATCCCCATCCAGTCACTCAAAACCAACAAGAAACCCAGCAGGGCCCAGGCACTGTTCCCCTGAATGTGAAGCATTCATGAGTATCCAATCTGCACTTTGGCTCTTGGCACTACGGATGTCTGGTCTTAAAACCTTCTGCAGACTACTTTTTTTTTAAATAACCATCCTGGGCATCTCATTTTGTTTGTAATACCCAGAGTTGCTAGACTGTGAACACAAACACACCTCACTGCAAATGCAGTTTGAAGTATGACAGCAAGGATGGGTAAAGGAAATAAAAACATGGGTGACGGGAAGGTGTTCTGTTCTTCCAGTTTCTTTCTGTTCAGGTGCTTTCTTTAGGACAAAACTATTCCTTTGATTAAAAATCTGGTGCATCCATATATCACAGTTACATTTATAAGCCTTGCACTACATCCTTACTCAGGTTTGCTTTCACTAGCTTGACTTTTAAACAAGCTCAGCTGGTTGTTTTTTTAAAGCTTATGATTAAGCAATTCTTCTTGCAGGAATCAATGCTGTGCATTACACTTAAGTGGGCTCAGGCTTCCCTTCCTGGTGTCCCTCAGTGTATGTTTATACTTCCCAGAGTATTATTTCCAGTGCAGAGCTTTAGGAAAGGAAGCTCACTCTGAAACGCAGACAGACTGTGTTCAGAACTGGTGCCAGAAACCTTCCACAATGCACTGCAAAAAGGGCTCTGCAACAGCCACAAACATTCTGCACTCTCTCCCATTTTCTGCATATTCCTGCCTCCATTAAAAAATAGATCATTCACTTCCTAGCAAACTAAAGTACATGCAAACAATTTGCTTTCTCAGTGTTTTTTCTTTTTCCATTTATTTAGACTGAAAGAAGTTCATACTTCTAAAAGAAAAACTTAGGGCAAGCCTCGCCCATCTTGTCTGGAAAGAATGTGGTTCCTTGACTTGAGAGGGAAAATAAAATATGAATACAGTGAGAACAGAGGGAGAGGAAGAGGGTAGGGGTAATACATGTGTGGGGGTGTTGGGTTTTCTTTTGGGTGTTGTTTTTTTGTTTGTGCTTTTTTTTAGCTCCTGTTGTTGTTCTGTTGGAAAGATTTTTTAACTTCACAGGTATCCTGAAGTATCAGAAGATTTAGGAGCAAAACAGATTTTCTCTGCAAGAACAGTACTTGAACAGTAGGCTTGGGAATACCTGCTTTTCATTTCAAAGTACATTTAGCATAATGTTGTATATATATAGCAAGAATTGCCTCTCAAGAACTCTAGAGAGCTCTGTTCTAACAGAACGGGCAGGATGCTTAGTGCCTTCTGTAGTTACAGGGTGTGTTGGGAATACTGCTACTGGAAAATTTGGAGCAATACTCTCACTTTTATGATCTCAAGTGAGAATTTTGCAATATAAGCAAAATATCACAAAGCAATTTTTCATTAAATCCTGTGCCTTCAATAAGCTTACAAAAGCTTCCATTCTTATAAATCTGTTTCTCTTCTCTGTTAATGACATGGACATGGTTACTAAATGGATACAGTACCAGTCCAGAAGCACAAGTGATACTCACAACACATTACAAACTTTAAAGGGACACCAGTGCCGCCTGCCACGAATACCAATACTCCTCAGTGTTGTGGTGACTCCCAGCAGCACAGCCCAGCCAGCAGATTATCTGGGCACCAAACATCAAACACATCTGCAAATGCAGGTCAGGTGGCAACACTTTGAATAGTCCCAATGCTCAGCTCAGGATGCTGGAGCAGGGAGATGGGAGATGGGTAAAAGATAAGGGAGCACTGCTGGGGCTGTGACTGCACAACACACTGTGCCCAGGGAAGCAGGAGGGGCCACAGCCACAATTAAGACCTGCTGCAGGTGTGTAGGACCCCAGAGAAGACAAGGCACCACTTACCAAGCCTTCCCAGTGAACCTGAGCCTCTGCAAGCATATATGTTGCAACACAGATCTTTGTCAGTCACTGGATGGTAAACAGAAACCCGTGGTGCAGTGGGATCACTGGCACAGGACTCTCCATCAAGGTGTTCATAACGAAGCAGTGAAGCACACACAAGGGTAACCTTCACACTGTCATTATCTGCCCCCATGGGATTCAAATGAGCTTCTGTAATTACTTGTAAATCTTGACATACAGTAAAACTTCTGGTAAAACAAACCATACTACTCCATGGAAAGGATTTAGCAATTTTTGGTTTTTTCTGGGGAAAAAAAAATTTAAAATATAGAAGAGTGTCTAGAAGTTTTTCAGTGGTTGAAATAGCAATCTCCTCCCAACCTAAGGTAACTACAGAATTCACAATTCCACTTGAAAAAAAAGTCACATCAGAAGAGTCTTTTTACAACCATTGGTTTTATACTAAAATATTTTAGTAGCAAGATCTTAAAATTTTGCATCAACAGCAGAAACCCCTACAGTTAACTAGGCAAGTAGACTGCCTCCAAGAAATTATCAGTGAAACAATGTAATTATTTACACTTAAACGCCTCTGTCAAGAAATAAACAAAAGAATAAATAAAGTTAATAAATACCTGAGCATTTATTAAATGAGAGGAAGGCAAAGCATGATAGTTCCAGGCAGGATGGGCAGAGAACAGCACCTTTCAGATGCTGTGTATGCATCTCAGTGGGACCCATCTCTCCCCTTTGACAGGGGCAGTCACACTACCATGCACTGCTGCAGAGATGGGCAACACCCAGCTGGGAAACAACAGACTTTTACATCATAGCAGACCTATTTACAGATCCAGCAGTGACGCGTTTTGGTGTCATTTGTTGAGTTTGACAGGCAGCAGCATAAATAGTGGAAGAGAGGTTTCTGTAGCCACATATCCTCTGCACTGTCCCTTTAGTACTTCTCCTTCTGTTTTCAGCTTTATCATTTAGATAACATAATACCTGTAGCAAAATAAAGCATTTTGTCTCTGTCCTTCATGATTTTATTTTAAATCAATTTATAAAGCAAGAAGAAGGGAACATGGAAGGTAAGACAATGCAGCCTTGCAAAAGCAATGAGATCTTCACCTCAGGGAAATTGCTTTCTACTGAAACAAGACACAAGCTTCTTTTTGTTGTCATCAAAGAATTAACTAGAGAACATGCCAATAATTTATAAGGAAGTAGACATGAGCATAAATGATGGAAGGAGGGGAAGATCTACTAGGTTCTGTGCTGCAGAAAGGCAGAAGACGGTGATGGACAAAGAGCAGAAAGTTTTACTCAAGGTCCAATGTTTCTTAAAAGAATTACAGATGGGTAACACACAGCTCGGACTTGGAAAAACATCTATATATTCCTCCTGTTGATGTCACTGGAGTCTGTAGGTGCACAGTATTTGAAGTAAGAGTTCCAGCATTCTGCTGCCCCAGTTTTTCCTTTGTGCAGAAAGAGGAATGTGAATATCAAGCAGTCTTATTAAGTAGGGGAGGGGAAATAAGTGTGCAAGTGTTTAAATATAGAAAGATGTCCCCAGCATGCATTAGGTGTTATTAACGCCCTCACTACTAAAATGTGAACCAAATGAAACAAAGAGGTGCCTGCAGGGAAGGACAGTTTTTCTTAATGGGAGTTGGTTTCTGGGTCAGGAGATTTTTTGAATTACCCCCAGCAGCACCAGCATGGTAACTCCTTCAAAAGCTCAAGGAGGACTTAAACTGACTGCGTGTTGCCTTCAACTACAAGTTCACCCTGGTGTATATACTCAGGCAACTTTTGCTTTCCTCCAGCTCTCCCATGATTACAAACAAATATGCAGTTGTCAAACATTTCCCTTCCTGGTTCCTGTCTCTTTTTTCATACACAGCACAAATGCTTCTTCAGTCCCACTCCTTGAAGACACACTGCTCTCCCTTCCCCCAGCCCTCTCCAATGAATTCTTAAGCAAAAGCAAAAAGGAAAAAATTCTTTCACAACTCTTTTTCTCACTAATTTTGTCCAAAGGCTACAGAAGTTTCTGGTCCACTTCAAAGTGTTGCTGGCAGGGCCATAACTGAACCTTCTTCCCTCTTCAGTACAGGCATTACCAGAAGGATGATTATCCTTCTTGGCCTTATTATTCCTTGCCTCTGGCTACCCTTCTCCATTTGGGAGCTAACCTACTTGCTCATCAGGTTCTTCCCCATTCTTGCCACTGCTGACATTTTCCAAAGCTTCTCTTAGAGCGACCACTTGCTTGCCTCACCCAAAAAGTTCCATTTTGGCTCCAACCCATTCTCAGCAGAAGGCTCTGCCCCCCTTGCAAGTAACAACCCCACAGCCCTGGGGGACAGCCATGCACAAGCTCCCTCCCCATGTCCACTGTACCAAGGAGGGAAGCACTGCTGCTTCTACGAGAGTCAACATCTAGACTTGCAATAGGCTCCAAGCACAGGTGAAAAGTCAACATGTGTCTTGTTTTAGGATCAAAAAACATGTTTAAGATGACAAATGCATACAACCTAAAACTGCTATTGATGTCAATGTCAGTAATGGTATCAAAAAAAAAAAAAACCAAACCCAACCCCGAAACTTTGAGAATCCCTCACACTCCAGCTGCCTACCGGTTCTGCAAGTTTACTTCATTTTACAAAGCAATGGCAGTTTTTATAAGTCTTTTTAAAGCACTATTCAAAACCCAGGCTAGAGGGCTGAGAAGGCACAAGATCATTCCAAATAAAGAGGTAATGGTAGGAATGAGAAAGACAAAGCTTATGGTCATTACAGACAACTGTACGCTAACCTCCCTGATGAAGTATGCAAGTACTCCTAACAGTTCTTCAGAGTTTCCACATGTTTTTTTTCCCAGAAAAATCTTTTAAGTTGCAGTAGAATAAGCAACACCTGAATGCAATGTAATTTAAAGAGGATTTAATTGAAAAAGATAATACATTTTCCCTGGAAGGAAGAATTCCTTCTTCTTACCAGTGTTGATACTGGTATGTATTTTTACAATCCTAGATAGCCCTATTTCTTTCACTCAGACACCAGCACCTAATGAGCACAGATATTGTAAATAATTCACAGTAAAATTCTATGTTGAACATGCACCATGCATAACGAAAAAGATTTTAGAGCAGTCTGGTTTAAGGCTGGGAGCTGTTAATTTGAATACTTCATTTCAAACCACTATTAACGTCAAGATGTTCAAAGCCCACTTGTATCAGCCTGGCAATGTTGGCACAGCAAGACTTTCGAGAACCTCAAATTTGTGCAAATTTCTGAAGTGAATACTCTGACAAATTAAAAGCTTCAAGGAAGTAAGTAATAAACTAGAAATTTTAGGATTTACCTGGTGTGAACTCTCACGCTAGCAAGGCCTGACCAGGCAAGCTTTGTGCACTGAAAAGGTGCTTGGTTTTTTGTCCTGAATACCCAGCTGCTTCACAGGTCACTGCAGATGACAAAGCATCTTCTACCTTTCAACAGAATTTGGCTGAACCAATGTGTTCTCTCATGCTTGATCACTAACTCACCACATCCAGATTTACTGTTTCATGGTAACTGCTGTTCATGATACTTTGTATTTGTTGACACTAAGCAGAGATAAAATGCTGAGAATTCCCACCTGGATTCACAGAAACAAGATCTCCCAGCTGTGAAGCATCTTTTTAAAGGACAAAAGGAGCTCCAAATTAAAAAAGTAATGGTGTCATCACCACGTAAGCAGCTCCTCTGGCTTCACATCATGTTAACAATACTACACCTGAATTTCAGTACACACAAGTATAAGTATCAGTGTTCACCAGGAAAAGTTGGGAAAATGCCGCATGGAAACTGAGGAAGAACTGACAAAGCTCACAGGGCTCTGCACTGAGGAGCAGATTTGCTTTAAAATACCCACTCTGCTCCCAAGTGCCCAGTGCCCACCAGCACACGCCCTTCATCTGCGAACCCAATGAACACTCACTTAAATACTGCAGGGAAAAACACTGGGTAAGACCCACACTGGGAAAAACAGTAATAATAGCAATAATAAACCAGTGATACACAGCACAGAGTTACTAAGGATTTCAGTGAGAAGCAGTGCAAAAACAAAAAGACGGCTTCCTGGTAAAAAGTCTTTCTAAACTGATTTTATGATCACTAGGCTAAGAAACACCAGTTTTCAGAAGGGTTTTTCATTGCTCACATAAACGAAGACATGGCTTGCAAAATAACCAAAAGAAATGTATTTTCATATTCCATATAAATATTCCATATTCCTCTAACTTAAAACAAAACAGCTCTGGCAGTTAAAACGGTTTCAGTAGAAGAGCTAGATTTGCAGCCTTGAAACAATTCTCAGTATTTTGCTGAGCAATGGCAAGCAATAAATATTATAACAATAGGGATTGTTATAACTGACAAAAATCTCAGTTCAAGAACAACACCAGAAGTGGTACAAAGCTTCTGATGCCTGCTCATCCTGAACCGGAAACATTACCCCTCAAGACTGCAAACGAGCATTTCACCTCTCAGTACATCTGGATCCAACATTTTGTGACAACTTGTTTGTGTGTGATAGCATTCATGCTATGAAATGAACTGGAAAAAGTTTTACTGCCAAATTTACGAACACTAGCAAGCTGTTAACTTCAGCTTTATTCCACAACAGTGCAAGTAACTGCCTGCAACTTTTTAGACCTGCTTATCTTTTAACAGGCTGTCTGTAAGGTAGGGTTACCTGACACTGACTACCTCCATAAGGGCATTCCACTACAAACTTCATTTTTTAAATTACATTATATAAATTGCCAAACAATACACTTTGTTTGCCCCAACACACTATATAACAACTCCCTACTTGCAGGAAGAACTGTTTTCTTCTTATACTTTTTAATTAGAGTTACAAAATGCTTACAGTAGAAGGAACAATGGCCCTGATTTCTTTTCAAACAGCTTCTAGATGTGCTGCAACACGCCTATGTATCTGATTGACGCCACTTTTCACTGCACAGAAATGGTGATACAACCCTGGTACTTCTCTTGCACTTTTTCCAGCGTTCCCAGTATTTATACTTCGCATCTCATATGTAAGGGTAAGGCATGTGCAAAACCTATTTGCCTCTACCACTCAGCTGTCTGGTTTCAAAGTTGCGGGAAATACGGATCTTGAAACACAATTTAGTACACTATTTAGCTGAAATAACCAATTTTAAATTATTTACTGTAACACGTAAAAAGTCAGTATGAAGTTTTATACAACTAGGAAGCAATAATGGGGAAAAAGTTAGATTATAGACATGAACAGCGTCTTATGCTTCTTTTTTTAAACCTGTGGGTTTGGAAAGTTTCTCTGAGCTTATTTAGAAAAATACATGTAGGATTTTTCTAAACAATTTGAAGTTTCTGACCTTAAAAAAAAAATCATAAAATTATTGATAAATAGGAGTAAATACCTTACGTGGGAGAAGCTGGAGTGTGCCAATCTGTCACCTCAAGAACAGAAATAAAGAAGCCTTTCTCAACATGGCTCAGCTCCATGGAGTTAAGTAGTCCCCAGGGTAGAGGGAATTCTATACCTCAAGAATGAGTTAATAAGCACAATATCATACAGACATTGTCTAGCCCTCACAACATCCTGCAAGGCATCAACATTTCTATCCCATGTAAAGACACTGCAACCTATCTATGGCCACACAGAGAGCTAGCGGTGCTTTTCAGGGAGGTAGCTGTTGTTTTTCCATGCATATGTTTACTTTTACACACAGCAGCCACTCAGCAAGATCACACCCTAGTGTAAAAGGGGACCTGTGACAAAGGGACACATGTAATGATTGGGACCCACCTGAGCCACCTGGACAGTCTGCACTGGAAATGTGTGTGCCAAAGTAATTGCAGCATGCTGCAGCCAGCTCCTGAACTCTAAAAACTGAGCTATTTCACATGGCTACTTCAGGACAGGTGAATCACATCTTAAAGACATTTATTTCTCTGCACTGCCTCTGAACAGAGTTTATGCAGACTCCAATCTTGTTGGTTAACAATTAGGCTACATAAACTCTGCCCTACACATCAAACTTAGCTGAGGTGAGGGAGATGAAGATAACCTAAGTATGAGGATATCAATTTGTAGTATCAATAAGAGCTGCATTTAGAGATTTATGCATAATCTCTGTGTAAAAAAAACAGCATTTAATACAAGAAATTATGCTACAAAAGTGTCTTAAACCATCCACAAGAAGCTGACAGTTACACAGACCAACCTGGGTAACTGTCCCAAACTGGGTTTTAATTCTCAGTATGGAATATGAAACAAAAACAAGGGTAAGGGTTTTGGAGGTAGCAGCACACACATCTAGTGATGTGCGACAGCTCTCACACACTCTGACATTAAATCTCATAGTGGCAAACGCTCTCTGTGGATAAACCCTGACAAGCACAAGCCTTTTCAATGAAAAATTCAACATCTTTATTCTCCTTGTTCATGCAAATGTGACCTTTGTATTCTTATTCACAGACACCTTGGTACACACTCCATCTCAGCATGAGCATCTAAGATCAACATATTCTCTCAATACACACCTGAAGCTTTAAGGCAGCCTTGCAGTGCTCAGAGTCCACAAACACACCATGAGGTGAGCAGGGCGGCTGCCTGACTCAGCTGTCATCCCAGCTGATTCACTACTCCATTTACTGTTCCTTCCAATTGCAAAGAGACACCTTTAACCAGCAGTGCATAGTAAAGATCACGAGATATGACACTAGTTGATTAAAATAAATTACCTTCTTGTTCTATTACATTTTTTAGCTTGTGAACACTAAAAAAGTGTCATTTCTTGTGTGAAAAATGATTGCCAAACAACAAAAAAATCATGCTTGTATTTTCTTTCTTTTGCCTTTGAAAATAGGTATCTGAATCACTAACAACATTCACTAGTGAATGGGTTACTCTCAACATACTCTTAATATTTAATATTAGTATATCTCAATATACTCTTAATACTCTTAATATTTGTAAGCCACAAAGGCAAAGACACTGCAGAAAGCACATGCATTGCTCAGGAGTATGAACAGGGTTCAGCAGAACTGCAGAAAACAAAACTCTGAAGATAAGTTACTGGTTTACATCATTGTGGTTTTCTTTTGCTAGAAAGGAATCCTGTGGATCCTTCCACTCATGCAATTTATCAGCAACTGAAGAGCAGCCCCCTCACTTGGGAACCACATCCCCCAGACTGTCAGACAGCTGAAATCTCAACCTTTGCCCATGAGGGGAAGCAGGCTACCTACAGCAACTGATGTCAGATCACCCCAAAATGAAACTTCATGCTCATCCCAAACTACTACAGTGGAGCAGACTTCTGAATGACTGAGTACTTCCATATACCCTCACTGAAGAGAAATTCTACCCAGACTGCTCTGTCACAGGAAAGCATTTAATGGGGGCCATTCCAAACACAGTCTGGAAACTTTGGAGGTTTTTGAGGACAAAACCCAATTTCTTTCTTGATAAAACAGCAACTAAACTCTACTTCAGAACAATCTTGGTGCGTGCGAGTGTGAGAGTGACAATAAAAGAAATACTAAAATAAATACAAACCCATAAAAGCTCCACCTCTAAACAAAAATGAAGCTAACTTAAGTCTCAAAATGTCAGTAACCTGACTCTCAGGATACTCACTTAACTCCTTAATTATGGACTCTGTTCCTATAACTGAAATCCAATCAAATTCAGTGCTGTGGTTATCCAGAAGATAAACCATTGCAAGATGAAATGCAGTCTCTTACTACTTTACCCTTTTTCTCTTCAGTTTTCCATATCAATTATTTTTTAGTTCAAAATGTTTATCCAGAACAGGAAGGATGATTGTCATCACAAAGCCTGCAATTATCCATAGGTAAAGAAGAATTTGATTCATGGGGACCTCCAGTGCCACCAGAAAAGTTCAAACATAATCTGCTCCTGAACCCAAGACCCACCACACCAGCTTCAACATACAAGGCCAAAAAGTCATGTTCTATATTCAGACTGAAAGTGCAGCGCACATTCTCAATAGCAAGACAGTCACTCATTTGGGCATCTACCTATATACCTATCTATAGTTGCACTGGCTTCAGCTTCACTAGAGGTCCTTCAAAGCCCAGTAGAGCCAACTCTGGGAACCTCTCTGACAGGCAATCAAGAGGGGCTGTCACTCACTCAGGCACATGACCCCATGGCATCTTAGGGAAGGGTAATGACACACTCAGGATAACACAGCAGTTCCCTCTGTCCCTGGATGTCACAATCACCCATGGAGCAATTCCCTCCACAAGTACCACTGCAGTGACCCAAGCAAGTGACAGTGGTGATATTCACCACTTCCAAAGAGCAGGCTTACAGACACGAACTGCCCAACACAAATACACCCTTCTGCCTTCTCTCCTTCCCACGCCCACTGCCTGCTGCAGTCCCCGGTGATCCAGTCATACCCAAAGCACCAGCCTTGCTCCGAGCTGGGAACTGTATGGGGTCACTCTTGGGAACAAGGCCACCCCTGCTCATGGTGGGGAGCTGCACTGCGCAGATTTCGTGACACAATATGAACCCAACTGCAGGGCTGCTACCTGAAAAAACTGCAAGTCACAAGGGGCTAAATGGGTATCAGTAAGATTTTAGCTCCAGAATTCTACAAGTAGCTGTACTAGCATAGATCCCTTTGCCTGGACACAGTTCTGCTGATTTAAGGGTACTTCTCCCAGTTGCTAACCAAACCTGATCACATAACATACCACAACAAAATAACCATTACCCTGAGGGGCCTGGTACCATACACGCTCATCCCAAGACTCAAAAGTATATTTACTGAGCATGGCATTCTCACAGAGTACAGCAAAAGAAGGGTTGAGACAATTTTCCTTTTCAGATGCTCTACCTTTCAGATTTCAGAGGTAAATATCAAATTCCAGACACGCAGCCATCTATAGTCTCCACTGATTCATACAGCACGAACTGTAGGATGTTTGCAAAGTTTTCGTGCTTTGTAGATGAGATATGGGGAAAAATGTGAATAAGCATTTTAGAACAGAAAAGCAGATAAGGTATTTCAGTGGCCAGCAGAGCAGGGATGACTCCTATTTTTTCTTTTGTACAGAGTACAGCTGAATGTTGACAAGCATGACCATGCTCTGTGCAAGTGTAATAAAAAGGAGGTACTGTAAAAAAATAGATTGAACAGTTTGCCCTGGACTGATAAAGCAGCAAGCAAACAGCACAATTGTATGGAAGCGTGCTTGGTTTGTGAAACCACAGTCTGCCCACAGCTACCATCATTTCCAGATGAGGGGGAAAAAAAGTAAAAAGGAGGGGACAGAGTAAAATGAGAACATTTCCCTTTCCACCTGGAAACGTAAGATTCAACAAAATGTCCTTCAGGGTTTCTGATCCTCAGGATATGCTACTCTCTCCTAGTAAAGAAGTTCAGTTGGACTGAGATCACAGTCATGTTTGAGCAATCTGTAAATCAATGAACATATCTGATTTTATAGGCTTTGTACTTCAGTGAAAAGTATATAGTTGTATAATACACACAATTACCCATTTCCATTTTTAACTAAATTATTTCCTCTACTTCACATTGCTCAGTTCGGGGTTTTTTTTTCTAATATTGATTTCTATATCCAGCTTGCTTGGCAATAAGCTCATCCAATGCATTTTCTGTCTGTTGTTGATGAAATGCTGACTATACACCCTCTTAACATTAAGTTAAAGTGTTTACATGAAAAAATATCACTCGTTGTTAAATAAATATTTTGAAGTTATTTAATGGGGTACAAATTCAATATAAATGCAATCTGGGATAGAACAGAAACAGAAATATCCTTTTAAGTCATTATCAGAACAATCTTCATTTGGAAACATATCCCACTTACAAAGTACAGGGCAAACAAAAAAAGCAACATCTGAATTGGCAGAGCCCTACCACCATACATCCATTCATCACCATGCATTGCAATTCAATTGCTTTCAATAAAACTCAACTTTTTGTTAAAAGTCCTGACGCAGTAGCATTTGCAGGATTCCCATGACAGTATTGCTGGTAGCTTAAAAATCTGTCCATCTGAATCCTCCTCACATGGCAAGCTCAGGCGTATGAGGACAGAGCAGGAGAGAGGCCGGAGCGAGAGCGCACAGCTGAGATGATTCCTGCACACCAGCCATCCCTTCTGTTTGCTATTGCATGCCTTAAGGAACACATCTCACGAGTTAATCAGCAAGATTAATAGGACAATACAGAATTCTTTGATTACTGTTCTGGTATAGGGAATAGCCTGAGCTTAAAACCGCAAAACAAGGAGCTCAAAGACAGCCTAAAAGACAGTTAGTGGACAGCCTGAAAAAAAAAAAATATACAGTACTAGTTTCCAAAGTATCATTATTTCTTTCCATAGCATCATTATAAAACTCAGAAATGCACGAGGACCAGGAAACCTTTTAAACTAGGATCTTTGATGTACATGCAGCACATTCAAGAGAAGGGGACGTTGTGCAAAAGACAATTGCAAGAATCAGAAAAAACCCAGAAGAAAACAAGAGAGGATAAAACATAGTAGAACAAAATGAATTTTTCTGAAAAAGCCAGGAACAGAGATGCCATTGAACAGGTCAGGAATAGCTGTTTCCAAAGGCAGCAAAGGAAGCAAAGCATCAGCACTGTTAACTTCAGGACTGTTAAATCTAAATATAAGCAGCTTTT
The DNA here is from genome assembly GCA_013399875.1 of Gymnorhina tibicen. Lineage (NCBI taxonomy): Eukaryota > Metazoa > Chordata > Aves > Passeriformes > Artamidae > Gymnorhina > Gymnorhina tibicen. The sequence goes on from VXAZ01004042.1 coordinate 1,378,780, forward strand.
CTTTTCTCAGGGGCTTTCTATTGGAGAGAGCTGTCTAAAATAAGAAGGATATGCCAAAACAAGGAAGAAACACAAAATAATTCATGTAAATCATTAAGAGATACATTGTACAAGATTTCATGGAAATCTCTCAGGCTAGCCATGCCTAATAACAGCATGTTTATCAAAGCTGTACAGAACCACTTGAAAATACAGATTCTAGAGGAAAAAGATGAACAACACTTATAATGACATCTAAAATTATTTCATAAATGCCCCCAATTTCATAGTCCACCAGCCACAATTTTGCAGAATGCTGGAGATAACACAATGACTATTACAGCTGTTAATAAAACCTGAAGGCTTCAACAAAAGCAGCACTAATAAACGGCAGTTATGATGTAGCATGTTTTTTAAAATACAAAAGCTAAACCACTTGCTAAAGTCAAACCAATCATTCTAAAAGAACTGGTTTAGGGTGGAATTATAATTTGCAAAACCCCAATTTTCAGGGTTTAGTAATATTATTATTATTTAATTTGTACTATAGCAAGCACTCCCCTGTTTGCTATCTCTGGCCCTCCTGTAGCCCTGAACGTTTCCTTATTCCTAATACAGAGATCCTGAATATGACATTACAGTCACGAACTCCTATAGCTAACAAGGGGAAAACATGCTTTCTTCAGCACCGTATGCGGAAGGGATTAAAAAGTTTTGGTAGATTGAGTTCCTTTTAAATCAGCATCTGTAGCACAGTAGTCTACAAGCCAAGCTGAGACCAAGGCAATTAACCCCATCAATCTAAAAAAAAAAAAAGCGTAAGCATGAAGACAGTTCTTTCTTACCAGATGAACACTATTAGAGCTCTTACCAACTACCTCCGATTTTTTGGCCGTGTCCACCTTATTTACAACACTTCTGTATTAGGAGAGTATTACAGAACTTTAATGAGGAAAAAAATTGAAAAACAGATTTAAACTCTACTATCATGGATTCATACTCTCCCTTCTCCAATTTTCTCATATTTAAACCAAATACATCACGGACAGACCTCCTTTAGCTTCAGTGTGCCACTTAACTTAAAAAAAAAATCACTACTCATAAATCCCTTTAGATAGCTATACTAAAGTCAAACATAAGCATTTTGTTTCCTTTCATTCTAAGCTATAAACGTTTAAACAATACTGCAATCAACATCCTACACTGCCAAGGACAGATACTATATGAAAGTTTCAACCTAAGTTGAAAAAAATTACTTAAGAAACAGACATTATTAAGCAGTTTAACATGACAGATTCCATACTTTTCTAAAATGAAGAGACTTTCTTTTCAACAGCCAATTAGCACAAGCTACTCTCTTTTCAGCTTGGCAAAGCTTGGTGTGTCTTTTCATACAGTAGCTGAGCTACAGGAGAGGAGAAGGACTAAATACAGCAATATTTTACCACATCCTTACTAGAGGGGAAAGATAGTCTTGCAATTAAGGAGTCAGCAGGTCAGCACTTTATTTCCAGCTTGGTTTCGAACTGCTTGTGTGGTCCTGGATCAGCCAGTGACCTCCTGTGCCTTCTTTCTCTGTGCACCCTCTGGGGATAAATCCATACTTGCCAATCTCATGCTATGACAGTTGCTTGCCAATTTTGTTTTTGAAGGGTGAAGGTGGCAAAGCAAAGAAGGAAATTGCCCTGTTAAGAGGAGTGGGTGCTGAAGAGCCATCTCCCTGCAAGTAGTTTGAGTGTTGCATGCTGTTACAACTGATGGGTGCACCACAGCTTTGCTGCAGCACAGGCAACCAGTACAGCAGAGTACTTTTCTCTTTCCTAAGGTCAAACAAAGATGCAGAGAAAAACCACAGGACTCTATGCCAGTACTCACTTGCTGCAATTAACATTGTGCTGTTGTGAAATGCAGTTAATAAGGTTCTTGCAGAGAAGGAGCCACGGGAATACACAATGCTGCTCCCAGGTGAGCAATCCCATACTCCATCACCTGTGTTTGGAATAAACCGACACAGCTTCCCAGTTAATGCAGGCCTGTGTTCAGGAAGCAGTGATAAAAAGGAGCCCATTCCTACTCTGTGCCACTCTTTCACACCTGAAGAAGCAGGGCATTGATATATACATTTTCCTTCTCAAATCACAGCATCAGGGAAGCAAAACTAACCAGATATTTCCTGTCTCTTCACCACAAGATTCAGCCAATGCTTCTGAAAGGAACCAAAAGACACTGTAACCGTTTCTTAAATCCAAACCACAGCACTTTGAGTCTATCCTGTTCACTTCTACGTACATCTCTTTCTATAACTCAGGCTCCTGTGCACTAGGAAACTTGCTAAAATGGAGTAAGCAATAGTTTTCACAAAAAAGTACCTCTCATTTTTTTACAATATGTTACTGAAGCCATAAACTTCTCTGAAGACACTCTGACTTCTGAATCAGAGCTGAGCTAGTGAATCTTTTAACTGTTTAGGGACACTAAATGTTTGGTCTTTTCTAACAACTTGCACAACCTGTATGCATAACCTTTCTTAACTCCATGTTAAAAATTAAGGTAATTTGAATAGTTCATTCTATAATGAAAGCAAGTTATAAAAACTATTCATCTACTAGCAAGGAATATGCCACAGCAGCCCAGCCATGTAGAACATCAGAGCCTCTGCTTGCCTTGCAGTAACAGAGCTGGTGCCTGCACGTAACAGAGCAAGTGCAACCCAGCACCAGTGAGTCTGGATACAGATGTGGAAATTCAACACCATGGCAATGACCAGGGCAACAGTGTTAAGTCCTGACACAAAGGTGAAATTTTTACTAGTGGAGTTCTATACCAAGCATAATATGTATTAAAATCCATGCTTTAAAAAAAAAAAGGTGACAAATTTTATTAGTTCACTTTATCCTTCTGCATATTTACTTCTTTTTTCAAAATTACTCTGTTATTTTGTTTCTCCCTTGCCCATTTAACAATATTCCCAAACCAGCAGAGCCTATCAAAGCTGAAAGTCTTGTCCTGCTGCTGGTGCATCACCAACATATGTTAGGAGCACTTAAATTGCAAGGCTGCAATCTGCTCTCTGAAGGAGGCTGGTAGCAGGTGCGACAGTCTGATCTGCAGCATGAACTATATATAAAGATGCAAGCAGTGGGGGGGAGGACTCCACAGCTTTGCTTTTACATATCATGCTGTATTTGTAGTCCTGCTTATTTAGAGAGAGGGAGAGGGAAGCCACAAAGTTAAATAGATAGACCTTGGCATCTTTGAGCTCAGTGTTTGATTTTACAGCCCCTCCCTCTCAGCAAAGCAAGTGAGCAGCACCAGGCTGTCTCCGATTCACTGTTCATGCCGAGAAATGCACAATTTGCAATTGCAAGGAACCAGCATTCTTATTTATTGCATCTAGGCACAGTGTACAAATCCAAAGCCATGTGGTCTTCCCCAAAGGCTGGCTTCCCAAGCAGCCCATCAGGTGAAAGGCAGGCTGCAAAGGGCTGTTGATTATAAACCGAGCTCAGATCTCTTCTTCCTATCTCAGCTTCTACTTTACACTGAAGAGTAACACAAAACACAAAGTGAATTATTAACTTCACATTTAAGTTTAGAAGGAACAGCGCACTTTCTGAAAAAATGACAGGAAAATTCTGGATGATAAACAGCATGTTTCTAAAACCCTAATTAATTACAGAAAGACTATTACTTTTTATTTCAGTATCACATACAACTTCAATCCCCAAGAGTGATCAAGAAAAAAATGGTGGACTCATTGTGTCTTAATTCTCTCTATTCACCATGTCTCCGGCATCCACCAACCTTTGGAAACAAAGTCTTTCAGAAGGCAACAAAACACTGGCTCACTGAATCAGAAGCAACTTGTGAAGGCTGCTAGAGTTAAAGCAGTCTTTACACACTGTCTAATCACAGACATAATACATGGTCTTACAAAGGGTAACACAGACCACCCGTAAAACCTATAAAATCTGCACCTTCTCTGCTGCCCAGAGAAGCTGTGAGTGCCCTATCCCTGGAAGTGTTCAAGGCCAGATTGGATCAGGCTTTGAGTAACCTGGTCTAATGGAAGGTGTCCTTGTCCATGACAAGGGGATTGGAAGCAGGTGATCTTTAAGGTCCCTTCCAACACAAACCACTCTATGATTCTATGAAAACAAGACATACATTTTACAAAATTAGCTGTTATGATTTACAGATTCCAAATAGTTCAATAACTTTCACATAAAGCAAATTTTAAAAGTCTTCTTTTTATTGTGTTCTGACATGAGACCAAGCAAGTTCTGAACCACGAAATGGAGGTAATTTAGAATAAAATAGACTGTTTCATACAAATTGGACTCAAGTACAGTGGATGGCTATGGTAAATACTGGGATTTTTTTTTAATTGAGAAGAGTAGCATGCATGCCTAAGAATTTACAGGCCCACCTTGACAGCATTTTTAGAAAGGGGACAACTATGTGGATCTATCTGATCACCCTGAACAGCCCACTAGGGCACTGCCCAAACCCTTCCTCGACCATTTAGCTCAGTATTTCTCCCACAGGTCACTGGCCACTGGGAAAATACCACTGTAAAAAGCAGATTTAGTCAAGTTTGAAATACATGATTGTAAAAAAAATATTTTGGAAGTAGATTTAGGATACAGTTCCCTTCAGCAGATTGTTTAGACTTTTCCAGATGCTAAAAGGTAAACAGCAGTACATTCAAGCTAATTACATCATATTCAAATATCAAAAGAATATTTAACTCAGCACAAATTAGCTTTTCGTACAAGCTAGCTCTCCTTTGCTGCTGCTTTCATGCCTCAGCTAAGGAACTTCACCAGCAAAAGAAACTTCTTAACTCCACAGAGACAGGGTGAGGACCAGGAGCCTTTTCAGCTAAATATTTCATAAACACCAAAAGATACAATACAGGATATTCATCACCTGTGGCTTCCAATTTAGCAGGGGCTTCAAGCTAACAACAGCTATTTTATGGCAACACCAAGCAACAAAAGGGTCATCAGGAATTTACTTCAAACAGCTATACTAATAAAGGAGAGATTTATAAGACACTGATTACAGTAACATTTCACACACTTTAACATCTGAGTTTACCAAAGCATTGTGTTCCTGAGTGATCACTGGGTACAGGGTGAGCAGACTACTCCACTGCCTAACATAACCACAAGCTAAATATGCCGTTTTACATACAGAGCATAACATTTTCTTTTAAGACCAGGTTAGTTAATTCCAGAAAATATAGAAGGTCTTCTCTTCAAACGGAAGCTCTTAAACATACAAATATTTTGCATACAGTTAAAGACATTTAAAACCACATTCACTGGCCTTTTTACAAAGAGAGCCTATGCTAACACAGTATTCTGAATTTAAAAGCTCTACTTTATTTCAGCCAGTCCACTTTTTCTTGATATTTCTTAGTTCAGATTTCAAATTTTCCAGAATTATTACAGATTGCATTTATTTGCGCTCTTTTCTATTTGAAGAAAAACTAGAAAGAGCAATTACAGCCGCTGTTAAAAACTCAGTGAGAGCAAAAACCACCAAACCTATCTTCTTAAATTAGTATTCTTAATGACATAAAAAAAAAATGTTCAACACAGGATTTGGCAGCAATGCTCCGAACGTGCACCATGCCCAGAAGACAGGACTCCCCTGGGTGGGGGTGGAGGAGTCTCTTGTGCCGGGTCTTTTCCTTTCCCCCATCCCCAGGCATCTCATTCCTACAGTGCCACAAGAGAAGCAGCAGTTTTGTCAGCATTTAGCGACTGACCCAGGGCACACCCTCACCTTGATGCAAACCTGAGCTGCTGCCTCCCACCGAGTCCCCTCACACTTCGCTGGAGCCCTGCAAAGCCGGCTTCCCCACTCCAGGAAAGCCACAGCCATTGCTGGGCTACCTCCCTTCATCTCCTTCCAAAAGCAGCAGCATTGCTTCTCTCACCCAGCACTCATCTCTATAATAAAAACCAGAAACACCCAGCGGAATAAGTGAGGTGTATAGAGATGACTACTCTCCTACTATTATAATACTCTCCAAATTATTATAATTGCACAATACTTTCTAACTTTTAGCAAAGCCTAACACTTCAGGCTAGCAGTCTTCCAGCAGCCTGCTACTGCCAGAGACGAATTCAAGGTGAGTAAAATCCCTTCCCTCTTCAGGCTGCACACAGTGCTGAGGCCAGAGCTCATTCACCAGGAATGGATGGCCACCACAGCCTGGCCACCACAGCCCTGCTGCCTAAATTATTCTTATTTTGGTTCCTGGTAGCTGGCTGCTTTCCTGGTGCTCACAGCTGCAGGCACAGGGTCTTCACAGGAAGGCAGAGGGGAAAACTGACAGCACAAACAAATGCACACTTAAAACAACACAAATAACATTTGGTCCAACAGGTTCTCGGAGAGGTCAAATTAAATCAAGCTTTGTTATTTCACTTAGCAGCTTATTAAAGGAGCAAAAGGTTCTGAAGCTTCCAATTTATTGGGGTTTTTCAACTGTCATTTAAGTTGTTACAGCAACAAAACTTTCAGCTGTGTGGTCTCAGAGACACTCCAGCATCCCCAGAAGTAATTTTTCCAATATTTATTGAAGTCATTTCCTTTCTGCTCGGGACTCGAAGAACTTGGAACAAAGTTGTTCTTCTCATTATATGTGCAAAGAAGTGTATCGCTGCAAGGTTCTCACAAGATATTGCTTCTGACATTTAACAGAGGAGAAAAAAACATCATGTAGCCTTTGCCTAGGGGGAAGATAGAGTAACTCAGCAACTTTGAAAACACATGCAAAAAAGATGGGGTAAGGTGAAACTACTTTTCCATTTAGTAAGTGTGGCTACATTTCTTCAAACAAATGAAAACACCTACGTGGGTGCACACACAAACATACAGGCACTCCCAGAAGTTCTATCTCCATTTAAAACACTTTATACCACGTAACTTTTTTTTTCTAGTAATACAACATCAACACCAGAAACATTTTAAATTGCTATTCTGAGTCTGTAAAGACATGCACACCCGGAAAAAAAAATCCTATAAATGTTGCCACTTAAAAAGAAAACTGCTAATGATATACCAGCTTGCTCCTCCTGCAACGAATTCATAATTTCACTGCATCAGCAGCAGGCTGAGCATGAGAGAATGAGGAAAGTATGGCCAAAAATGTGACATTGCTTTTCCAAAACAGTGTCTATTTTCTCTTCCAAATTAGGGATACGCTACTTTCACTAAGCTTATTGCCCAGAAAGAAAACCTTCCTATAATAAATTCCACAGGTTTATTTTAAAAAGAAAGCCTTTGGGTGACATCTGTTGCACCACTGAGGTCAATTTTTCATTCTCTTGCTAAATGGACCACTTGCCTCCAGGGCACCAAGTTAACCCATTTCTTCCCATCTTTGGTGCTTTCTGTTTGTCTCTACTTAATGTACTGCATTAGTGTCTTGCTTCCATGCAAACTCCCATTTCCCACTCACGTGAAAAAAAAAGGCACCAGGAGCCGTATCTACCTACCTACCTACCTATCTATCATTACCTCAAAAGCATTTCCTTTCACCAAACTCCAAAGACATCCCATCCTTTTTTCCACGTCTACAGAAGACCATCCTTCTCCCCACAGTCACTTCCCTTCTGCCAGCCATGTTTCTGTCACCACAGAAGTCCTGACAGGCTGGAGGCACAACAGTCCAGGAGGCAACACCAGCTAACTTCTCCAGCATCACAGCATGGTCTCTGGCAGGAACACAGCAGCATCCCAGGGCCCAGCTCCAGGGGATGCTCATCTCTGCTCCTGGGCAGCAAGGATCATCCCCTTGTACAGAAACTTTTTTGGTCTTCATTCCTCTTCCCCCACATGAGAGACCACAGCCCTGAGATGTAGGGCACGGGATCCAGTCCAACAGTTCTGGTAGGAAAGTCAGAATACATTTCTCCTTTTGTTTGGCGCTAAATAGGTGATTAATGTGCATCACTTTGCCACAGGGAACTGAAGTAGAAAATAAGTTACCATCAAGTACCCACTACCTGATTTAAAAAAAAAGAAAAAAAAGAATAAAACCAAATACTGCAACAAAATAATTATTAAAATTATTTCCAATTCAACAAATACCTGGGACCAGTTTGAGAAAATAACTAAGGATACCCATAGGAAAAAAAACCTCTGACATTGCCGAGGTATTGTAACAAGTAAAACTAATGTAAAACTCAAAAACAAAAAGGCCTTAATATTTGCTGTTAATTTAAAATTATTTTTCCCAAATTAAAATTTGACTCATTTCTCTTTCACTAGTAACATTAGTCATTTCAACAGGTATTATGTATGTCTGTGCTGCTGTTTTCTTTTTTACTTTCTCAGTTTTTTTCAACAGCCCCACTGGATTATGTAATTTAGCTCAAAGGCAGTTTGGTTTTTGGTGGTTTTTTATCCATTTCACAGTACCAGACTTGCTGAGCATTACATCAAAATGACCTCAAAGAAACAAAGAAAATGTATAATGTATATTAAAAAGGAGGGGGGAAAAAATAAAGCACAGATGCCCTAAAGTATCTTGCAGAATTTTTTAATACTTTTTACTTCACTTTTTATTTTCTTACTGCTCAGAAAATATTTCTGAGTGAGAACATCTGTGCTATATTCTGGATTGATGTTAGAAGAATTCCACTTTATTTTCAATATACATAAGCACTGGTTCAGCACTGTTGCATGTTTTATCCATTCAATTTATATTTGGATGAAAAGGTTTGTTTTCCTTTGAAGAACCAGGAAATTGTTTTAAAGCTACATGAACCGTATTCTGTATAACTAAGATCACCAGCATTTCTACCCCATTAACTCCATCTTATTTTACCAGATTAAATGTGCCACGACCAAAAGATGTCATAGTCTGGTACAACTGAGAAAGTGTTACTTCCAATGGTGTTTTTGTAACAGACCTAAAACATCTGTGACTGTTATAACTGAAGTTAAAGTGCAAAAAGCTATGAGAATCAGATGGCTTTCCACTGGCGGAAGGCTATTGCCCAGGAGAAGAAAGGCTGGCAACTCCCTAAACCCCAGACTGCCTCCAGGAACCATTCCCCAAACATGCTGAGCGCTTTCACAGGCTCCTCCACAGTCCTCCCCTCAGAGCTACAGGAATTGCTCAGCAGCTGAATGGTGCTTTGCTCAAAGGGAAATCACTCTCAAGCCACTCTTCCACAAACACACACTTCACTTTGTTCTCTGTTAAGTAACAGTGAAACACTGAGAAACCACATAATGCCAAACTGAAAGCCATGATGCTCCCTGTCCAGCCGGAGATAGGTGCTGCTCGCACCAGCCTCAGCAGTACCACACACATCCTCTACTGAGAGCACCTTCAAAGCTGAAGGGCTTACATGCTGTCCACTTCTCAAGCCCCTCATTGTAAGCACTACAGAATTCAGTCTTCTTTATTAGCTTTGAATAAACCCAGGTGCCTGCTTACTCAAACCACAGGGGTACAGCCCCAGCGTGGCTCTCAGGCCGTCCTAAGACAAGCCTCCTCTCTCGTTCCACGGATGGCCGAACACAGGCAAGAGCTGGCAAAGAGGGCATGGCAGGGCTTGTGCAGCTCCCTGCCCTGCAAGCCACAGGTCCCTCGGGCACAGCACTGCTGTACAGCAAAGCCCCCGTGCAAGGGACCTCCACAGCCACTGCCACGCTCGCTCCAAAGGTTCATTTCTACCTTCACCCTGCAGCTTGTCGTGCAATGTGCAAGAGTCACCCGTATTTACAGATGAGACAATGACAGGAAAACATTGATTTGGCTGAAAACACAGAGAGAGTTAGAACAGGTTAAAAGACAGTTTTCCATAATGAGCAGAGGGAATTTATCACTATAGACTTGCATTTCCAGCACCAAACCTGCAGGATCACACAGCAGCTTTCTAAACATGAAGCAGTCGTGACCCATTTCAGTAATGATCTTCCTCAAATTAGCATCTCTCCACTGCTGTTCACCAAGCCTCAGCAGAATGACGTTACCCATCAGCTGGGTATCACTGCCGCTGTTGGGAGCCCAGCATCAGCGAAGAGGTCAAGAGCCAGCTTGAGAAAACTGCCAGGAGCCCCACGGAATCCTGGCTGACCTCAGGTAAACCACTGAAATACTCCCCAGCCAATACTGAATGCAGAGCCCAGAAACATCATCCTGGGGGTGTCAGCTGGAACTAAACTGATAGCCAACTGAGCAGCAGGGATTTTTTTGGCATTTTGGTTCCTTTTTAGCCTTGAGAGGATTCCTGTGCATTCTGAAAATAACCTGTAAGATTTCTTTCTACTTAAAATAGGCTTGAGATTTGCACATATATCAAAATGAAATCCAAATCCAAAAAAAAAAAAAAACACCACCACAAAACAAAAAAAACTACACACACACAAAAAAAACTTTAAATCTTTTTTATGCTAAATTTAGCCACTACTGCCCTTGAGCATTGCCAAAGGGGTCTCTGAACGGGCATTGTGGCAGATCCGTTTAAGCCTGTGGCAAAAACCTAGTGGTCAGGCTCGAGGAATGTGCCAAGAACAATACAAAGCCCAAATAAAATAAGCAGATTTTCATACCAACCCACCCATGTATTAGGCTCTACAAACGATGCCCCAGTGACACAGTCATGAGGAACTGTGCAACTGTTTGCTCTACAGAACACAACTTGCATCAAAGCTGCCGTTGTGTACCTGGCAGAGAACCGGCTGTCTGAGAACCGACTTCCAAGCAAATAATCCTGTTAGCTGGCACTGGGGGGAATAAAATCAAAAACAGAAAAAAATGCAAGCTTCACACACACATGCACTCAAAATACAACCTTCCCCCCTCACAATTCCCTGCTGACGAATATCAGACCTACCAAAGAGATGGAGCTTTAAGCTCTGGGTGGCCTAAGCCCCCAGTGTGCAAATTAAATGAGAATATGGTCATCTGACACCTGTTACCTTTGCTTACACTGCCAACTTTCCTGGAGTTCTGGTCTCTTATCAGCAACAGCCTCTAACGCTATCAAAGAGCAGATTACAATTTCTTTTCACAAATATTAGTGCATTGCAGTTTTCAAATTAACAATTGAAGTATTGTTCCATGCAACATCAAAACCCCCACAAAACTTCATCTCCCTACGGCATTTGGCGAGGGAGAGGGGAAAGGTGTCTCAAGACTTCTATTAAAATCTTTTTGATTCAGCAGGAAAACTGTTAATTTACTTATTTTAACTAGAAAATGAGAGTTATATATAAGGTCTAGGAACACCACTACAAGCTCATGATATGCAGGGCATCTGACTGAACTATCATGGAGACCAAACAATCCCTCTAGGGACTGAACGTGACACTGAACAACTCCAGCAAATCTACGATTTCCTATTTCATATTCTTGCTTACCATGCTCATTGACATCACATTAAAATTAAAAAAAAAAAATTATACCTACCCATTACTTATGCACACCTATTTTTACTTGCAAGAAAAAGAAGATAAAAGGTAAATTGCTTACAATATCCGCCCCAAAAAAACAAAGCACGAAATATTATGCTGACAGTCAACAAAAAGAGTCAGAAACATCTCTGTCTACACCTAGATCAAACTAAAGTTGCAAGATGCACAACTACTTCCTTTCAATAGTTGCTCGATACATCATTTTTATAATAATTTTCCACCTTTTAACACTAGTTCAATATTTGATAAGCATGTTTCATCTCAGTTGCCTGTCTGCTTTCTCCCTTTCGGTGCAGTCCATCATCTCTTGCCATCAATGTTAAGCCACTCAGGTGTGCCTGACCTCCCCTCTTAAATCACTCTTACCTTCTTGCAAGTTTTTAACCACTAAATTAATTGCTAGGAAGCCATAAGCAGAACTACACCAGCTCCAAACCTGCACAACCCCTGCAGGGTTTGGAAAATGCACCTACCACTCCTCAAGCCAGCTGTCCCCTGCCCAAGCTGTACTCCTTTAAGACTCAGGCAGAGATTGTGCCAGAGGCTGCATCAGTCCATCCAGCCACACAAAAGTGCACCATTAGCGTGCCCCCATGAAAACTGGGTTTCATTATACGTGATCGATTTTGCTGACTCCACTTGCCCTGAACAAGGTGGACATATCAAACGTCTCTTATCATTTGCTGGTTCATTTCCCGCAAACACAACCTGCAGAAAGAATGTATCATGTTTCAGACACAAAGCTTCTCTTGGAATAAAAGCAAAAGTAGAGAAAAATTTATACACATTACACAGACCAGCCTTTAAACACAGCCTGTCACATTAATAACTAATTCCACACACAAAGATTTAGTACTGACAGCAGGGTTAATCCATAATTAATTTTTGGAGATTTATGAATCCTAATCAAAGACATAGCACCCAGAACTAACTGCAGTTATCTGCAGTTGTGTTTTCTGTATGTTTTGAACTCCTAAAATTTTACAGAGAGGAGAACCGTACTATTATGTGGATTATTCTCCATAAGTACTTCTTCCATTCTCGACATGTCTCTCGAACCTAAATAACACCAAGCCAGAACACTGAGGTAAAATGTTGAAGTTATTCACTCCTGGCACTCCGCAAGCACGGTTTTGGGCTGCCTCACTACAACTGCACAGGGACATCCTAAGTGCACTGTGCAGATCACTTATGGCTGATCACAGCCGGGAAACCATGACAAAGTGGGAGGTAATCTGGGAAGGGCTGACAACTCAGTTCTCAGAGGCTTCAAGGAGTTCTCCTGAAGGAACTACTGCATACAGTAGACACACACATTCTTGCAGGATGAGAAATGCTGGTTTTCCTGTAAGTATGAAAACCATAAACTTCATTCAAATATTTTGAATAATCTTCCTCCAGATATGCTTCTTTCCATAACAGCACAGTGGTGGTGAAGTAGATTTCAGTGTCAGCTTGATACCAGCTGGCAGACTAAGTTCATATGGGCACATATACTTTGATCCTCTCAGTTTAGGAATTACTTTGTCCCCTTATCTCTTTATAAAGTGAAGATTTGCTCATTTGTTACACTAGCACAGAAAGGAACTGCCTAACTGCTAGAAAAAGCCAGTCATCTGTGGAAGTCTGGCATCCAAACCATAAAATTACTATGTTACTCTACTGCAAGCACAGCAAACAACACTACACACCTACTTACAAAACTTAATTACCGTAAGATCCAGCTCCTTACTACCTAAACATCACCACAGAAAATCTTCAGCAAATTTAAGTTAAAAGTAAGGTTTGACAGTGGCTGTATAAAACACTCAGAGAAAGCCCATGGACACTGCTACTGTTTTCAGCCACAGAATTTCCATATAATAGAAACAATCTCAGTAATTGCAGCTACCTAAAGTCCATACCAGTGGCATATAGCATAACCACCATATAAATACTAATAAATAAAACCACTGTGTCATTTTAACCCAGAATACAGAGCTTTTGGTACCAGGGACCAGTCAAAGTCTGGCTGCCCCTCTGCAAACTGTCTTTTCAATAAGCACATGGCCATATTCAAGGAAGAATTACTTTTTTTCCCCCATGCTTCCACAAGTGGGCCACTTTTTTTCTGAAGTGAAATTTGCAATGATGTAACCTTTTCCTGGTGACTGGCATGTGTTTCTCCTGTGCTTACTACTTCAATCCTTCCCAGGTTTAAATTATGCTGCAGAATGCAACTGCCATCCCTTAACGCAGCTTAATAGCTGGAAGCCAGGATGCAGTCCACTGCCACAAGAGTGACATGGAACACAGTTTTGGAACAAAACATAGCAAAATAATCACTTTTATTAACATTGCAGCACTGATGATGAGTTCAGTCCTCCACAGAGTCTCACTTTACTGTTCACTGCTTTACCTTAACCAGAGAGGTACTTTCAGCCCCTGTCTCCTATATGCAGGTAGACTGTCATGTGAATTAATTGCTGTATATGAAGGACTGCTGGTATGCAGCCATAGCCATATCCTAGAAAATCATTTTTCTCTTTTTTCAGCCAGAATCAGAATATGTTTGCCCTCTTCAAAACCATGTTCTTCAGGAATCAGGTGGTGAGGTGATGGGAAACTTAGTTACCTTTCTCCTCCCAGCATGTGGAATTCTCTATGAAAAAACTGATTTAAATTTTTTTCTTGGGAATCACTTCAAACCAATCAATGAATCGTTTACAATATTCCTTCCATTGCATGTTTCAGGACAGCCTGGCAGTCTGCATTTGCCAAAGCAAAACTTCCAGGGTCAGAAGTGTAAAATGTCTCAGAAGGACTAAGGGGGAGAAGCACACAAACTTCTTGAATCGATAAGGCAGAGGAAAGGGGAAGGGCACTGCTCAAGTTCTCAGACAACGACAGTCATACTGCCCAATCAACCAGTTGATTAAAAAGAAGTTTGCAACAACAAGAAAGTATGGTGGGGGGGGAAGAAGGGGAGGGTAAATGGAGGAGAGGAGGAAAAGGAGAAGGAATTTTTTTAAAAAAAAAAAGAAGGGCAAAAACCCAAAACCCAACAAGTTGCCCATGGAGGGAAAGCCAAGTTTGCAACTGCCTGCACACGCACAGCCAGGGATTTCAACATGGGGCTGCGGGAGGCCGGCGCGGGCGGTTGTCGGGCTCAGCCCGGCCGCGGGCCGGGCCGGCGCTCCCCGCACCCCGGGGCACCGCGGACCGTCCCGCACACGCGCA
>VXAZ01004042.1:1394464-1492304 GCA_013399875.1 Gymnorhina tibicen
GCCCCGCACACGGCCGGAGCGAGTGTCCCGACCGAGCCCGAGGGGGTGCGGCTGCCCCCGCCCCGCTCTGCCCCCCCCGGGTACCGGGGATGCGGAGCCGGGGTCGCACCGGCACAAGGAGCCCCGCGAAACCCTTGTGCCTCGGCCCCGGCTGGTGCACTTAGAGGAACGGGCACCGCTGCTGTTCCTTCTCGGCCTGCTGCCGCCCGGCCTCAGGTACGCGGGTCCGGGCAAAGCAAGACACGGCACCGCGGAGAAGATGCGCGGAGGACACCGCGGCGGTCTGCTGTCCCTCCGGGTGTCCGGGGGAGCGGCCACCGCGCACGGCCGAAATCAGACGGTCTTCATGGTCTTTCGGGCTTCTGTTAACGCAACAGGACCAACACAGTGCGAAAACTGGTGCATCATCATTAACACCAGCATCAATGGAAGCGCTGAGCAATCCTCTCCGCAAAGCCGTCAGAAGTCATAGGGGTTTATAGATACCGCTCACTTTTTTTCACAGATTTCACTGAGGACAATGGAATTGCACAGTTCATTGGACGTTCAGTGTGGCCTGACAATATATATCTTTTGTGTAAAAATGGTAAAACAATTCAAATTAACTAGACTGAAGGCAGAGTTTGGAGGACAGGAAAGCAGTGGAAAAAAGCTTTCTTTTTTTTTTTTCTGAACTTATACACAGCCCTAAAGATGTGAAATTCAAGTAAGCTTTGTAGCACATAATGTCAACATCCTTCTACAACACCGGACAACTCAGCACGTGTCCTCTGGTGCTCTCTGCCCGGCATCTGTCCCAGCTGGCAGTCTGCTCTTGTTCCCTTAGCAATAGTATTAGTAACTTTAAGAACTTCAAACCTGGTACAAATGGCAAAGCTGTCTGCGGTTTAGTAGGTACACAGCTAAAGAGCAGAATTAATGATGTTTTTAAAACATCAAAGGCGAAATTATTGCCCAGTTAAGTAAAGGGTGAGAATGGCATCCCTAACCCTTTGCGTTCTAGTTTCCAGTGTAGAAAATGGAGGAGTCAGTTTATATGAATTTGATTCCATGCATATTGTCCAATTTCATTGACATCCACTGAGCCTTTTCTATTAATTGCAGTTTTGGAAAGCTTTGGGACACTCAATAGAGCAAACAATCCATTTGCTGACCTACAGATAATTTTTAGCTTCGATGCCAATTTTTTTGCCATTATCCACCTGAGTTATCTGGACCAATATATTTGAATTTTATCTGAGAAATAGCCTGTCTGTTAAAGCAGGAAAAAAGCACACCTGCCATGTTATATTTTCTCATATCCCCACTGTTCACTTGTGTGGAATAAAGGCAGCATGCAGGAGTTCAGAAAGGCAGAAGTGAAATAAAACTGGTGTAAACAGTTTGCAGCTCATGACTGAGACAACTGAGTACACTCTGCAGTTTTATGGCCATAGCTCATCAAATTTATTATTGGAAAACTATGAAAATGTCCTCTAACCTGCTGCTTCTGTACTTTCTAGGTGATCATAAGGGCTGCTGGGAACCTACTGAAAGGATGGAAGAGGTATAAATACTTGGTTTAATATACATCACCTAAGAAACTTGCAGAAAGGACCATGAAAATGTGAAGGCAATAGAGGCTCTTCCCAGGCTGCTTCTAACAAGAACTTTACAGTGTCATAGACTTAGTAATGTTCCACATTATACTTCAGGTGTCATTTGCATTTATCTGCTAAAACATGATGTTGCATATCAGAAACTTTACCACACTGCTATAAAACTAAATATTGTTTTATTTATAAATCTTAATACTGTTGCTGATCGACAGTAACTATTTCACTGTTCAGACACAGCTACAAGTTTTTCATGTTTTTCTGTGATTTAATTCCTGTTCTTACTGTCTTCAGCAAGTTTCTTGGCAGTTTTCCCAGCTGTTCTAACAGTCTCCTGGAAAAAAAAACCCAACAGTTTAGGAAGAAATAGTGATAGTTTTTTCCGTTAAATGTGTGAAACGGGAAACTTCACTAATGAAGTACAAGAAAACAAGTCTATCCTGGGATCTGATTTAAGGCCAAAAGTTAAAGACTTGCACATGAATAGTGATAGACCTAACAGGAATGAGAACCTCCAAGATTTGAATTTGAGTATATCCAGTAGATATACACACACAAGTTATACATGCATCATTCTGAAAACATTTTTAATAAAATTTACCACGTATAGTGTTTGTTTTGTTCCTCCTCAGAAGAAAGAATGAACTTTAAAAAACTAATGTAACAAGGCTGTGAGATTGTATGAGGTCTAATTATGTAAGACAAATGAAGTATAAAACATTATTATAAGAGATTATGAGAAAAGGATTATACTAATCAGCAGAAGAATTGGCAAGAGTTGCTAGTTACCAGTTTACAAAAATTACAACTGCGATATGGGTGGCACATACACAGTTCTGGATGCTGAGCTTTCCTGAGCTAACCTACCATAGAACCTGTCAATTCATTTATTAATGGCACATTGCTGGAGGATTTCCATGAAGAGGCAATAATCTGTCTTGCAGGAAGAAGTAGGTGGTGGAGTATGGGATGGAGGCAATCAGAGCTTACGACTGCTAATGATCACTAGTCAAGTTCTGTCCAAAACAGCCAACCAGGCTGAAATCCCCTGCGTAGACACTGCAAACATGCAAGGAGTGAGAATCTTGCAATTAAATGCAGATTATCAAAAGCCATTTTTATGTGAATGTTAAAATATTCAGACAGTGGAATGCTTCTGATTTCCAGAGCTATTTCACAGTTTATCCCTCCTTTATACTCTGCATCAAAGAATTTTTTATTGAATAATTCTGGATGTGTTCAGGCTTAGAACTCTGTTCATGACATACAGATATTCCCTGGTTTGACAAGAAAACACCAGTTCCATGTACAGTATGTTTTAAGTTCACACTATTTTAAGTATAGATATGTCCTTAAGCCGAATAAAGTTCATGCAGTACTGTAGAAAGACCGGTGTCAAACTGAAGAGCAAGAGCATTCCTTGAAGAATTACAGGGTTTTTTTTACAGTGCCATTTGTGAAAGTGACTTAAGGATATACCGAACAGTACCAGGTTTTGATGATTTAGGACAGCTACCTGCTGTAACTCTTCTGCTCAGTTATTAAGTAAAGCCTTAACTTCTTTTTCAAAAATCTGACTTTTAAAGTTCTGAATCATTAACATTTTACTCTGAGGCAGAAATCTAATCAAAGTAAACATGCCTATGGACTGAGATCTTTCTGTGCATAACCTTTTAGCTATAGGCGTGGACTTCTCAGCTGTTATATTTTGTGATCTTTTCCTGCCATACTGATGGTTCTTCCACAAAGGATTAAGGCAGTGTTTCCCACCATCTTCTTTTATGAATGAGAAAATCATTAAAGCTTATTAAGTAATTGTGGCCAGCCTTGGTCTGGAAAAAAAAATAAACTGAATAAAAACTTATTTTCTAGAACTTCTCAAAAGACTCTGGGGTTTGGGGACTGAAAACTCTCAAATCAGTAAAAACTAATTACGGAATCACATATGTGTTAATGTCAGACTTAGGGGATGCAGACAAGTTTGGGAAGATGAGAACTTTCTTTGTGGTATAATAGAAAAAGGAAATTGTAACAAAGAACAATGATTTTCAAGAAAAGCCACAAGACTGTTAACTTTTCCAGGGGCTCCAACTGGTATCTCAAGCAACTTCAGGTAGTGGGAAGGTGTTTAGGTTTAAAGAATGAGTATAGGTAAATTCACTACTATTTTTTTTCTGTATCTATACTGGTCTTATGCTGTTTTTAAAAGAATTATGTTCAAAGATTTTGAATAGTTTTCAGCATAATGCCCTGGTGGTTTTCAGCCATCATGGAACTGTTTAAATGAAATTGCTTTCTCTAACTTATATCAATTAATGGATTATTGAGCTGGGATCTGGGAAGGCCTGAACTAGAACATATTGAGTCACTTCTTGGTGTGGGCCCTTAAAGGCAATCCTCAGGTAAGGAAGCAGAATCATTAGAGGTCTAAAAAGTGAAAAACACGACCTCTATGAAAAGAGTGAAGTTACTGGGGGTGTCCAGAGCACAGAAAGGGGCATTGCCAGGAGATATCCAAATAGTCTTTATGTGTGCTAGAGCTATGGAATGTCATAAGGAAAACATTCACACAACTTGCTTTAGCCAGCTCTCACAACACATACTGTATTTAGGCTATGGGCTAAACAGAATTATATTCACATAATGATACAGGTAGGGTTCTGAATGTCTCTGTACTGCAAAGCACGGATCTAAGTCACATGTTGGAGCTGGCCAACTCCTTTTATATGCCCTCGAGGCTATGGAGAGTTGGCAGGTCTGTGCCTGCCGTGAGGGACACCCACCGCAGGGATTGCACTGCGAGGAGAATGATCTGTCACCCTCTCTCATGCCACGGAGCTGCTCTGCAGCCACTGAGGCTGTTCTGCAGACTGCAGCCACACTAGGGTTTGCTTTGGGGATATGAGGCTAGTTATACCCAAAGTCCATCATCACTTATAGTTTCAGCAAGCTTTACAGAGGAAAGGAAAAGGGAGAACGGGAACAGTGAATGTCAGTGGCTGAGACCAGGAAATCCCTGCGTAATTTCACAGGACAAAGGAAAAGCACTTATACAGATTTGGAATTTTATCCCTGACCAATTTCAAAGCACGGCTCCAGGCACTCAGTCACCAAAGCTTCCCAACACCTAAAAAACCGAAAAACTAAACACGGTATTTTCCACCATGGAAAACAGCAGATAATCTAAGTAGAGGGGTCATTGCTGCCTAGCCCTATAATATTTAACACAAACATATAAGCATATCATCAGTAAAATTAAATTTGTAGCAACTTTTCAATTACCAGCAGCTATCATTAAAAATTGTAAAAACAAAGCTGTTAAAAATAGCAGAATCTGAGAGATTTAAAAGCAGCATCAGAAACCTAAGTGAACCTGTTTAATATACAAAAGACTGAACTAAAGGGTACTTGTGGAATATATGATTTTAAGACTCTAGGATGTTCATTTCAGTTTTGTCTTAAAGCTTTTAAAAGCCTGGTACTTTCTTTAAAATGTCCGAGGTTACTTCACTTTTAAGCCTCACCTATAAAAGCTACTTGGAGACATTTTGTTTCTGATGAGAATTTATTGGATGTTTTCCTTCTCTTTTTCTTCTTCCTGCCATTCCAAGAGAAGTTTGCTCTTTGCTTTTCTTCCAGTCTTTCAGTTATTGATGACATTCTCGGCACAGATTTCCGAACTCTGAAACACAGAATACAGAATTCCAGTGACTAAAATAGGCTTGTGGAATCTTTTCACTGACTTCTCTGGGCTTTGGATCAGGCCCTCAGGCCTTATCCACTCTACCCAAATAACGAATAAACAGTATCAACATAGAGCTACAGTACTGGGCTCATTTGTCAAGTACTTGCCAGAGCTGGAAGAAATTCAGCTACTGCCAGAGGAACCCATTTGCTGAAGAGAAGCTATGCCAAATTATTTGCCACTATCAGGTTTTATCTATTGATGAGCATTCCTGAAAAAATACCTTCCTGTGACATGAAGAGGAACACCCACGGGGTATGTTAGTCAAAAGGCCTATCAAAAACATGATGGAACATATATTCCACCACACAAATTATTCATGTGGTTTATAAACATATTAAGAATATATTTCTCAGCTGGTGTTCCTCTTTAGGGATCTCTGTTTAATTT
The DNA here is from genome assembly GCA_013399875.1 of Gymnorhina tibicen. NCBI lineage: Eukaryota > Metazoa > Chordata > Aves > Passeriformes > Artamidae > Gymnorhina > Gymnorhina tibicen. The sequence goes on from VXAZ01004042.1 coordinate 1,400,195, forward strand.
GACACCCTGTTCTCATCCTTGTTGGACTGAAAGTGAATGGGATAGTGCCATGGCTTTCGATAACATGTTATCTTGATGTTTGCAGGAAAACATTGGTAAAGCTTGAAGGGAAGTATATCCTTTGCTCAGCTCCTCCTTGTGTTGACGGTAACAGGGAGGACTGAATGGGGTAAGGATATTACAGCAGAGACTTTCCAATCTGCACAGGAATTTAGAGGGACACAAAGACATGCTCTTGGCACACATTCATCCCTGTTACACATGGAGTTAAACACACTCCTGCTGCAAACACATGCTATCACTCCTGCACAAATATTTGCTCCTGAGCAAAGTCCCGTAGCACCTGCAGAAAGCCTTTTCTAGGGCACAGGCCAGTAGTCAAGTGTCAAAGCATGAAGGACCACCAGGGAATGAGTTACATACTTCCTTGCAGGGAGTATGACCAGGATACACATGGTCACCTTCAATGCTGCTGCAGAACTACGCACTGACAACTTCCAAAAATTTCCAAATATGTGCTATGACCAGAATCAAGTACTTGAAAGAGGAGTGGGGCAAAAGCAGACAACTGAAATTTGAACACTGCTCTTAAGATAGTTCTTGACTTAGAGAAGACAAAATAAGAAAAAAAGAATCAGAAAGAGGTGACACAATATCTTGTTTCACTCTGATTTCTTATTTTCATTTCATTAACCTCAAAATCCCCTTTCTTCCCCTCCTCTTTCTCTATTTTATTCTCTTTTCCATACCCAATCCCACTTCTCCTTCCATCTCATATCCTTTTATTGCCTTCTTTTCTTCTTGTCTTGCTTAAAAGTATTTGCAGCTGCTGAAATCAGTAAAAAGGAAGACTCAAATGAAATAGGAGAATCCCCAAGAGCTAAAATACATGACAGATTGTGACATGCCACCAGTAATCTAATTTATTCAAGACTGAAAATATGATGACAGTAAATGCGTAGGTTTTCCAAAATTCAGTACAGTGTTATACAGCAGAAGGATGTTTTAATTCCTCACAGAAGAAGCCAAACATCTTAAATTGATCTGCAAAGATTCCAGACCTGTAATCAAAGCCAAACTGTCTTCTCCAATACAAAGTCAACTAACTAGCTCTGGCAGGGGTAGGCTATCAGGCCCATCAAGGTGCAACAGGTGAGAAGAGCTGAAAGCAGTGACAACAAAATAACTTGGTAAGATCATCTTTTGGGTTTTAATCAGTTGTTGACTATGCTAACACATGGACTAGAGCATGCTGCAGGAGTGTCTCTGAGGACAGCAGCAGCAGAACAGCTTGAGAGCCACTGCTCAGTGCCAAAAAAAGTCTTCACTCAGGTCTCATCTTGTTTCACTGGGCAAAAAGTTGCACTTCAGCAACTGACATTCCAGGGCTCAAGGAAACACTTAGGAGCATCTTTAAAAACCAAGATTTCTCACACATTATAATTACAGAATGGTCTTCAGGACCACACCTGAGCACAGATCCTGCTACCGTCAGCAGGAGCTGTGTGTTCAGATTTGAGAGAAGAATTTAAAGCAGATTAATTCACACATCCAAACCAAAACAGATAGATCAGATGGACAAGATTAGCTCTTACCGATCTTCCTGCAGCCGGAATTAGCAACTCAGGAGCCTTCTAATTTGCCAGAAGTTCACACTGTGGCTCCACACTGATCCAGCTGACGCTGCACCTCCATCTATCATGTCATCTGTTCTAGGATGTCAGGATGTCAGTTTATTCTAAGTTTAAAAACTCTTCCTTCATATGGAATAAATGTGCATTATATACACCCCAGTAAGTTGTCTAAAGTTTATTTTCTCTTTTGGAAAAAAAAATTATTACAAATAAGTTACTAAGAACTTAAATTATGTCTCAGATTGATGAGTTGAAGTACAGGGAATCACTAGTACAGGATACTGCTTCATACAAAAAGACAGCGGAAACAAAACATGGGTATTGGTATGCAAGGGCATTATACCCAAAGAAGCTATAATTGCTCTCAAGGACTGAAAAATTGTCTTTCTCACACCACAGAAATTACAAGCTCGTCTGTTTCCAGCACAAATCCAAAACGCAGCCAGATACTATGAAGAAAATTAACTCTACCCCAGCCAAAACCAGCACACGGGAGCCAACAAGGAGTTTAATTACGTAGAGGCTGTTGCAAGAATTCAATCATTTAAATCTGCTGGGGTGAAACAACTATTTTCTATCAGGGTAAACAATTTCTTCTTAAGCTGTTAAACTGGTAACATGTAGGCGATTCGTCTGACATAGGGTTTTGCAAATGTGTTCTCTTTCTCGCAAGATTTATCAATACACTGCTAAAGATCTTCAACTTTTTTTCCTACAGAATCCAATACTTACTCCAGCTCACAGCTTGAAATGAGAATGCAATGAATGCTGCTTTCTCTATACTTTTTCCACCTGAAATAGATTGCAAAGTCTAAAGCTACTGAGCAGGGATGTGGAGGAAGCCCATGTTCTTCAGTTCTTACTGTTGCAAGGCGCAGCTGCGATGGGCACGGGTACTTTAAAGCTGGAGAGGAACAGTTTACCCTGCCTGAGGGTTTCTCCCCCTCTCTCCTGCAGGGTGCTGACCTCACGGGCAGATGACACGCTCTGAATCACAGCAGGGTCACTCACGGTGTGCGAAGGCACCTGAAATGGCCAGCACACAGCAAAATCCCGGCTACTAAACTGGAGCGGATCAAGAGCTTCTTTTTGTGTCGCTGAGTTGTCCTTGTTCATGGCAGGACACAGAGCAGTCAGTAGTTACAGCTTTGGGCTGCCTGTTTCGTGAGTCACCCTCCTTTCTGTGAGGGTGTCTGCTTTTGTCTTCCAAGATTAATAGCTCTGATATTTCGCCCTGCTTCTTTCAGCACTGTAGGGAGCCATTGCAGACAGGCACTCTGTCCCGGCCAGAGCCTTTCACACCCTTTGAATTGCATGGTTCGGGCAAAAAGAAGGTGTTAGCGATGCTTGAGAGTCATCTATTCAAGTCTATCCATCCAAATTTTCTGAAACACTAAATATTCACCACTTACCATCTGTAGATCTCAACCTGATTTAGATCTAGTAAGAATTTTTAGCATATTTTGTATGCACTTAACTTTTGCTTTCACGTGTTCTCTAAGGTTTGCTTTATTTTTTCCTGACTGCAAACAAAGTATGTGGACATTTTTTTTCCTATTAGCAACATTCTGCAAATATCTTATGTTTTTTTACAGTGTACTCATTCCAGAAATGAACTGTCTGCATATTTTCATGTACTTGGATCTTTACCTGTGCTTGAAGCACCTAAGTTGTATCAAAAAATTGAAAAAAGTGTATTATACAAATTTACCTTGCACTTTGATGTTTTTTATTTCAGTCACATAAACTTTGAAATTCGCAGTGAAATGGTTGATTTGAATGCCTGTACATGTGCAAGGGAAAATTGGTAAAGGTAAGGTAGTCAATGTGACTGTTTATACATTACGCGGCTTAGGTCAGAACTTAAACCCTAATATTTGCTTAGAATTACACCTCTGCCACAAGGCCCACTGGTTAAATAACAGCCTCATCAGAAAGCTGTGTGCAGGCAGTGATTTTTTTCTGAGAAATTTTCAGTTCCATCTCATCCTCTCCATCTTCAGTCAGCTTCTTCTATTCATGTATCTGTTCAACACTGGGGTTTTTTTCAGACAAGAAACATCTACTAGGTGTAGATCTCTTCCTTCGTCATACTGCCAGGCACCCTGTTTTGCACACAGCAATTACCTGAACTTGTTCTTCTCTTGTGATGACTGTGAGTTTGGACACCTGCTGTTCATCATGAAAATATTTCATATATTCTGCCCATCTTTACAGGACAGCTTTGTATTCACAGCATCTTCTTGCATTTTTAATTATTATGCAAAGAATATATATTCTTGTTTCTTTTAATGTCTCCAGCTTTTAGGATATAATGACTTTTTCTAACTTTTTCTAGTTGCATATTTCTCAGTTTCATCAGATCTTCACCTATTCCCTTTGACATTTTTTCAGCTTTTCTGTATTGTTTATGCAATATTGATATTCCTTTTTCTATTTTTGTGTTTCCTCTTTTTCTATACTGATCCATGATACGTTCAATAATTCACAGCTGCTTACTAAAAAAATCTTTTCAGCCCTAATGCAAACACAAACACACACCCAGCTGAGGGATGTGAGAGCTGTGTACATAAAACCCTTGCAGGAGCTTCTTTTTGCTAACCTTGCAGCTCTGGTCTCCCATCATTACCATGATTCCTCTTTCTGTTCATCTTTTTAAACACAGTGTTTTTCTCCTTTGGCGATTTTCTCCTCTCTGAATATTTCTTGCGACTTATCACCAGAGCTGAGAAACAGCCATCCCTGCAGCCAACCACCGTCTTCTGTGGCCTCAAATTTCTTCAGCTACTAAAGAAAATGTAAAGCTCCCCTTTAATCATGGTGCCCACAGAGGGGACACAAAACCAAATATCTGAACACATGGGCTGAGTGAGGCCTTTCCCTGAGGCTGCACAGGTGGAAGCAGGAAGGATCCAGCCCTTGTCTCTGCAAATACAGAAGGATAAACTCGGCTGCAGTTGTTGGCATCATGAGGAGACTCTTCTCACTGGCACTAGTGGAAGTAATTGTAAAACCCTGTTTTAGTGCGTGGGAGGCTGGAGATAATTTTAGTGATGGTGAAAAGTGCCAGACTTATCAGACATGGAAGATGTTGCTCTAGATTTTGCTTGTGTAGTGCTTTATGTGTACTCTAACTCAGTGGAACACAACATTACTGGTTTGACTGGGGGGGGTTGATTCAATAATTGTTAGGACACTTGTTTTGCAGCACTAATGACTAGGCAAAGTTTTCTCTTCACAGAACCAGTACTGTTCAGAAGGATTAAGAGCATCATTTTGCTGGTGTCTGCCTATTCTGCTGTGGAGTCAGCACTTCCACGCACACAAAATTATTCAATATATATCCTTGGTACCACAACTAAGCAAATTAATAAGCTTTCTTAAACATCATACCAGGGAAGCCATTAATTTGTTATTGGAGGGCACAAGCTCAGCTCTGAATAGTCTTGTGCTGTGCTTTCTTGGAGACAAATACAGTTTTTTAGTATTTACAAAATCTGGAAATGCTTGGGGAAATGTGCATATTGTGTTACCTTACTAACCAGAGACAGGATAGTTATTTGAAACATAATTTATTTCTTGGCTTGCCCCACAGTGTTTTGATAATTGTAGTGAAAACCTGGCACAAATAGATTAAATGCAGTATATTTTTGTATCACTGAACTATGGGGATTTTATTGAAGGGCAGAAGAAGAATATATTGGTTTTTGCACTGGAGCTTCCACTGATCAAAGGACACCACCCAGCCACTGGCTCTGTTTGGAACTGTCAGTCAAAGCTTTTCTTATGTGAAATACAAGACATATCAGAGCTTCCAGTTTCATCAGCCACAGCAGAGAACATTGGTGGTCATTTTCAGTAAAGGTGTGCCCAGGGCAAAGCCTTCAGTCCAACACCCTTCCCTTACAAGACAGCTTGTACAGTACTACAGCATTTCCAGCTGAGCTTTAGCATCCACAGTGGAGTGGAATGGATGCATCGTGAGTGTGATTGCCTTCACACTGCGGGAAAATTTGGCTCACTGTCCTGACGCTCAGGCTCATATTCATATTTGAATATCTGCTCTGAGGATTACACTGCTTATCCAGGAGTAACTCACACATCCAGGCAGTCCTGCCCTCCCTGGGGGCAGATGTTCCTCTGGACTCCAGAGCTTTGTTCCACAAGCTGCCTAATCCAGTTTACACTTCCAGATTCCACCAGTGCAGATTTCTCAGCAGTCATTTTGTAGAAACATTTCACCTGATGATGAAAGACACCTGGTAAGGCACCGCTGTCCTCGAGAAAATACAGTTGGACACCTCCCTGCCCAAAACCCCAGTCTATTATCTCAAGCATCTGCTTTTTCTCCTGCAATCCAGAGAACAGTGATCCCCAAGGCTGACAGAACCAGTTTTCTTCTTCCTCTTGACATCTCTCTCTCTGGCCAAAATCTTCTGTTGCCAAAAGCAATGTAGACATGGGCTTTGGACTCTCTACCCTACCTGCCTGCTCTCACCTCTCCCTAGCAATGCAATGATTTCCCATCTGACCATGTTAATATCTGTAATCAAGTGGGCTGAATAGGAAGAGGAGCTGCAACTCTGCTTTATGACACACAGCTTCCATTCCATGTATCACTCCCCAAAATAGAGACCCATGTAAAAGGACTAGTCTCTTTAGTATCATTTTGCTGTGTTGGATGAAGAGGGATGGGAAGTTCATGAAGCTGAGAGAGCAAGCAATAGAAGTATATAAGAATGTATGGATCCAAAAAAAAGGCTCACAAATAGGCTTGAGTGAGCTTGAATAGGATTTAGAACTGAAAAACTGTTGCAGCTTAAGACCTACCCTATACTAGTGGAAAACAAGGCTTTGATTATAAATAAACAGGACTGTGCCACAGACACACCTGATTTCATCACCAGTTTCTCATCAGACCGTGAAATAACCCACAGCACTGAACTTGACTGTTCATGTCAACCAGAAGAGTCCAGCATGTTTAAAAGATAGATCACTGCAAATAGTAAAGATCCTTAGCAGTAACTTGAATTTAGAGAGTTTTAGTAACTACTTCACTCAGCCTGTTTTTGGATCCAAGCAAAGCTGGCAGAAGAGAAAAAAACCTCAGCTCTGGAAGCCAAGGGCAAAGAAACAATGTGGGGAACGAAATGAAAGTTACCTCGTGAATGGCAAGTTTTGGCTTGCTTCTAGCTGCAGTAATAAGAAAGCAAAGTGATTCACTCTGGCAAAGTGTTCCAGCTTGAGGAGCTTGAAATAATATGACCGCCCACCACAACTGCTGCCTGGGAGTGAGCTCAGGGAGGGGGGCCAAGGGCAGCCCGAGAGTACTGGGGGGACATGGGAAAGGGAGAAATGGAAAGTTCATCTTCAGCAGAGTAGAGATAAATGTTGGCCTGCTGGGGAGGTGGGAAGAGAGGTAGTAGCAATGGCATTGAGTTCTTGTAAAAATAAAATTGAGTAATGATGTCTTCTGTGAGAGATGATGTTCTGTGAAAGAAAAACCCTTCTGCTCTTTCACAGAGGTGGGGAGATGAATGTTTGTGTGTGCCACATAGCACTGCCGCTTGAAAGAATTGCCAGGTCACCATATAAAGTCTTCATTTTGTTAGCTGCTGAGGGAAGGTATATTTTAGAGGTAGGTAGGAAGGGTGGCATGACCTACCTGTGGCAGGCTAGTCACAGAGTGAAAAAGAAACCAAAATAAAACCAGTATTGATTTTCTGCCTGAGAGTGGTTAATATTTATCTAGATGTTCAAGCTGGATCAGGTTGAAGCTTATAAAAACTTGGCCAATCATAGCAAGATTCTCCAACAAACCTGTTAACATTTTTCAAGTACAGACACGCTGATACAACTTAAAAGAAAGGTACAGAATTGCAAGTCTCATTACTGTCACTTAAATAAAACCTCCAAGACAATTAATTGCATGTGTATACTTTTAACTTTGTCAAAATGTGTGCAATATGCAATAAATTTTATTTTCTTAAACTATATTTAGGTGGGCACAGCAAATTTTTTTATTATTATTACTTCCAAATCACTTATCACCAAAATCATACTTTGGCCCCGGGCATTTTCCTCATTTCTTTCTATTCTGTAATTCAATGACCACAAAATTACACGAGGTTAACTACAGAAAGATTAATTTTAGGTTGTAACCGTTTCATCTTGCTTGGGCGTTTCTGTCTGTGGGCTATCTGTGCTTGATAGCTTGATACCCACAGTCCATTTACCTTTCTTAAGGGAACTTACATTTAGTGGTTTCAGTCCCTTTCAGTGTGTAGACCCCAAACAACTATCAATGGGTCTTTTGATGTTTCCATAAAAATTTGAAGCCTATTGACAGTAAGTGGGGAGTTTTTCACCTGCTACTTCTTAGTGGTAGCACCTCAGAGGTCCATGGACCACAAACCTAATGCTACTGAAAGCCTGTGTAACTTTCACAGACTTACTCCACCTGTTTTGCAAAGGAGCCTGACTTTAACCTTGTATTAATAAACAACACTATAGTTGTGGGCAATGTATGAACTGCATGGGATGTGAAGTGCATCAGCCATTTGAAATACGAGCTTTAAAAATGGTATATAGGTTCTTGTACAATAGAGGTATGAAGAAATGCCAAGATCTATGGCTGTATCCAAAACTTGTGTTCGTAGTTCCTTCCTTCCTGTACATCTATAGGAAGAAATGCCCATATTTGGGCCTAAGAGTTCATTGAGAACCATTTCACAGCCTGGGTGTGTGATACTTCACTGCAGCGTGGTAGGACAAGTTCATGAAAGAGAGTCCTCCTCCTCCTCCTGCAGCCTGCCTAACCCTCCAGCCCTGCAGGGTCTTCCCCAAGGGTTACTTGAGCCCCAGGAAGAGAGAACTCAGAATGAGCTGAACCCATGGATAGTTGAATGAGCAGCCTCATTAAAAAAAAGAAGGTTTGAAAAACTCATGCTTTGAAAGGTCCTGGTCACTGTCATGGAAGTTTTTCTCCTCTGGTGATGTTCCTCTCTGATTTGTTTTTATAAGTTCAGGCAGCTCTCTGCTGGTACAGCTGCTGCTGGAGTCCTGCCAGAGGAGCCATAATTTCTTAATAGCCTCCACCAATGAGCTGTCGTGTTAACAAAACAGAAGAGAAAATGTAGTTGTAGAGCAGGCAGATGTAACCTGAGGCTAAGGAGGCAGCCACTCATAGCACCTTCTCTAACGTGGCCCCAGAGGAAACCTGGAACCGGTGCACCCAGGAGCAGGTGGGATGTGACCCTCCCTCCTGAAACCACCAAGTTTCTGTCCACCTACTTAGACATGTAAAGCCAAGCTTCAGCTCTGCACCGAGGCCAGCCAAGGCAGGCAAACAAACCCAGGAGATTTCACGTGTCCCATTCACTTCTGAAGAGGGGCCTGACAGTAACGCGCTGACAAGCCAGGCCATCAGCTATTCAAGACGATCAAGAGCAGTGACATTTCCACATTTTCAGAGCTCTCAACAAACATAGCTAATTAAGTCTTGCATCATCTCTGCAGTCAAACACAAGTAAGTATTCATGTCCCCTTTTGACAGAGGAGGAAGCTGAAGTCTGGGGGGTATTTAGGGCTGTGGAGTGAGTCACTGGCAGAGCCAGAGATATTCTAAGAGCTGTAAGCTCCAAGATCACTGCCTTTTCATTTAAGTTATTAGACTCAAAAATGCCTCCTTCTCCATGTGAATGATAAGGAAGATATTCTCCCATTATCAGTAAGAACTGGATGACTTCTTCCTCAGCATGACACCAATCCTGGAAGTATTGTGACTTATTTGCAGTACACAGAATATTTCTTATTTGCATGCACTATTCAGGTAGGAAAAACAAGAAGAGGTGATAGAAAGGCCCTAGGTCTCCTAGGCACGGCTGGCATACAAGAGAGGGAAGGTTCATAAAGTGCCCTGCTTTCCTGCCAGCCCTTTTCTGGCTGCCTCCTGCTCTGCAGACAGTAGTGTCTGTGGCTCAAGATGAGCAGCTGCACTGGGTGCCTTTCAAAGTCTATAGAAAAAATTCCTGCCACGTAAGTGATACAAGAAGACACAACAGGTGGATGAAAGAGAGAACTGTAGAAGTTATCGGTGAAATCAGCCTCTCTCAGGCTTTTTTTTCAACTTTAAAAAAAACCAAGCCCATTTCCAAATATAACATGGACTCACAATTTCATTCAAATTTACTAAATGTATGTCATCATTAGGATTCGGAGCAATCTAATGTACATATAATTATTTACGGACAAAGCAGTAGGTGTGTGCATGGGCGTCTGAAGGCAATGACTTCTCAAAGTGAGTGTTGCCTAAACTAACCTGCCCCGACTTGTAACCACGCTTTTTCCAAAGCAGAGCAGTGGGCCAGCTTGCTGGGCGTAGCACAACGGGAGAGTGCAAGTCAGAGATTGGAAAGGTGACATGAGGATCACTTTTCTATCACTCTGATCTTGAGGTTATTTTCTGAATCTCCTTTTTCCTTTGGCTCTGGGAATGTCTCAGTGCTATAAACACAAAAGGTGCTCAGGAGCAGCATCCTGGGAAGGCATCTCCCTGAGCTGTTCCAAGTATCTCTGCTCCATCTCCCTGGCTCAGTCAGGAGCAGCAGGTAACAAAGGATCAAGAGTAGCCAAGACCCAAATTCCGACAGGACGTTCTTCCCAAAGAATAGCCTTTTCAGGACCAAATAAATGAACTTTGTGGAGAAATAGAACAGCTATACCCTATTAGATTAAATGGTTTAATGTAAGTTGAGTGATATGGCTTCAGACAAATTCTGCCCTCCTTTATTTCCTGGGGAAATTAAAAGTACACAGGAAATTCTGAAAAAATGGTCAGCACACTTACTAGCAAGCCATAACACAAGCTGACATTTTTACTTTCAAAAAGTACTATACATTTTGGAACTACTAAATATTACAGATAAATGCACGTGCTGACAGTTACTCATGTTTCTGTATTTAGAATACTTATCTAAGCTGGGCATCTTTCTCATCAGCTGAATTTCATCAATGGCTGTGACCTGGTACGTTATTAGTTCTAAGCTGGCCAATTCAAAAGTAACTCGGTGCAATTCTGTTCCCAGCAGCACCATCTCTGAATCTGTATTGCAATCAGAGTCCTTGTTTACCAGGTTAATACCAGCAACCCGCAAGCAGATTGTGGACCAGGCTACAAGAACACATGATGCATGATTCTATGAATACCACCTAGAGTCAAAAACAATAAACAGTAAAATAGTATTTCTCAGTCAAAAGACACCTTTGACTATGCAGTTTTATTCATTAATGTGCTGCACACATCCTTTCTGTTAACATTTAAATAGCAATTTTATGCTGGATCCTCATCCTCCAATCCACGTTTTGCTCACTCCTCCTTTGTTAATTCATAAGCACTTTGGAAATACACTGCTGACACAAGCCAGACTAAGCCAACACATATGCATAAGAACATAAAACCTGCCATACTGTGTCAAGAACCACAATCCATCTAGCTCACTGTTGTAACTCCAGAACTAGGAGCAGATGTTTTGGGGAAGACTATAGAAGACAGTATTTCAAGTGTGAATCTCCACATGGCATTTCTTCATAGCTTCCAGCACCACATTAAATATTTATATGACTGATGTAATATTACATATTTCCATGTTTCCAGATTCCCCAGTGTTAGAGGATAAAAAGAACCTTCTCGTGCAGACTTAAAACTTCCAGGCTAAACATAATTAGCCCATCTACTGTCATTCTCATCATCAAACTCTGCACTGTCACACTCATTTTCTTTAGTCCATTAAAGCAATTTGATTGAGAGACTGGATTAGTGTCCATAACACACTGGGAAAACCATAGTAAAGAGGGCATAGTCACAGTTACTGTATTATTTATACTACAAACCTCCAGCTAACACTGCACATAGGCATCTCTTTCCAAGTATCAGCCCAGTGACCTTCTGCACAAGGGCCCCGGAGGTGAAATCCTTGGCTGTTTTTTTATTCAGCCCTTTGACAAAGTTTGTGGTTCTGTCTCAGGGCACTGAAGTTTAGCCTGTGGGCCTAAGGCTGTTTTGCATTCAAGAAAATACCGTTGATCCCACGGAAGAAAACAAAGGAGTTGGGCCAGTGTATAACTATGTATTTGTTTGCAATGGCACATTTTTAGGAATGTGCTGGGTTACTGCAGCACATCCCAAATCCCAGTAATTAAAAGAGCTACAGTGAAGGGGGATTGCAAATCACATTTTCCAAGCCCCCTGGTTTTCTTTGTGGGAGCAACGCTTCCAGCTCCACCCAGCAGCAAAGTGCAAGCACATGGCACAGTGACATCCTCGCCACCACCAGATGCTGGGACAGAAGCTTCGTGCTACCAGAGCAGCGCAGCTCCCTCAGGGCGGGGGGGACACCCCACGGATACCGGGCTGCTCAGCTCCCCCCGCTCCCCTCAGCCCTTCTCTCTCGAGAGTAGGGCTCGATAATCCTTGGGGTTCCCCCCTGCTCAGACAAAGTTCCGTGATTCTCTTTAGGGAGCCCAGCCTCTCTGACTCTCCCTGCTGCCACTGCCTACCCTCCTTTTCTCCCAAAGCCTTCGTGGCGGGTGATGCCACTGCGTGCTCTTGGCTGCCCACACAGAGCCGCTCTTACCTCTCCTGTCACCCGTCCTGTCACCTCTCCTGTCACCCCTCCTGTCACCTCTCCTGTCACCCCTCCTGTCACCTCTCCCCAAGGGGTTTCTCCCGGGACCCAGGAGGTTCCTGCTGCATGCCCTCTGCAGGGTGGCGTTAAGGGACGTCCCTGGCTCCTCTGCAGGGCTGAGGAAGCCCAGAGACAATCCTGGTGGAGCTGAAGCCTTGCTGGAGCTGATCCTGGCCTCTGCCCATCTGCTTTCCTGAGCCATTTTAGAGGATGATGGCTCTAGAAAGAAGCTGAAGGGCTTAAAATCTCGTGGACCTAACATACATACATTTCAAGGATCATATCTTCTGCTAGGTCTCCTTGTAAAATTAATTTTTCTTGTAACATTTTTCTTTGCATTTTTATCATATTATTCCTTCCTGTTATGCTTTGGAAAAAATCTGCCATCAATGAGCTCTAAACTTTGGAGATTTACTACAAACTTTACCTTTTCATATCATCTGGCTGTTTTGGAACATAAAATAGGAATTGACTGAGATTGGATACGTTTGTGAAGAACTGCCTTCCTACTCCATAAAAACAAATAATGAAATTATCTCCTAAAGAAATGAAAGCATGAAATTAAGCAGCTCCTGTCTTCTGAGCCGACTGTCTAAAATTTTCTAACGTTGCCCACACAATATAAAACCCCTGACAGGCCCTTTCTGAACATCAGTGATTTGTTGTATACAAAAGTTTTAAAAGTTCTATAAGTTTTAAAATCAGACTGAAACAAATACTTCTCTGAAACTAATGGCAAGTCCTACCCTTCTATGGGGATTTGTCTCTAAAAGAGGATGCCATGTGCACACTTTTCTTGGTACAGATGGTCAGGTGGTTTCTTTACCCAGCTGGGTTTTCTTTCGCACTGTTTCTCATGTATCACCATCCGCTCTGCTGCCTGTCTTCCATTTCAGCAAATGGACTTTCTTGAAAAAGGTTTCTCCTTTGCAGGTTTTATTACTAGAAAAGAGTGCCATCGTACTTCTAATATCCCATCTCACCTTGAGATCTTCTAAAAGATAATTTTCCCCCTCTGTCTCATACAGCAGGATCTAATGTCTCCTCTGTCCCTATTACTTGTCACAGCTTACTGCACACTCTTTGCTGTAAATCGTACTCTTATGAATTTAAAGAAACACAAAAATATTCCTTCATCTCTAGATTTTCTGTGCTCCTCCTTTTTGTTATTATTTTTCTTATTTTTCCTGTCAAGTTGCATGTTTTCCCTTGTTTTGCTATGCAGCCCTGCACTCCCAAGGCAGACCAGGACACTACACATCAATTTCACAGCCACACAGCAAAGAACTTCTGCTGACACACAATCAAACACATGGCAAGGGCCTTAGGGGCGGTGAATGACAACCTTACACTGCTTTTCTACCAAAACCTCCTTTGAATTGGATAAGATTGTCTTTAAAATATTCCCATGTACTCAGAACCACAACAGCAGACACTGGGAAGAATCTGGAGTGGACAAACAGTGGGAATGTTCTGGGAAAAGCAAAAAGTTCAGCAGAAAAGCCAGAATGAAACAAGATCTATGCCCTCTGCTTAGAACATAAAAAAGGCAACAGAAGTCCATATTGACCAGATGGCTGGCAGGACAAGTACTGAGGCTGTGAACAGGAACCACCTCCTGTTGTTTCATTCCCAGTGTCTTCCAGATAACATAATTTCAGGTATTATTTCCATAAACATAAAATAGTATCACAAATTTATGTAGTGTGTATTACTTTCCAATAAAAACAATAAAACTAAGTAAATATAGAATATACATAGCAGATATATAAAATATATATACATAAGTATATATAAAAATATATAAAACGTATAAATACAAAATATAAAAGAAAAGTAATAAAACTAAGGACCTGGATCTTGACTATGCACTTTATGGGCTGCTAAATAAATTAAGATGATCTCCCCCTCCTCCACTGGAAATAAACCCCAAATCCATATAGCAGTAAAAATATCACCAATCAATACAATCTGAAACAAAATTCTTGATTAGTTCATGTAATTTCAGGCAGGTTTGCAGCCAGACTGTGAGCACTGCAACATCAGTGTAAATCTGGAGAACTCCACCAGAGCTGACAGATTCCTCAGTTTCACATGTCTAACACCCTGGTGGTTATTGTTTGTTGCATTTGGGATTTTTTGCCCATAAAGCGGCAGCAGAGATAAATGAATCCCCTAGGCCCTTCTTCTCGGGTAAAAGCTACCCTTCAAAAAACTTGCATTATTCGCAGAATGCTGCACTGTTCTTTTTCCATGCTCAGCTCCCACAGTAGCCTGACCCTTCTTGGGTCATTCTTGGCTTTTGCTGAAATCCCCTCCCCACCCACCCCCTCTATACATCACCACCAGATGACATATTTACACATATCACAAACTATAAAAAACCAAACCGTGACACAGACAAACATTTCCACTTCTAAGATTTGATGCTTCCACTTAGCTCAGTTGAGCAATAATTTGTAGTCTTATGGTTTAATCTTTTATTTGTTCCTATTAACTTGAACTCCTTTCAACGCCAAACCAAACTGTCTATATTTCCTTCTCTAATATCTCTTTTCCAATGAAGAAGCATTAAGTCATTTTACAGTGTCTTGGGACAGCCCAATGAGTGTATATGCTACATTAGGTATAATTAGTAGCTACAGAGTGATAAATTTGTAAACAGCAAGTCCAGGAACTTCACTAGTAAGAGATTTGTCTTTCCCAATTAATGAATCTCTTTGAAAAGTCCTAAAATATGTAATTACGATTATATGGTTTATGTGCACTGCTTTAGGTTTTTCTTCAAAGTTACTTGACCAACTCCTACAGACTGGTACGGAAGTGCTGCAGTGAGGCAGCAAGAATTCCCCACTGTAAGAATCACAAGAGTGTGCTCTCAGAGCAATCTCTTGTCATTTGATTTTGGAATCAAATCAATAACAAATACAGTAAGCACAAATTTTGTCTGTTGGTTTGGAGGTTTGGGTTTTTTGGATTTTTTAATGTATCTGTGTAACCTCACAGTTTTGCACTGAGCTGCCCAGCTCTTGGCAAACGTTTACTCTGAAAAATTTCCCTTGAAGGAAAGGCCTTCAAATGTGGTTGGCAGCTTACTATGGTTTACAAAAAAGCCTGCATGTGTCCAGAACCCACTTTTTAAAAAAATAAAATAATTCAATGCCAAGTAATTATTGTGCTGCATAATCCCTTCTATGCCAAGTCCTCACTACAAAGAAGTTGTGTTTTCCTATCAAGGTGTCACTCCTGTTATAAAACACTAATGCAGACCCAATGTGGCCAGTTCCAGTGACCAGTTCCAGGTGACCCCAGCTACACAAACCATCTCTGGTGACTTCTACCCCCAAGTCTGATATCTCAGTATGAAGACACACCTGGTCTGAAAGACACAGGTGAAGGGAGGGCAGAGGTTGATCTGGTGCTGCTGCTAAGTGAACTCCACGTCACCCTTTCATGGCAGGATACTCTCTAGTGATCCACATATATCTCAGATATTTTTATTAATCTCAGAGAACAATGCATTATTTGGTTAAAATAAACATGCAAAACCTATAGCATTTTGACATTAAAACAATTTTCTATATGGACACAAATATTTTCCAAAATACTTCTTTCTAAATTAAACATCACAGTCACCTTTGGAGACTTTGAAACAAAACTTCTGCACGAAACTTGCTTTTCACTGCTACTTGCCAATAAATTTTACAGGGACCTCCGCAAGCACCAGCTGCTCCCTTCAACCATGTTACAAATATACTCTCCAGTGGTGAATAAGCACCATCGTCATCCTGCATTCCAGAAACAGACCCCATGGAATGACCGTGGTGAACATAGCAACAGCAGGAAAACTGCTTGCAATGCCTCACCAGGCTGAATTTTGCTGCTGCCTGGGGCTTTGACAGGCCAGCTGCTGCAAGGAGAGCAGCACAAGACCTCCCTCAGAGTTTAAAAATACAAGAAATAACTTCTAAATACCTGTGTAGACATTGGTGAGATGCTAAAGCAAACTGCTGGTTAGTTTGTTGCGTGGTCCTCATGTCTTGATTAAATAAGACTTGTTTTGATTTACCACTAAAATAAAAAAAGTAGATGTAGATCTACCAGAAGAGCTTTCCTGCCTCTAGCAACTGTGATTCCAGAAGCTGTGTCCAAGGAACCTGGTGGAGCAAGGACAGGCACGCCACCTGTCCATGTTGAGACAGGTGCTGCTGCTGCCTCCTCTGGGCTCTGGGCTCTGCTCCCTGGCTCCAGCCATCATTTTACAGTGAATTCAGCCAAGCACAGACAGGTGAAGTGGAGCATGACGGTTCACTGAGAAAGATAAGCAGATCAATTATTTAGTGATTCTCTCCTGGAAGGCTCCACTCAGCCTAAAATACCACATTGCATCGGCAGGAAGTCTGCCTCACTCTCTGTAAGGTTTGACTGCATAAGCATTACATGTCCACGTCTTTAATAACCAAAAAGTCAGAGAAAACAAAAGGTCAATAATGTGGCACAATATGGAAATACTGATTTTAAATATGTGTATTACTAAATACAAAATAGGGACACTGCCCAAAACACTAGACAACTGTTGGAAAACTGAATAAATATTTTTAATTATTAATAGTACATCTTGTGCTACTATTAATGAGACTATTAACTATAATTGTTATTAATGTTGACATCTTGTTACTATAGTACTAAAAGACAATTTTTAATCTTGAGATACTTACAGTATATGTCTAAATTCTTTAGGTTTTGCATTTTATTTTATTCAGCAATTAAAACTGATTCACATTTAAATTTGGTCCACTCTTATCAAGCCAGCTTCATTATCTGAATTCAGCAGCAGAAACCGCTGTAGTGTCTGAGATGAAAGTTTAAATTTAAAAACACTTTTGCTAAACCTTCACAAAAAAATATCAAGGAAATATTCTTACTGTGCAGCCAGTGAAATTCTTCCCCAACATAAATCCACCAGCATTATTAGCAAAATATACGGAAGGAAATACAGATTGTCAATGCTAGCTTACAAGAAGCAAACTAAGAAAACAGCATCACACACAACAACCTGGAATCAGACTTTCTCCCTCTCAAGCCTGTAATTCCTCATCTTGTACGTAATTAATATTCCCTCCTTCTAACTTGCTATTTTCTGAAAGTCGAAAACTAGAGAGAGAATTGTAGCTATTTTTGCTACATGCTTTAAGAAGGCATAAGGATTGAATCCAGTTAGGTAGTTTGCTTTAATATGTTTTTCATAACAATACATGTGTTTCTTACTGCCCTACTGTGCTTTAACCACTTGCTTGAGCTTCTAGGGATTTCTTTTGTGCTGCAAGACATACTTTTACTTGCAATATGCATCCCATATTAATAGATTCTACTTAATGAAGTTTAAAAACCCCTTTGAAAGTTTACACATGCCACATTTAATACAGTGATTTTCTGTGCACTATGATTATGATTTCAAATTGTTTCTCTTTGTCTTGGTTTTGCTCAGGTTGAGGTGAGGGGGTCCTTGTTCCAAAGCAGTCCCAGCACAGAGATCTGGCTGTGTGGGACAGGGATGGGCAGCCAGGGCTTGGCTGAAACTTTTAATGGAGCTCTTAATGCAGACAGGGTTGAAGCTCTGTAAATAAGTGCTGGGAGACAGTACTTTAGAAAAACAAAATTATCTTCATAAAAGCAAGGAAACCGTAAAGGCAGAAAATTTTATAGATAAGGTGAGAGCTGGGGAAGACATAAAGCTCAGGGGGGTGAAGAGGAATTTGGCACAATCCCACCGCTAGGCACAATGGCTTAAAACCACTACAAGAAGTTTCCTTTCTGCAGTGAACAAAGTTTTTTCCTTCTAATCCTTCAGGCTCCCAGTCAGATGTGGTGACAGCTGCTCGTGCTATGATGCAGGGTCAAAAGAATTTTAAATATGATTTTTTTTTAATTCTGAAAAAAGCCCCTGCTCTTGAAGGAGTTTTCCTTTCTGGACACCTGAAACATTTGGTTGCTGCACAGTTTGCACAGCTGTGAAGGTCTCAATTTTAGACACGTTTTAGATAACTACTCACTTTGAGTGGGCAGAAATAGAGGAAGCAAAGAATTTTGAAGAAAACAAATGATGATAAACTTCAGCTTCTACTTTTCACATCTTCTTACAGTACTTTGGCTTAAATGCCACTAAAGCTGATAGGCATAAATGCTGCCTTCATGTCAGAGCATGAGAAATACAAGAAGTAATTAGGCTCATTCTCTAGCAAACATCAAATACAGTAAGAAAACTCCTATTAACAAGAGACTTCTATTTGTCACATATTGCCTCAAACTGGCAGTCACATGGAAGAGAAATACAGCCTATTAGGGAGGAAAGACATCCTTGACAGGTCTTTCTCCAGAATCCAATCTCGGAGCTTTCAAGCAAACACTCAATCTTTCAAACTTTAAAAAAAAAGAAAAAAGGAAAGAAGCAGAGGACTGAATACAACCACATCTTCCCAGAATCAGAAATGAAAAAGCTACCAACCTGCCCCCAGAAGGTCTACAAGAAATATTCCTAATTCCTCAGCCATCAGACTTTACAGCCAGCATGTCATGCACATTGTGCAGTGTGCCAGAGGTCCCTGGAGAGCATACACGGGTGAAACCTGTCAACCTCTACATACTAGAACAAGCTCATGAGAATTATAAATAAAAAAGCAGAGTTACCAATTACTATTGCAAAACAGTAATTCCTTCTCACATCTGAGTCTCAGCTCTGAAGGGAGACTTACAAATAATATGATTTAGTATTGAATAGTACGAATAAATAGAGACATCAAGTTTATATTCATTGCAATTCTCTCAGCATCTCATCCCCTGCTGCCTTGTTCCTATTCTGCAAATGCTTTTTCTTCATTTCAATCTGTCAGCTCTCCTGGTACTGAAACTCTCTGGTAACATCACTTCTCCCATGAATGGACTAATTCATTAACATAATTACAGATTACTTTTTCTTTTGTTTGGTTACTTCAAAATGACTTGCAGAACTTCACTGGCTTTACAGTATAGTCCTGTTCTGAGGGAACTCAGGGGTGGGGAATGAGAAGCTCTGGAAGGGTGAAAGTCTCCTAGATCTCTTTTGCTGCTCTGACAGATATATCAGCAGCCTGGGAATAATGATTTCCAGTGTTATCTGCATCAGACTTGCTGAAAAGCACACAAACTGGAAAGCTTGACCACATTTTATATCAGCTGATCCAATCACACATATTTCTCACCCTTACAAACCTTCTTTCTTTTACAAGCCTGACTATCAGAGTTACAACACAAGCAGTATAAAATAACGAAAAATAAAAAGTACATTGCACAGGCACCAGAAAATAAATAGTGGGCTCCATCAGCAGGGTGTCAGCGAGAAGGGAACAGAAAGTCCCAGCTGGGCAGCTGCCTGCTGGCACTCTATCCCTACCTTGTTCAGGGAAAGAAGCTGATGGATATTCTCAAATATTTGACCCCACGCCCACTCAATTAGCCAGTGGAAGTCATACAAAACATTCCCGCTGCTAGATAGTGAGTACTGTAGTGCACTGGGATATACAAAAGACAGCCATGGAATTTAGCCAACCTATTAAGGTGACCCAGTCCCTGCTCAGAAGCACAGACAGCCTCAGAAATGAGCACTATGAATGGAAGCTTCCATACTTCAACTTCTGCCCATATTTCTGCTGCTGGGCCCCCTCATGAAGGCCAGATCAAATCTGAATTTACCTGAATGCTGCCCATCTTCTTTTGTACCTGTACTGCTTCTTTTCAAAATTCTTGACAAAATTATTTTCAAAATTTTTGGCAACCACCCACGCTTTGATCTGTGGTACACACTGAAAAAATGTATTTTACATAACAAGTAATGGAACAAGGCATCAGTGAGGGGTTTCTTTGACAACCACCACCTCTCCTGAAATGAGAAGCTAAAGCTACTCTCCAGAGCATCGCCAACAAAGGCCACATCATGAGTAGGGTGACAGCTGGAATTCCTGTGGCAGTTCTATTTTGAAAACTTGTCTGATGGGAACGCCTCCGCTGCTGCCAGCGCAGGCTGCTGCCACCTAGGTTATGCAAAAAAAACCCCCAATAAAATGCAAAATAATTTTTCAGAAAAGCCAAACTTCAAAAAGCACTTCCGATAATTTTCTGTTTTCAAGCACTGAAGACAGATGTCATTTTATTTTACTTCCTTCACTTATATTTGTTGTATTGTTGTATGAAATATTTCTGCTTAGATACACGCATCAGAGTCAGGTCCCCACTGTGTAATGGGCCCAAAAAATACATGCAATACACAACCCCTGCTGTACAAAATTGATTCTTTAAGATAAAAGAGATTTGAGGAGAGTGACTGGGTATTTAAACTAAATAAGCCTTACTCT
This sequence comes from Gymnorhina tibicen, assembly GCA_013399875.1. NCBI lineage: Eukaryota > Metazoa > Chordata > Aves > Passeriformes > Artamidae > Gymnorhina > Gymnorhina tibicen. Next base: position 1,420,901 of record VXAZ01004042.1, read on the forward strand.
CCTTACCCATCTAAGCCATAAACAGTAGCTTCTTCCATTTGTCCTACATTATTATTATTAATTATTTTCATACAAAGATGCGTATTTCAGGGAGAGGGTTTTCATCTCCCTGATGAACTGGGGAAAGGATCCGTGCATATACAGGCAAATATGAAACAAATGTGTGTATACATATACACATACACACATCTGTATACCTAAAAAAAAAAAGGCAAGTGGGTGGAAAAAGAAAGTATCGTTGGTAAAATGAAGGTTATGGGTTAGGATGGGAGAAGATAACAGAGAGGAGCAGAATTCTGAAGGCATTTGAGGTGAAGACAAGAAGCTTAAACTTTGCATGCTGAAATGAGAAAGAAACATCAAGAAGAAATGTGCCCAAAGTGACAGGCAAGGAAACAACCTTGAGGACTGTGCAAGGGCTCCATCAGTCAGTGAGGGCTGAAGGTAAAGTTCAACAGCAGAGCTCTAGCTGGGCTCATAATCCTCAGTCTGAAAACATTCTTCCAGTTTGCCCCATGCTCATTCCTTGCCGCTGCCGCTTGTTTTCCCTTGGTTCTGGTGCTTGTTGGATCCCATGGTCAAAATACTCACCTCACTAAACAGGCAGAAAATTAGTACAGCAACAAGCAGAAGAGAGCTTTCTGTCAGGCTGAACCCAGGGTCTGGCAGGTGGCAGAATGGGTCAAGGCAGAGGAAGGAATCAGAGTGGGACCAGGCAGGAGAAAAACTTCCCCATATTGATGCTGAAGCGATGTAAGACTAGCTTAGCAGTCAGACATGACTCCGTGCTGAGGGGAGGAAGGTTACAGGATTTAAGACAGGGTGCTCAGATAAAGATTTTGGTTGTTTTGGCACAAAGAAAAGAAGGAAATTTGTACATATCCACCGAATTAATTGATACACGATTGGTGTATACCTTCAAGAGGGGCAAAAAGACAAAGATCACACCTAGTTTTAGACTCCTGAAACAAAGTTGACAGCAGAGATGCTAACAGCAACAGCTTAGTTTTGACTCTCAAATTTCAGTAATAGTAAGACATTATGAAAAGAAGCCAGAGAGAAAACTTGGAGTAACTGATTAAAAGATAATTAGTGAAAGCAGTGATTAGCATAGGGAAAAGAAAGATGATCATGAGACAGTCAGGAACTGTTTTTTCTGACTGCTTTTACATTGTCTGTCATTTCAGTACCTCAGCTGGAAATCAGAGGAGGACTGGGTCACGAAACCACAACAGACAAGATTCCTACAATTCATCCATGGGTAGCAGCACCACACGGAAGCGGGTGAGTTTTAAAAATATGAACCTTTTGTATATCAGTTGAAGATATTCCTATAATTGTAGATAATCTGGAGCAAAGGAGGTGTGCACTGGATATTTGTTTACTACTTGTTCTGAAGTGTGAGTGCACCAGTGTACACCCAAATGGCGAACTATGTCAGCATTCATCAATCAGAGCAGGTTGTGATGAACTCAAGGCCGTGTTGTTGCCGCCTGCAACAACACCTTGCTGGCATTTTGTCTCTTACTGCCAGGCAGCACCAACTACCCAACTCTGTGTGGCCCTTGGATTTAAACAGAATACTTCAGCTGCCAAGTGTAGCTTCAAGACTCTGCCCCAGGGAAATCCAGTTCCAAAAAAGAGCTTCCCTTGACTTATACCCTGCACACAGCAACTCATGCACCACAGCTCTTAGTTATCCACATACAGCGTGTGGCAGACCTGGAAAAAATTACAGTTTAGAGACAGAAGGATACAAATTATCTGAAAATAAATGATCTGGCTGACAACGTGCTTACCTTCTAACCAATCACAAATCTTTACATTTGAGTATTTTGAATAATTCTTTGCAGAGTATCAAGATCATCAGATGAGCTGAACAGCAGCTTCAGGGTCTCTGCTGAGGAATTCCAGACTATCTCGTGGAGCATGACTGCAGGGGCAGCAGGTGAATTACAGCACCCTCTGCTTTCCAATTGTATTTGATATAAGATCTTCTTATGACTTCTGAGACTTCAGTGTTGCATAAGCTGAATGACACCAGGGGAGAGAATTCAAAAGCTAAATATTTTTGAGTAATCACTGAACCTGTACTGCCTAACTGCAGACAGGTTTTATGGTTTATTTGTTTGTTTGTGTGACTATATCCAAAAGGTCTCATCTCCCACAAGTGGGTTGCCCTACTACACCTTATGTGCTGATAGTTTTTCTTGTTTGTTCACTGTAGCGCTTTCAGGGGTTGTTTTCGTGTTCTTTTGTTTTTCAAACACAGAGAACATCTTGGTTTGCCTTTGAGTACAGCTGACTTTCCTTTGCACAAAGTCAGACTACATTCATCACCTTTTTCAAAGAATGGAATATCAGAGCCTGCTAATCCAAATTGCCTCTGGTGGGTCAGTCCCCAGATGCTGCTGGTGCCAAACTTGTGCTGGTGAGGAGTGTGTGCTTCCCTGACAGTGAGCAGGATGCACTCCAGATAGAAATACATCTGACAGCAAGATATGGATCAGAAAGCCCAATGTTCCTCCACCAGATTGCATCACTTCAGCCTAGAGTAAGACCTGATAGCTCAGTGACAATTCTACTGAGATTTTAGTGGGCTGCTTAAGCAGGTTTGCGAGGTTTTTTAGGAATGTCCAACTCATGTATTTGTTTTTTTTGTTTTTTAAAAATTATTTGGACTAAGCATGAACCTCAGCCTGTGGCTGTGCAGCAAAACAAGAAAACAAGGCAAAAAGTAGCAGGTGGGTGGTGAGGAGGAATTAAAGCAATGGTTCAATGGACCGAGCAATCTCATTTCTTGGCCTTAAATCTGTTTTTGTTATGTCAACTTGTCTGATATAATTGTATGAAGAATAATAAAATCTGTGAGAAAGTAAGAGCTCTGCAGGATACACACAGGTCTCACGAGGTGATATATCATGGCGTCTGTTAAATCTCTGGGTAGCAAGATCATGCTCTTTGCAGGAGCCTCATAGTGGGGAAAAGAGTATGAAGTGGAGTCTATACTATACATGGCATCTACAATAATCTCACTGATTGCTACTTCAAAATTGGGAAAAACGTCAGTCCAAAAACTATGAAGATGAATAGAAACTTTTTACCATATTGATTCAAACTGCTGTTGCTAGAGAATCAATTGGAAAAAAAGGGGTAATTTTCTCACTCATCTTTAAAAATTTGGAATAATTCTAATCCTTTCAGTAATCCACTCAGCTGACTTTAAAACTGTGCATCATGTCTATTTTTGACAGCCAAAAAGACAAGCCAGATCTTCTCAAAAGCTATTTTCAGGAGTTTATAGTTAATTGGCCCAGTACTCACAAACTAAATAATGTGCGAGAGCAAATAACACAAATGGGAGATTTACACATAGAGATTTGAAGTTCAATCTGCATAAATGTCTCACCCTTCATCCCCTGGGGGTTTGCATTCTTGCAGGGAGGACGCTGGAGAAGCAGCAGTACTGGGAGCAGGCTCCTGCAACACACACCAGCACAGCACTGCAGGGACTAACTTCAATATTCATCCTGGCTTTCTGCTGTCACACCAAAGGCATTTTACTCTGAAGATTAATCAGGTCACCCTACACGTTCACTGCTAGTTTTGGCATCCACTTCTCATCAGGCAGAAATTTTTCCCCACCAGGAAAAGGAGAAATAAACATTTGCTTTCCAGGACAGCAGGTTGGTCTTTACTTCTCCTTGCCTGACTTCCAGACTGAGTAATGTAACACTACCTGTGGGAGTGAGTGCTGAGGAGTGCCAGCAGGTTGTGACAACAGCTCGGTGCACACGCTCTGCTGAAACCTTCCTTACACAGGGGGTAATTTCTCCAGGTATCAGTCACCACTGATAATGTTATTACCTGCTGCCACCAAGGACAAAAGCTCATTGCACTCTTTGAGGATAGCTTTTAACTCGTGACAGCTCGTGAGGATAGCTTTTAACTCGTTTGGTTTGGCTTCTTGTGGTTTATTTCTTTCTGACTTGGGTGTACTTACACTGCCTATGCATTTACACAGCTCTCTTTACTGCTAAAATCAATATCTTTCCATTGCAACAGTATGAGCACCATCACTCCCATAAAAGAGGTGTTTAAAATCCCTAAAGGCTGCACTGAGAAAAGCCCTCTGTGTATCCATGCCCAGGGGAAGGATAGTGCTTTTCTCAAGGTGCCATTTTCAAATGCCTGTACAATCCTCATTCCTGAAAGGTGGCAGAGTGAATAAAATGTAACTGTACTGTCAAAAAAAAAGAAAAACGCAAGTAGAACTGAGATTGCACAACCACATGGTGATCTTGTCACAAGAATCCTGAGGCACCAAATGCTTATTATCTCACTGAACAGACATTCACTGAACAGTCCCAAGCCTTCCTTACAGTGCACTAGGTGTCTTCGCATCAGGCGCAGTATTAGCCAGTTATTTATAAAAACTTTGTGAATACTGGCTTTTCTTCTCAATAACCCCAAGCTGAGCAGATAGCATCACCCATTTCTCAGTGAGTCTGTGAAGCACAGGATGACTCTGCTAAAGGCCCAAACTGCTGAGAATATGCTGATTTTTAGATTCCCAACCAGAAAGTCAAGCATCTCACTTGCCAGTGAATTTTGCACTTCGTAGAGCATTTGCCCATCCAAAACAGACATCCCACAGACTGCAGTGCTTTGTGCGAGTACCCAACATCTCTGTTACAAGGGTTCAAATCTGGACATTCAGAAACAGTTTCGTTTTGAGACAATTGCCTGGGATTTTACAATTGTAGTTGCATAACAACAATTACACACCATATTCGAAATATTAAAAACAGATCTTCCAACTCAGCTCTTCCCATTGTGAAAACAGATTAATGATACAGATTTGACAGATTCTTCCTTCATCTTGGGCAGGGTGCTGTAGCCATGCTATCAGCCCTCCCTTCCCACTAATCTATGTCCATCTCTACACTCTACCACTCTGCTTTCCTCGTGGAGATAGCAATAGGAGTCCCAGAAGGCAGGACAGAAAGCTGAAGGCTGTTGATGCACATATTGCTTTGTAACAATAATGTAAACAGCTCTTTGTAGCTTATTTTGGAAAACAAGATGAAAGTCTGACCTCAGCAAGTTAAATTTACTTTTGCATCTTCTAAAGTACAAAAACAGATCTCCCAGAAGTGCTTTGGCATGAATAAGGTTTTTTTTTTTGATGAGTTTTGTTCCCCTGAGATGAATATCTCATTTTAAAAATAAATATAAGTAAAGCCAGCAAAACAAATCACTATTATAACACTACAGGAAAAGAAAACATGGTTCTATGCTATGAAGAACATGTAAAGTTGCTCTGGAAAAAAAGCTACCAGCTTAAGGAAGATTAAACAATTTTCTGGAGGGGAGAGAACACTTAAGGGTGGTTGCACAAGTCAGCACTAAGGTGCCTCTAACCCAGTATCTCCACTCCTTAAGCACTAGCCCAGATCAGAGTGTAAGAACGTGTTGTACTTCTGCCAATATTCTCCCTGTCTCCAGCCCTTTTCAGGGATTTCTTGGCTAGATGTGGCTTCTTTGGTATTAGTAGCCCTTCACAGAGTTCCATGAACTTGTCTGGTCTCCTCCTGAGCCACAAGAACCTTCAGCAGTCACAACATCCTTTAGGCAAAGTGTCTAACCACTCCATTACCCATCCTATGAAAATCCACTTTACTATTCATTGCTTTTAGCCTGGCTCCTGCTAGCATCATTTGGTGTCCCATAGATTTTTTTTGAAAAGTGAACTTACTCCCTGCTCATCATTTCCACACCATTCACAGCTATGACATTTATGAAGTTCTTCTCTGCTCCCACCTCTTCCCTAATTCCTGTCTACAGATCTGTCCTCCCCACTCCAGAGCCATGGGCAGGTATAACATGGTGCCTCTCCAGCACGGCAAGGCTTGGTCAGGCAGGTTCTATACCTGGCACAGCAGGTGTTTCTTTTTCATTATCAACCAGCCCTTTAAAGGATAAGAGTTATGAGCAGTGCCTTATCCTAATTGCATTATTCCATTAGCTCAAAGAACAGAGCTTTATCTCACAGTAATCGAGGCAGCAGCAGCCTGAGCTTCGTGAAGGATTACTGCCTTGAGCCCTGGGAGGAGCAGGCTACGTTTGTCAGCTCCTCTTCTACATGTCCAACCCCCACAACCAAAGCCAATCACAGTAAGCCCCCTCTTCCTATAGAATCCTGATAATTGATTTCCCACAGCTGCTCCTGGGTCTTGTTCCAACCCTGAACATTCCCAAATGTTCAGAGAAATTGCGAGGTCTTTTCCAAGTTTTGGGCCCAGCCTTGTTTTTGCCCTCATAGCATCCCTCCTGGCCGAGCTCCTGGCACAGCATTCATCTACATAAATGTAGGTGTCTACGTGTAACCTAATCACTCAACACTCCTCTCACAGTGGTAGAGACCCACTCAGTAGCATCTCTGGAGCATTTCTTCTCTGAAAGGAGCCAGAATAGCTCAGAGTACCTACTTACAGCTCACAAAGTACCTACTATTTACTATTGACTATACAAGAACAGAAGATGAGTAACTCAGGTGCAAACCTTTACACTCTAGACTTCTAAAGTTAGACATCTCTTGACATCAAAGAAGGATTATACATGCTGCTAAAATAATGGAAACTTTTTCTAGATAAAAGGATATATTAATTCAACAAACACAAATGTTAACAATTCCTACACATTGAGTTTCAAAGTTTGTTATTAAATGCAGAACTGTTTATGATTATAAACTGTCTACTCAATTAAAAAAACCCTAAATAATTAAAGGAGAGGCTTTTGCTTTCAATAGAGATTTAGAAAATAATTGAGTTCTCTAAAACAACTCCAACTCTTCTGCAGCCCATTTAGAAAGACACGAACAAGGGTAATTTTATTTAAGACAATGAATCTAATTTCTTTTTGATCTTGCATTTAATATCTGCAACGGACAAAGAATAAAGGTTCTCAGAGCTCTGTGGATGTTCTCCCACAGCATCTCAGTCAAAATATATTAGAAATGGTAGAGGTCTAGTTCACTGAACTCTGCCAAATGCCTCCCTTGAGTTGCATTCTTACTGTTTGTTACATTCTAGTTTTAAGAATCCAAAATGTCGGAATGTTGTTGCATAGTTAGAAATCATGGTAAGGAAGGTTTTCCTCATGTTCAGCTTGACATTTATTTAGGTTCACCCAACTATCCCTTATTGTAGCTTTTCCATGTCCCCAGATTGTTTATATGTTGTTTATGCCTCCCCTTGTTTATATTTATCCTTCAAATATTTTTAAATCAAAGTATATCCCTGGAAACCCTGAGATGCTCAAAGAGACTCTCTACAGTCCTACAGCTCTTCTACCAAGTTTCTCAGGGCTCCGGTGCCAACCTCTCATGTTCTTGTAGCTGACAGTTACAGCAGCAGAGCCACGAGGAGCTCTTCCTGGCCAGGCAGCACCAAAGGAGAAATCCTACCCCCAGCTAAGCCAGGGAGAGAGCTTTGGCTCACATCAATGGTATGTTACCAGTGGTTCCACAACCTGGATGGGCTCAGGTACCACCATGGAGCCTTCATCCACAGTAAGAACTAACATACTCATTGCCTGGGGTTTTTGCATGCTGGCAGCAGACCCAAGAGGCCAAGCCTGACTCATTGCCACCTTCTCCAGCTGGGCAGCCACCACAGCTTCCTTCTGCTCATGGAAACATCCGGAGCAGTAAAGACACTCAGGGATTGCTACCATTGTCCAAGCCACCAGCAGGTATGTGGCAGATCAAGGTTATTCATTATTGCCGTACCTGATAGATGTTTCTTATCAAATAAGTTTTGGATTAAAGCCTGGAGGCCAAATTCTCTCCTCTACTCATCCATTTCCTTTTGAGAAAGAGAATGCATATGAACCTGGCTTGGCAAATCTAATGGTATTCATTCTGCTATTCAGCTTCATTCTCTCTATATTCTCTTCAGCTGCTCTCACCTAGGATTTCATATTCTCATGCAATTTTATGCATGTTTACTTCATTATATTATATTTCATCTTCTGTGTATAATCACTGGTCTCAGCCCCTTAAACTAGATTCAATTTACACAAAATTAAAGTAATTCCTCACCTGTAAGGTTCCAAACAGCACAGTGAAAAGGAGAGTAACATTAATGGAAACAGCCTGAAATGTAAACTTCAGCAATCCAGTCTCCCACTGTGGAACCTACTGTTAATAATGTAACAGTAATGTAACTAATGTACTAATGTAACACTTTTGCTGAAAAGCAGGTGCCTTTGAACAGCTGCTAAAGAAGCCACAAAATAAGGCTGTACTCCTAAAGGCTTTTAAATCTATTTCTAAAAGTTTGTAATAATGCTGCTAGACTCTGGTGAAGATGCGCCTACTGTTATCTCTTGGTAGTGCTAAAAGTGTGTGTGCACAGAAGGCCACTGCAAGCAAGCAAGATGCCCGAGAGGGAATGCTAATCCCCTCTAATTCCCCTGTGGAATGCACAGCACAGACATGGGTGCAATTGTAGAAGACAAAATATACTTGGGTGGAAAGGCCAAGAAATTCATCTCATGAGGGTTAGGAAGAAATGAGCATGAGGAAGGGAGGCACAGGAGAACATGTAACTGCAGAGAGGTAGTGACAAGAGCTGGAAGGTAGCTGGGATCAGCCATAGAAGGAGAAAGGGGCCAATGGACTCATGGTCAGCTCCTGCACAGAGCTGACAAGAAGTCCTGGGATATTTGCTCTGTTACAGCTTCCATCTAATATCAAACAAAGCATCCAACTAGAACAGGCTGTTCTCTTGCCAGTTCCCTGTGGCACCCCAGTCTAAGACTTTGCTGGTTTCGTGTGTGTGTGTGTTTTTGTTTTAATAATCATATAAGAGGATTTCAGATATTTTTCCCCTGGTACTTTCACTCCATTTAGCATGGTGAAAATCTCCTCTGCTTTGTAGTTTAGCTCTGCCTAGGGTTTGCGTTTTGCACGCTCTGATTGAATGAGGGCACTAATCCAACAATGGGATTGCTCATGAAAATTTGTTCAACCTTTGCTTCAAGTTATAAAAGAAAAACATAAATCTCTGCTTCTCCCGGCGCTGGAGATTGACTTTATTGGGTCAAGGTTTATTCAAGATTAAAATATTGAGCCATATTATCAAGCTAAACCCAATAGTGACAAAAACCATGATCCTGAAATTTCACACACAGAGGCACCTTACTTTTTTTGATTTCCAGACGTTCCGGATAGGTGATGTCTCACCTCTGTGCATGCCCAGAACTGCCTCAGTCTCAGCAGGGCTGAACAGCTCAGCACTGCAGCCTGAGCAGGTTCCAGAACCTCATGTCCCCTAAGGGGCTCCGTCTGAAGGGTGTTTTCAGAACACACAAGATTAGGCACCCCATGAAGTGCACTGATGGCAGATACTTCCTTTTAGACTAGAGCCAAAGGAAGCCAGCAACCTTCTCACCTATCCCTTCTACTTAATAGCCTGGGGATTAGAGTGCACACCCAGGAAGGAGAAGACCCAGGCTCAGTTCTCTACACCGAGCCCGAGGTAATCCAAAGCAGCTTCTTAGGGGCACCTTGCTAAAGGTTTGCCTGGGAGCGAGGCCTCTCCAATCCTGCTACTGAAGCTGCCGAACACAAGGGAATTCAGGACCCCACCAGGCCAGACTGAAAGCACACTCCCATTTCCTGGCTACCTGGGGCAAAATTCTACTCCCAGATGAGTCCCCATACTTCTTCAGATCCACAGCACCACCCACCATGGTGATGAATCTATGAAGACAAGTATTCTGCAACATAAAAGGTTAAAATATCTAAATCTTCTTACTATCGGGTTGCTCTATATATTCCAACCAGATTACTATATCCAGGCATCTAAAAATCCTTTCTTAATATTTGTTTCTGCCACAAAAAATAGGAAAAAACCACAAACCCATAAAGACTTTGGGGAAAAAAAAAGCAAACAGCTTTCAGACAGAAATCTCAAAACAGTAAGGAGGCATTAAGTGGTACAGCACCAGCCTTCAAATAACAGGATTTATTATACCCATTTTCTACTGTCACACCTCCCCCCCTCCCCAGTTAGCTGCAGCCTGTTTCAAATGGTAAGACAAGTACAGATTCCTGGCTCCATTCCCAATCCGTTTCTCTGCTTCAGGGCTTCTCCCATTCTCTCCTGCTCACTTGGAACTCACATAACAGCGTTGCTAACCCTTTTCAAAATGCTGGGAAAGAAAGTTTGGTATCTGCACCTGTAACTCTCATTGCTTTCACTATTTCTAGCTTCCTCCTCAAGCCGAGTTTAGGTCCCCCATTTAACTCACAGCATCCTCAACTGAGGAGTCCTTTATTTTCAATAAGGCTTCAAAAACTCAACGCTTTTAGATACTCCATGCAAAACTCAAAGAAAGAAGGTTTGGAATTGAGGAAGCAGCTAACACAAGGAATGAGGATATTAACAGAGGAGTTTATTATGGAATTTCTCATCAGTTACTACTTGTGCTTAAAAACTGCCGAGCTGATGAATTGTAGGTTTTTTCCTGCCCTATACAAAATTTATGCACCACACATCAAAACACACAACATATTCCTGCACTGTTATCTCTGCATCTGCCTATTTCTCCATTTCACACACCCTTAAACCCCCTAAACTGTATCTTTCCCCCCTTTATAAGGCCCTTCTACCCTAACAGTGATTTGTCTGTGAACAGCTTCACACCCATCTTGTTTCTTAGCCCTTCTCTCTCTCTGTGTCTTGGCAACAGGATGATCAACACCTTTCAAAAGCCGCAGTGCTCCCCCAGCCTCCTCTTTCTACAACAACAAATGGTTACCTCCACCCAGGATTCCAGTGGAAGTGCAAAGTACATTTTTCTGCAAGATCTGTTGTCCTTGTATGGAGAAGGCATTTGATTGAGATGCAAAGCACCTTCCCCTTCCCCCCCCATCCAAATTTGCTAAAAGGTTGCAGCTGTCTCAACAGAAATGCATCACAGCAGGGTCCTAATATTTATTAGGAACATTGAAATCATATAGAATATCCTGAGCTGGAAGGGCCCCACAAGGATCATCGAAGTCCAGTTCCTGGCCCTGCACAGGACAGTCCCAAGGATACCAACCCCATTCCCTAAAATCTTAAGAGTGTGGCAGCAGATGGACTCTGTCTTTCCAGCTTCCAAGCATGTGTGCAGAAGTTTCATTCTGTTCACGTCCTGAGCTATCCGAGCTCTCCTTGCTGGGCCCCGGACAGGTCACCTTGCTGCAGCAACTGCTAAATTCTGACTCCATAATGGAGAGCGTTTCCTCTTCTAGAACACACTGGAAGGAAGAGCTGGCTGCTGCTGTGGGAAGCTGCCGCTGGGACCCGCAGGACCGAGCGAGGCTCCCCCTCTGCCCAGCTCAGCTGCCGCAGCTACCTCTGCTGGCCGGAGGCTGCAGCGGGGCCTCTGCTCCAGGAACAGGCTCCAGGAACAGGCTCAGGCACCTCGAACACCAGGGAGAAGTAATACAATTATTTCTGCATATTGGTCTTCCCCAATATTCGACTTCTTCAGCAGAATGTATGGCCACACTGGTCCCCCCACCCTAGTCACTAGGTTTGGAAAGTCTCTAAACCAGCAGAGATTCTGCTGTAACATTTTGAGGAAAGCACCCACGTTTCCCACAGCCACAATTAATTCTGCTGCTCGGAGCTAGCAGGGGAATCACGTTGCAATAGTGGCTCCAGGGAAGATGAGAAATCCTACAAGCAAGTTTGATAGTTTTCTGTCACCTTCCCCAAATTTTCCCAATCAGCCAATATTCCTGGTGAGTAAAGAACAATCTCATCGTGCAAAACCAGAACTGTGGAAGGATATTTCCCTTCCACGCTGCAACTTAACCTAAAAATAGTGATTTTAGAGCAGTTGTCACTGAATATAACTGCTCTAAAACTTCCGAAAGCCTTTGTAGCCTCCAGCAGAGTCTGAATACGGAGATGTTCTGTCACAGCTGCTTCCTCCATCACTGCAGGTGACAGCTTGAAAAGGAATTTGCATTTATGTTGTCCGTACTTTAACCAGTGTATAGCTAAGTGGAAGTTTTCACAAGTATATTGTATACTCAAAAATTAACAATATATCCCCCAAAGGATTTCTAAGGACAACAAAAAGTTAATTCAAAATACTACTCTCTAGCACATGAAGCACTAGTTGCTGGTTTTCTGTGCTCTGTAGGACTGCTTTCAAAACTTTAGTTTGTATGGACAAGGTTTAATGGGATTTTTAGTTTTGTAATTAAAAAAACAGACACAACCATAGCAAACTCCTAAAGAAAACCTGGTTTAAGTATCCAAGAGCTCACATAAGTATGACAGTAATAAAATTATATTCTAAGGCAGGCTAGGCTAAACCACTTGCTACAGAAGCAGACAGAGGAGTAGAAACTTGACACATCTTTATAAGCACAGATTTTAAAAAGAAGTGTTAAGGTGCTATGTACAATTTCCTTATACAAAATGTACTACATAGGCACCAGAGCCTAGAAGGACACGGCAAGAAAGGAGTTGGTCACAGTGAGGAGGTGGACACAACAAGAACAGCCCCTGCAAAGAGAAACAACTTTCCTGTGTCTGGAGCTCAGCCAGCCAACCGCTGCCACAGAGGTGCAACAGCACAATGACCATTTCAGACAGTGTGGAAGAGAATTCTGAAGGATGCAAAGCCCAGAGTGCACATCAGCAGGAAATGTGGATTAAATATTCCACCAAAAAAACCCCTTCCAAAATAAACTTCTTGCAGATCTACTTTTCAAAAGCCTGTATTTTATTTCACAAAAGGATTTATAAACCAACAACCAAAAGAAAAGTAAAAGGCAAATCTGAGCATAAAGCAGCTATTTTACCTGTCATATTTTCATCTTTGTCATTGTAAATGACCCACATAACCTACAGTTTCCTGAGCCATCTCAGCTAATACACGATTAAGAAGTTTATCCCATGCTTCCTGGTGTTTTTATGCACAGAGTTTCTGATCTTTGTCCTTATATTAAAATTACGTCCATGCAGATCACAGCCTCCTTTGCCACCTGCAAATCCCCTCGGCCACGTCCCAGCCAGCCCTGCGCCTTCCCCCCCAGCCGAAAGGGTGACGGCGCTACCGCTCCCTATGGGCTCTGTTGGCAAAGCAAGGCTTGTCCTGACACGCGGCCCTTCTGCGCACGGGAGCCGTACCAGGAAGGGAAGGAGCAGATATTCCAGCTCTGCCTGTCAAGTCTGCATTTCAAAGGTTGTGCCTGGGTGTGGGAAAGAATAAAGAGGGTCTGCCAGTCCACATGCAAAACTCCCCACTCTGCTGCCTCAACTGCCAGGCTGTCGCTCAGGACCGGAGCACGTCCCCACCCGCCCCTTCCCACTGAGTTAATACCAGTTGCGCTCAGTGGCGCAAGCTCCATTTCCCTCCCATCGGATCTGTCAAACTACACGTGTCCTTTAATATACATATTTTAAAAAATTTCACGCCCAGCGCTCTAAAAGAGAGACAACATCCAAAGCAGGCAAGGCTGCTGCCTTGAGGAAAGAGGGTTAAGGAGCAGCTAGTGCAGTTTCTCAATTACTTCACTTAAAAATCATAGAATCATAGAATGGTTTTGGTTGGAAAAGACCTTAAAGATCACCTAGTTCCAATCCCACTGCCATGGGCAGGGACACCTTCCACTAGACCAGGTTGCTCAGAGCCCCATCCAGTCTGGCCTTGAACTCTGCTGGGATGGATGACAAGGTATTAATTTGTGGGGCCTTCTCCATGGTTAGAGGTTTTTTTAGTGCTAGAGCCTATTTTCATGCAGATGGATGGTTTCCTTAGCCCAAAATCAGACTACTGTTGTTCCCAAGGGGAATGTTACATCTTCCCAAATCTCTTTCACCAGCTGCAATGGGCACATCTCTGATTCACAGCCATGACTCAGATTTTAAGCAGGGAATGTTTTGTGGGTGTACATTTATTCTCTTCAATTTGTGGCTACAGTAAGGCTTAGATACAGCATTACCAGTACACTAAAACATGTGCCAGCAGACACCCACTTAGGGGAAGGGAGAATTTCACTTGGAATCACTGAGACAAGGCTAAAGATGAGGTTCACATGACTCCTTTTCACGGCTTCAGATGGCAGTCAGGCAGAACATACGGGCAAAACCATGAACGTAGTTTTGAAAGCCCAATTTCCAAGTCTTTTTGAGCCGCCAGATGGTGAGATGACCCCTAAACTTAAATGTTCAAATATTCATTACTGCTATCTAGATTACTAGCTATCATTTAAGTCTATTATGAACATCAACCAGCACAGAGGATGCAGATTGCATACAGAATTCCGGCCACTGCCGCTTTCCTTCTGCACTGAGAAGCAGATGGCTCTTCAGTTACCAACCCACTGATGGGAACCCCCACCCCCAGCCCCAGCTCCCACAGGAATATATTAATGACTAAATTACAGGTCCCTTGTCTAAATTATTGTTTTCTAGTCCCTCGAATATTGCAATGAAAAATACACAAAAAGCCTTGGGAAGCAGGTAAGAGCTCATCCTTTTTGATTTACCTTCCAGCCAGTTTAAGTTTGTACACATCCAAGAGAGGTGACAGGCCCTGCTTGCCTTATTGATTAAGACTGGGGCACTCTTCTGGTCAAGGAAAGAATGAAGACAGACTCAAAGAGGCCAAGTCTCACGTTTCTTGAATGCCCACTGGCATCACTGCTTTCGTCTCTCTTTAAAAGGGAACAAACCCTGAAGAGAGCATGTGATGTGCTGGATTCTGTGCACTGGATCAGCAGATCGTTCACACCCTTCCACTGACAACTTCCTCTGGATTAGCTCCAGGCAGCACCTCACTCCATGTATCTCACCACTCTGAAGGAGCCAAATGCCTGGCATTTCTTAAAACAAATCCCATAAAACATCCTGAACTGGCTTCAAATATACAGATGAGTACACAGTATCATGAGTTTCAGACTTCTTTTTATTCTCTCAAACTCAGGTTTTGGTGATCACAAATTCTATTAAGCTGGTGACTGGAAAGAAGAAAGGAAAATGGACCCATGAGTAGACTTTTTAAGAAAACAGACCAAGTACATCTTATGAAACTCAACTGAAACTGTTCAATATAATGTGAAATATCACCAGAGAAGTACTGCACTTTTTATCATATATACCTAATAGGTTAGAGATTACATAACCAACATTAAAAGACAGGCAACAGCATTCTGCCAAGTTTCAAGACTGCCCTCAAATCACTCCTCTTTACTAACTGTTGACAGCTACACTGCTACTGTTCTCAGCTGCTGGAAAAAGTCAGTTTGACACCCATCAGAACCACCAGCTTCCATGAAAAGGTGATAATTATAGTGTTTGCCATTCAGTGATTATGTTAAGAACAAGGCCTCTTTCAGATGGGAACATGCCTAACAATCTCCTCATGCATCCATTGCTCCTGTAAACACTAATATATCGAATCTTTGGTTGGATAAGAGTCAGACTGAAAGAACTGATGCCTTTGTCAACTTTGCCAGTGGCTATACAGACACTGGCAAATGCTTTGTCCTACATTACTTTCCATAGTCCTAAAATACATTATTTTCTGTTCATGGTTTACAACTACATCAAAGATTTGGAGAGCAAATTTTACAGAACATCAGTGTGTGATTTTATCTCAGTGGAAGAGTGGAAGGAAGGACACACAAAGCTGGTATAGCACTCCTCTGCAAAATACCAGAGATTTCCAGCTAATCCAGAAGCTCTAGAAAAGGGTTCACATACATCAAGTTCACCAGTGGTTCAAGTGTAGTTTGTACCTGACAGTGTAGCAGACTAGTAATGTATGCACCCAGCACTTTCCCCAGCTGAGGAGGAAGAACTTATGATGGTGTTAATGCCAGCTGCTTGTTACTCCAGCCAAAACAACCAAACAAGAAGTGACTATTTCAGTTTTGCTTACATCACCACTCAGCTTTCAGTCACAGGGGTCCTAAAAAGAGTGTAGACCTGAATGGTGGAAGTAATTCCCTAAATTACTGGAACTGTTTCAGAAGTGACTAGCACTACCTTTTGGCTTGCTCTGTACTACTTCGGAGGTTTAGTCCTTCTCTTCCCAGATGCATACGCAAGGCTGGGCTTACTGCAGAGACTAAGGGAGCTTTCATTTCTTGTGCTGTGCTCCTGGGACAGTTGGGACCAGCACCAACACATGACTGCAAGATGCCAAACAGCCAGCCTCTCATCTACCTCTACTTTTGCCTGTTATTTTCTTCCCACATGTGTTTATAAAGTCTTCCACTGTTTTAAAATTATTATACTCAAACACTTTTTTGATCCTTCCTCTTCTTTTCCCCAACAAAATTGAAAAAATGCTGTTTTCTTATCAGCTCAGAAGTATATTTATGTATGTATGGTATATTTACCGTATACAAGTAAAGACAAATTCAGATTCGTAATAAGAGAAAAAAATCAGTGCAAGAACAATTGCTTCTGGAGAACATGTTTTCATATATCGTGATGTCTTCGATTAATTAACTCTTAAGTACTTACCATGTTTGTAAAAAGCAAGGACAGTCCTAAAATATTTGTCCTAGGGTACAAAGAATTTATACTCAATAATCAATACTATATGTTGCAGTACTTGTTTTTAAAGTCAACTTTTTTAAGGATAAGAAATGTCTTTCTAAGCATAACTGAAAGATATCAGTTTATAAAATTTATTTCTCCATTGACCAATTTCTGTACTCTGATTTTTTGGAAAAGTGATGTACTCATTGAAAGTAATGATACTCTCTGCTTTGCAAACAGTTTATGTTATGGTGATTAAATACCTCTCATAGCTCTGGCTACCTGATGTGTATGAACACGCTAAAATGCAGGTACGCACTTTTCTTTCCTAGAAAGAAAAGTCTAGTTCCTTTTGAACTAGACAATCCATCTCAAGACAAATTAAAACATCATAGAAATACCTTTTCAGTTAGTGTAAGAATGATCAGTAGTACTCAATACCAGAGGTAAAATGCATTTTGATATTAGACATGTATGAGATGTATGAAACAACTGTGTTTCCAGACTCATCTGTATGGCTTCCTATATACCAGCAGGTCATACATGTCAATAGGCTTATGACAAACAAGCAAAAAAAGCTTATATCAGTTATACCAGTTTCTTCTAGTAAAATATTAAAATTCTATGGCATTTTTGGCTATCTTCTCTTCTTACAATTTGCCCCTCCTGTTAATACCCATTAGCACTTTATATTTCGAACCTACACTTGGCAGAGGTATTGGTTGTCAGGCTGAAGCTCTACACTATAAAGTGCATCCCTGTGTGCCAGCAATGATTTCAGTGACATAACCCAGCTACAGGGGTCTGAATTTTGCACTGCTTTTTTCCTGAGGGGGAAGGTGTGATTTATAAAGTAGAATTAAAAATGTTTCCTAGCTATAACCACATTTCCTAAGAGGCACCGAAAAGACTGAGTTTTTGTGTAATTATGAAAGACATCGTCTGCGGATGCCAACTACACTGAAATAGATGAATATTTTTAATTCACTAAACATGTCTCAACTCAGCAGTATGCTTATCTAAAACCCAAAATACTACTTTTGGTGGTTTAGGTATGCAAAAATTTAGAGATAAGGTAATACTAAAACTTTGCACGTTTGGGCTAGAGCAGTGAAGTTCTTGTGCTGTCTATGAAATTATTCTGAAAATAAATTGGTCAAGCCTTCTTCAAACTCAGCCTTAAAATTTTGCTACTGCAATCTAAATAAAGCTTTTGTTAACCCTTTTATGAACAAGCTTAAAATTTGTTGACTCAAATACAAGTTACAAGATAAAACACATTTGTTTCCAGAAATTTTGGTGTCAGAGTTAGTTTGTTTTCTGGAGAAAGGATCTGATAATTCAGCATTTAGGCAATACTTTTTCCTTTTTTTGTATTATGTAATAGAATATTGACCCTATTTTTTGTCCTAAGATGTAATGAATTAATTTTTTTATAAAGCACAGAAATGCTCCACACTGAAATAGATTTAAAGTCATTCCAGGCAAAATCTATGCTGATGTGTCTCCTGTTTACTACACCTGGTGACAGTATAAGCACCTGTGCTGTCTCCTACCACACAGAGACAATTCTAAACTAACTCTTGAGACAATGATTTACTGCACCATATTACAATCAGTTAAAAAACCTCACTTCTTTAAGACATAAATCCACATAAAAAATCTAGATATTAGTGTAATGGGATAAAACACCATAAATATGGAAGGAATGTTTACTGCCCTTTATTGTTTATTGCCCTTTATTCATCCTTAGCAAAATCCACAGCAGAAAAACATAGCACCACTTCTTGATACATTTCCTAGTTAACCATAGAAAGTTTCCTATATCCTCTAGATAGCATATGAATGCAATACCACTTAAGAAATAAGAGACAGCAACAATATGAGAGTTGGAGAGAAACCTTTCTTTCTAGTGAAGAACTAGAAAAAGAAAAAAGGAGTAAAAAGCTGCCTCCAAAGGTTTTTTTTTTAATTAGTTCTTGATGTGTGGATTTTTAGTAGGTGATACTACACAATCTAAAAAAATATTGCAAATAGTATATATCTACATATGTATTTTTATATGCACACAAATAAATCTGGCAAAAATAGAACATTTAAACTTAATATTTATCCTGTCAATCATAACTGCAGGCATAGCCATGAGGAAGCTCTTTTCTGCAGCAGGCATTCAGTGTGTTCAAACTCTCAATGCTCTTAAATTCCATTCACTTCCAGTGGTAGAGTTAGTACCTTTTAAAATTACAGTTTGCTTGTTTGAGAGTGAACAGTCACCATGCCAACCCTGATGAACAACACAGGACATGAAATAGCCTGTGGATTTCTTGTCTCACCCTAACAGCTGGAAATCTAATTGGGGCAGAGGAAAACAAAACATGATAAAAACAACCATAGGGAGTCAGAAGGGAAAACAAGAAATAAGCAGTATGAGTTTATGTGGAAACAAACATAGATACCCATCCATGTAGTGTTTCTACCCAATACATTGGAGAGAAAACAATGTTCAGTTACCAGTCTGCCATATGCTTTCCCATTAAGAAGGTGGTTTCGCAAGCCACTGAACTCTATCTTTGATGTTCATGATAACTATTCCTAACTGTTTGTGAACTACACCACTTAAATCCCCTCAAACGTCAGTTTATTTTCTGTTGTAACGAATTCCTGAAGTGTGGGATTAACAGACACAGGGGAGACCTTCAGGCACCGAGAATGTAAATTAGCCTAATCTCAAGAAAACAAGATGTGCACTTAACCATAAATATTTTTATAATCACATCAAACATGACATACCTGGTATTCAGTTTTATATAAATTAGTTGTTATGTCAGACCTACTTCTGAGGTTATCCAAAACCCAAACACGTAACATTATTTCTGCTCTTCAGGCCTGAATAATATTTACAGACATTAATGCTATATCCAGCTCTACAATCATTCGAGACACATTATATAACTTTATTTTTTTATTTGACAAGCAGCAGTATCATGTTCGTCATTTTTTTTACATTTTAATGTAGATACAATTATTAGGTTATCTGTCATATTACAATATTTAGGTTTTTTGTGTGATCTTTTTTTTTTACTTTGTCTTAAGATACATTAAAAAACATCAACTGCAAACGTGAAAGGGGAGGGGAAAAAAAAAAAGCATGGTACCCAACCAATTCTCCACATTTCAGCAATACTTCACTCATTCTTTTAGTAAAGTTTTAAGAAATGTCGTAATGACATGAGCTTGAAATATCTATAGGCATTTTCATTGACGCTCATGACATGGCACTGGTGATGTTGTAAACAGCAGAAAAACAGGGGCTGCCAAGTGACCAATTATGGAGGCACAGGCCTGCCTCTTCCCACAGGAACACACCAAACAGTGACAGCAATGATCTCCTTACAATCATACCTGCAGGATAGCAACATCATGCTACATAACTGTATTCATCTGCAGAGGCCTGGCTTCGCTCTATGTACTGTTTGTCTATCAGGACTTCAATACACTTCTTAATCATGCTGATACTTGGGTTAAACCTAGCTCTTGATTGGCTAATTACCTGCAAAAGAAAGACACGGTTTTTGGGTTATTTTTATTTTTCACAGTTATAAATGTCATCTAAATATTTGCTAAAGGCTTTAGGGCAAATTCAGTATATTTTTCGTTTAAAGACAGGATTAAATAACCCTGGAATAGTTAATTTATAACAACCAAGAAAGCATCTCTATGCATTAGTGTCAAGACACTGAAACTGACTGCTCAGCTCACTAGTTACTTTGGCCGCACGTTCCCCAGATCTCTTCATTCCTCTTGCTTGCTTCATTTGTCACAGTACAAATGAAGACAAATATCCATGTTAACAATTAATCAAATATTAACACATTTCTTCACTACTATCACAGTGGAGTTCCCCTACCACTAACCTCCTTTCCTATAGGATTGGAGACAATCAGGATGAACCTCTCTTTAGTCACTGAAGACAGACCTACAATTTAGTGAGTTCCATCTGGCTATGCTGGAACTTTTTAATATGTGCAGTAAGAAGTTATTTATAGTAAAAACAAATCTATATTTGCATTGTGGAAGAAATTGCCACCGCAGGCAAAACTTTAGATGTCTCCTAGTAGTTCTCAGTTTTACCCATTATCTTGTAGAGAAGGTGAGGAGATTGTGTGCAATAACAGAATGTGCAAATCTATAAGTTGGAAAATTTTTCAAACAAAAGATCTTACTACTCAAGTGTCACAATATATTTTGCCTGTAGTTTTTAATTTCTTCTGTAAATAAAATTGTTTTTATTTCAGCTGAATTTCCTGTTTTCTTTACAACTTTTCACGTCTGGCTTTGTCCCAGCTCTAGAGTTTGCTGGGGCCCTCTGTGAGCCAACAGAACTCACCAGGTGGAACTCACCCAAGCAAAGCAAACAAAAAGCTCAAAAGAGTGAGTTTTGTTGGGCTAACAGCCAAGGGTCTGGTATGTTCCACAGCAGTACAAGTGAGGAGAAACTGGGTGCTAACAAGCTAATAGATCTGCTCAGATTTCACCTAACTTAGCCCTCCACTGAAGATGGTCATCACCACACTTCATGTGTTTACTTAAGACATGGAGAACAAAAGAGAGAATTTTGTATTGGTACGGTTTTTTGTTGTTGTTGTTGTTGTTTTTTTATCAAAGATAGTGCAAGTAAGAATAGACAGAAATACCTGGTGGTCAGAATAAAAATTTTCTGGGAATGATTGCTCTGATGTCTCCCCTCCACTACTCTTCCAGACTTACTCATTTTATGGGAAAAGCTACCTCGTCCTGCA
Organism: Gymnorhina tibicen; assembly: GCA_013399875.1. Lineage (NCBI taxonomy): Eukaryota > Metazoa > Chordata > Aves > Passeriformes > Artamidae > Gymnorhina > Gymnorhina tibicen. Next base: position 1,442,268 of record VXAZ01004042.1, read on the forward strand.
AGCTACTGCAACACTGAGCTGGAATTGAAATTATCAGAGCATATCTAACACAATTAACAATTCCACAAAGACCACATGCTGACATATACAGATCTACCAAGGGCCTGGAGTATTTTCTTGGACACCTCACCCTAAATGAAATGTGTGGTGCGATAGTCTAAGTGTTAGAATCAGAGCTAACTACATTAGGGTTAGGAGTCTCTCAAATACCTCTCTAACAGTATAATCCTGTCCTTATAGCTAAGACAAAAAAATTAACGAGGTGAGAAAATATTAACTATTCATAGTAAACAGACTCCTTTCAGAAAGTTTCATTCTTACTCGAAAGTCAAAAAGCAAATTTTAATTGATACATGATATATAAAAATAACCAGAATAAGTAACAATGGCACCAGAATTAGTAACAACATCACAACTTTACTCTCTACTTGGTTTTTAACTGAGTAACCATCAAAGTATCCACCTTTCTTGCAAAGCTGAAGAAAAAGGTCCTTACTATTCTGCAAGACCCCTGCAAGAGCAAAGCACAGCAAGGGCATATAAGGTAAGTGGCCCTTCCGTTTCACAAAGGAAGAAGCAACCAGAAAGGATTTGTTTCCAAAGCAAAAAAAATTGTAATCTATTTCACCCTTATAAACTGGTGTCAAGCAAAGTATGTTTTAAGAAATTTTTCTAATAATTTGACAGTAGGCAGAAAAAAGTATTTTCAAAGATGAAAGGGCTTGCCTATCGTTTTCTAGTTTGAATTGCAAATTCTTACATGATTTCATCATAATTGCATGGATGATTTAAATAATGGGAAACCAAATAAACAAAGATTTTGAGAAGAATCAGGACCTATGCTGCCTGATCTTTTAGATATTCAAAATCAGATTTCTTAAATTAAGCTTGCTTTCAGACTGTTTGTGTATAAACACTTCTTCAATATCCAAAACCTTTAAGAGGTCTCACACTGCATCTTCTGGGCTTACAAACTCCCTGTTACTGCTTTTTTTTTTTTAGAAATAAAAATTAAGTGGTGGGTGTGTAAACTGTTTCCTCCACCACCATAAATTACTCAATGTCTCTCCACTTCTATGCTCAAAATGGTTGAATAAAGCAGGAATCTTTATTCTCCCTCCCACCAGCCTGCTCTGAGGCCATCCAGCAAGGCTCAGGGACACAAGAATGAATGAAACTGAAGAAAGAACACTTCAGAAGGTTGAGAAAAGTAAAACTGGGAACTGGTTGGAAGGAGCAAATTGTTAGGCTGCAATGAGAAATACAATCAGGCAAGCAACCAGCAGATGGGAAAGAGGGAGAAAAACTAAAAGAAACAGCACTTCCTTCCCAGCCAGCCTGTGACAGTTCACAGATCATTAATCTGGAATCTAAAAAATCTAGACAACTGTACCACTTTGTGGAAAAGGGAGATTAAAAAGTGCACATCTCCATACTCAGACAACTTCTAAAATTTAAGCCATGAGTTATAATAAAATAATGATTAGAGCACAAAATTGGCTAAGTGCTTCTGTAGAAATTCCATACTAGAATATCCCTATTCAGGTTTTCAACTGAACCCATAGCTCTGGCAAAGATTTTTATAGGATACAATATCTCTTGGCATAGAACCAGCTAACAGGAAAGAGCAAGAACTTAATGCTTTAGTGCTAAGACACATTTACAAGATTGAGGGATCCCAGCTAGAGCTAGTACTGCAGTTCAAAGTAGACCCCAGGGAAATTCTCACTAATTTCACTGGAGTACTGGTTTCCACATGGTTGAGTTTTGTAGTCTGATGTTTTACCCTACTATCCTGAAGATTTTAATGAAATCAAGCTGAAGACAAAGGACTCTCTCTTACCTCCTGAATAAGAGCATTATGTCTCAGCACTTTACGTGCTTTCATGATACGGACTATAGCAGCTTGAAGATACATTTTTCTGTCTTCATCTACAGCACTTCTGGTCTGCTCCATCTCCTGTGACACAGGAAGAACAGTCATGCTTAAAATACAGTAAGACCAGTAAACACTGCATAAAAGTATCTTGAATCCATACTTTTTACTTTACTAAAAGTGGTGAACTAACACAAAAATGCAGGTGAAGTTCAATTCCGTGCAAAGTATGCCTGTAAATCAAGGATATCAGGTTTCATGGAAGTCAGTAGGCAGATAGGAGAGAGGCATCTAAACCAACATTTTTGCTAGGGAGAAAAGCAAGCAGAATTGAATATACTGTATTGAGTTTGGCAGTACATACCTATCTTGTACAAAATCCTGTGTCTTAGGAGATACACTGAGAACACGGATTAACAACACAGGAGTTGATTTTAGTTGCCAAAGGACACAAAACCATAGGAAAACGGTTGGTTCTGCTGTTCTTGCAATAAGTTGCTTTTATAAACACCAGCAACAAAAATGTCTCATGCAATAAATTAAACATCAATACCATTTGGTACATTTTTTTATCTTTTTCTTCTACTTTCTTGTTCCCTATTTTATCTTCTCTTGCCTATATTTTAGGTACAAAAAAAAGTGTGTTGCTTAAGCTTTAAACCTATAAAATTTCTTTTGTAAATCTTTCTTCTGTAGATCTTAGTGAATCTGATATCTGCTTATACCAAATTAGCACAATAAATTCTATTTCAGAAAAATAAGCTTTCTAAGCTATTCAGGCTAGAAACACCAAAGAATACTTGCCTGTGGCGTGTCTTTCTGCATTGATGTGGTAATTTTAAACTTTGTTCGTTTACTGCTGAAGTTCATATTTAATGAAAATGTAGACTCTGCCTCTACATCTTCCTGCAATAGAGAATTGTTTTTAAAAATCAGGAATGGAACCAGAAAATAGTAAAAATTTACTTTGAAAAGTTGTAGTTAGGGACTTACACATGTACAAAAAATTTCAGATTTGTAGTTGGAAATTCTAAAATGCCACTTGAACCAGGTCAGTTTTTAAAGCTAGTTTAACTAACCTATAAGTCAATGTTTTCTGTTTCAGAAAACACTATGAACAACTCTGCCATACAAGAATTTTGTTAACAAACAACTTCTCTTTTAATACTTTGATAGCTTATCTTAGTTGCAAACACTCTCCATTTAAAGTCATTTTCTCCCTGCAAAGAAAGTAGGATTTGCATTTATTTATGACAGGACCTCAAGGGGGAGCTGTTGCTTTCACAATTTTTACAAAAGTTGTCTTCCAGAATTTAAGGAAAAACATCTAAGTGTTTTGCTATGTTATAGCAGAAACAGCTGACAAACTGCAAGTTCTACAGTGCACATCTAACTGCACATTTCTAGTTTTTTCCTGTCAGAATCTCAATTCTTTTCTACATACATACATTCATACACACACACACATATATATATAATATACACATATATAATATATATATTAAATATATATACATACATACACATACACACACACACACATATATATATATATATTTCCCTGCAGTAAAAACACCTTTACATTCAACACAGCATGACTGGTCTGATCTCTGCATTTCCAGGCAACAAGAGTCTGTACAAGTATTACCAATCTCCAGCACAATAAAGTTACTGGGTTACTGGGATTCTGAGACCTTGGAATCATGCCAAACTGTCTAAAGCACAGGCATTTTAGTAAACACAGTAAATATTTATCTAAATATGCACTCAGACCAATATTAATTCTAATTTTATATCCTGCAACAAATAGTCTTTGTTCCAATATATATAAAAATCACGATACCAAGCGTAGTATAGAAAATATAACGTGAAAGGGGAAAGACCAACAGCCTTAAAAATAATAAGCTAACAAAAAATAGGCTAACATTAACTTTTAGCATTATACTGTTGACATGGTTGAATATAAACCAAAATAAATTGTATATTGAGCATGAACTCAAAAAGCATCATTCTAATGAACCAATGAAGATTTTGCCCAATGCTTCTCATGCTCTTTCCCCCACACCTGTTCAAAAAATGGACAAACAAGCAAAAGCAAGCTACAACATTTAATACACCATACATTTCTGTTTGGCTCAGATACAGGCAAAGAGAAATTTGTGTATTGAATTCCATTGCTTAAGCCACTAAAGTTCACTTGTTTATTTAGTAAGTAAGCTGATAGACTGTCTACAGATCTGCTATCACATTGCTGGATGGAGTGCAAAGAAAACAGAAATAGTAAAGACGCTTGAATATAATAGTCTGGAAGGTCAAGAACTGGAAAATGCAGTGGTAAACATTAAAAAGTAAAAGGGTTGGAAAGCTGTATTATTCCTTCTTCTGTGACATAAGCTTTAAGAAACTGGGTGAACCTTATACAACAGACATAAATAAATGTAAATCCTTTAAATAACAGGCAACTTTCTAAGATTATGAAAAGTCTCACTGTTTTCTGTAATAGCTCCCAGTTTTTATTTGACCCATGATTTAACAGACATCTTCCCAGCAACTGTTCCAACCTGAGCTCATTTCTAGATATTGGAAGCATGTCCTATGCTTCAGCCAAGCATCAGATCTTCCATGTGATCTCACTTTCCATTTTCTAAAATTTTCCTGGTTAAAAACAAAAGCAGCTATCAGAGCAGCTTTGGATTTCTTCTTGTAAGTGAATTGAGCAGCTTATCTCAGTTTCTTCTGTCTGATACTGTCTGAATAGTGGGCTCCCTGGGCTAGCTGGAAGCACATGCTAATGTCTGTATGGGATGCACAGGCACTTCTGCAGTGTTTCTTACTTAACAGAGTAAAGTCTGTGCCCTTTGCTGTATGGGAAAAAAGGTTTCACATAGGCAGGCATACAGAAGGATGAGAAGGAGAAAGTCAACCACTGCCTTAATCACAAATGAAGCTCAGATATTACTGGAATTCCATGAAACTAATGGAATGGTAAGTCTGGCAAATTGCAGCAAAAATCCTCTCTCAGAAGTCCTCCTTGCTCTCTTTCTTCCTCCTGTAATCTGTCAGCAAGGAAGAACATGGCTGCTGTTGCTTTCAGTCTCTTAATCCCACAAACATTTTTTTAGGATCACTGTAAGACTCTGGTTTACTACTTGGGCTCTTTCCCATGACTGAGTACAACTTTGAAAGCAATGCAACAGAAACAATAAACAGTCCCTGCATTATTACCTTTTCAGCAGACCATGCTGCTATGGGCATAGAAAGCCTGTATGACAGGCACTCTACTTCCTCCTGTCTCTTCCCTTATAAATAGAGATTTACAGTTTTTTACAAGGGTCAAAAAGAAAGCTTAGAAAAATAAAAGTAAACAATGAATATTAAAAAAAGTCCTCAACAAATATCAGAATGACAAGACTGAAAACATGAAACTTTTTAATATCATTATGGCATACCTTGTCTGAGTCATGGTTGATCATTTTGACATCAAGCAAAGATTTAATGGTTTTTGTCAGTTCCTTCTCATTCATTTGTGTACTGTCCTGAAGCTCCTTGTAACTGACAGTCTCACTGTTGTTGAAGGCAAGCAACACTGCCATTTGGTATGTTGTGACCATGGCTACATAAGGTTTGCACAAATAATTCATTTTTACTTCACCTGTAATGATACAAGTAGTATTTTAGAAACTGATGAAAGGAGCTGAAAAGTCATCTGAAGCCTAACTACTAGAGCTCCTCATACATTTCCAGACATTCAACCCAAGCCTGTACTTAATACTTGAAATGGAACAATGACAACTGATGTTGTGAATTTACACACATACAACGCGGCCAACCAAACTGCTCCTGCCCTGATTAACTACAGATACTAGACAAATAGTGCAATGTAATTTATAATAATAATAAAAAAAGAAATTCCAAGTAGCCTCAACACATTGCAATGCACAAACTTCAATTAATAGCTTACACAGAATTTCAGAATAGTGATTATCAGGGAAGTTGTTTAAAGGAAAGATTTAAAAACAAAGTAAAGTACTTGTCCATCAAAAATTTTTCATATTCTTACATTCTTTAACCCATGAAAACCAAAAAGCACTAAGAAATCTGCCTGAAAGCAGATTTAGATTTTCTGTGTGAAGGTGAGCCTGAGTTAACAGCAACCTTCTGTTACCAGAACTAGATTGTCATTACATTAGATCGTTGTGTGCTAGTATGGTTTTCACCTCCATGTGCTATGTTGCAGTGCTCAGTTGTTAAAGCCTGATACTGAAAGCACTTAAAATAAAACATGATTGCTTGACACTTACTAAAATAAACTATAATTAAATATATATCTTCTAAGGTGTTTTTAACATACATTCCATTACAGTAAATATAAATATGTATTTATGTAGATACTCACATACCTGAGCAAAATAGTATAATATGCATTCCTAAAATTATTTAATATTTATGTAAGGGACATCTATACTACAGAAACAGTTCCAGGGCAATTGTTATTAACTCAGCAGTTCTGCAGTGCTTTTTTGCAGTTAAGAACATACAAATCTAGTTTTACTTGGATTTAATAAATCACAGGTATGTTAGTTTACAAAACATAGATTTTGGAAATTCTGAGTAGTAAACATTAATTTATAACATAACATATGTCTGTACTCTTTATATGCAAGATAATGTTCCAACTCCCCAGTCTTTTGCCATTTGGAAAGAACTTTTAGCAAGTAACTGTCAGATCACAAGTTTAGCGAAGCACTTGTTTTTACCTGTACAAAGATAATGTAACCAAGTAAGCTTCCTTCCACTAAAATGCTGACTGTAAAATAATTCAAACTGCAAAACAAAATGAACACCAATTAGTCACACCTATAACTACGCACAATAGTTTATCACCACCCTACCACCCTAATGAAGAAATACTGGTTTTATGTCCATCACACTGGATGCAAACATTGCCGATCAATTCATGACAGAATTTTCCTTTAGAAGATGAATGATGACTGAATCCTAATTTAAAGTCTACCTCTGGTAATGAGCAAAACTTAAGCAGATTCAAAGAACCTTTCCCTAAAATGGGATCAAACTCCCTAAACCCCACAATACCAACAATTGCATACAATTTGGCTTATTCTGATTTGGTCTGGCAACTCTGATTAACATTGAAGGAAAACATAAAACCAGGGACTTTTGACCTCTTTAAGAATTAGGTGTTTCTCCACCCACAAGCTTGCACAGTATGAAAACCAGTATTTGTACACTACTCAGATAAACAGATATTTACAGGAAGCTCCAGCAGTCTCAGAAAAAGCTGCTGAACAGGTTGCCAAGTTACAGAGGTACTCACATATTTTGGAGTGCAATTGCAAAACTTTTTTTTTCCTTTCTAAATCCTTGCCAGAATCCTAAGAGAATTCTCTCCATGGGTCAAATTATCAAATTGGACAGTAAATAAAGACAGTGCCAGACAATTTTCAAAGACTCTCCTCTCAAGGTCATGTTCTTATGTCTGATAATACAAAATTTGTATTGCCTAAATTGTACTTCACCATTAAATACACCTTAGCAAAGCTAAACACAAATATTTTGTATTTTAACAAACACTGTACAGGTAACATTTAGAATACAATAATATAATCAAAAGCAACAAAATACTCCACCTGTACAAAGCAGAAATAATCACATAAGAAGAAAATATTTGGCTAACGCAAAACCTTTACTGCTTTGAGAAATCAGAAAATTAGCTTTAAAGAAGTTTGCACGAAGCTTGACTTTGAACAGCTTCCATGAAACAGGGAACAAGGAACCTGTATTTGCATCTTAATCTCCTATTAAGACTGTTCAGATTTAATATTAGAAACAAAATCTTCTTTTATCTAAATATTAGGAGTTGGTTTTGAAGCTAAGAACCAACCTAGTTCATTTGATTGTATTTATTAGCATCTCTCTCAGGAATCACAAAGTGTAGAAGAGAGATGTGAAAAAGCTATGCAAATACATACATAAATTCAGTAAGGTATTGGGGTGACCCTTCCCCATTTCATATGGACTGGAAATATGACAGCCATGATTTACAATCAAAACGAAGCAGCTCAAGTTCTTCTCTGTTAGAGTGATGATCTTTCATTTGGAGCTATTGTACATTTTCCACATGTTTACAGGAAGCCTCCTACTAACCTACCATCTGTACACTTTTTTCCAGTTCCTGAGGAATTGCAAATGTAGAAGAAGGAGCCTGAGTTAGAGGCCATGCACCAGCCTAAAAGTATTGGGAAAAATAAAAGCATGAACATTTTCATACAACATATATATCAAGAAAAAAATAACACTCTTAAATGGATGTATAGTGTACGTTATGTCATAAGACAATCAATTGACTCTGGAAGTTTTACTGATCATTTTTTACTGCACCTTCTGCACACCCCACTGAGGTATTAATTGAGACTGAAATTTTATATCACTATTGTTTAGGGACCTAGTGGTTTAATTTTACAAAGAAACACTAGGAAAGTAAGTAATTTCCCAATAATCACGAGCCATCAGTTTCCATATAAAGAAGTATTCATAATTACAAAAATTGTACACTTGTTATCAAAACATAAAAAACAAGTACAAATAACTCAGCAGTAATAAACATACATTAGTACCTGTAGAACATATATCTGAAAACTAATTCCCAAATCAATGACTGTGTCCTGGTTTTTGATAAAGTTGTTGAATTTATTGTTGAGATCGGCACTAACACTCATGTCTGTATACATTCGATGGAGCTTGCTGGTAAATTCATAACCACAGGCTTGCTGTGAAGAAATATTGTAACAGGTTTCAAAGTCAAAACAGTACTCATTGTATAAATTATGTTCCCTCACTAATACAATATGAAAATCTAGTCAGCAGAAGTGTCCTTATATTTACAGAAATAAATATAGTTACAATAAAAAACAAACACTGTAAAACAAAATCATCACCTTTATCTTGGTTTCACTTTACATACATTGATCTATATGAACAATATTTTTTTATAAAATTGAAAGACATGTTTATGAAAGTCCTTGGTACTTTGATAATGTTAATATGAATTATTTGAACACAACTAATAAAACTATTCAAAACCTCATAAAAACCTCAAATGCCTAGGTGATACTCAGATTTTTATCTTTCATAGACTACCAAAAAATGAGTTTTTCCTTTCAGTTACTGGAAACAGATTTACTGATTGCTAAGCTACCTCTGGCACCCTCTGCTGCTCCCTCTCAACACTACATATTCCTACATTTGTTCATTCTGTGTTAGAAGAATATTACCTTACCTTTAGTTTATTTATCATCGCTTCTTCAGAATCCATAGACATAGACAAACCATGAATTAATCTTTTTGCCAACATTCTGGCATAGAACTGCATTAAAAAAAACAGAGATGAGGATTTTAAGAAGCACAACCACATTCTTCAAGTATGCTTTAAATGTAAGATTTTAACCTTTATTGAATGTAAAAAGTTACCTTTTGGAATACATCTTTGTCATCAATGTATTTGAAAACAGTAATGAAACTCGTAAGCTTGTCTTCAACTTCATTCTCTGTCATTCCTTTTGCTGATTTCTTTAACAAGTTGTCACAGTATTTGGCCAGCTCAAATTAAAAAAAGAAAAATCAAACCCAAACCTACTCATCAAGCTTGAGAACAAAAGCATGCCAAGTTATTTGCAAAATTCTACAATAGTTTGAACGCAAATAGTTTGAGTCACAGTCTACAGTCTCACATTGTGTACAAGGGCTGTATTCATGGGCAAACGATACATTCTGCATCCACAGAAAACACAGTCTATGTCAAAAATTAGAACCACAGCAATTTTGTACACTCACAAAATATGTGTGCAGCTTAAGCTGTTCCTACTGAAATACACACCTGAGTGTGACCCAGTGTGACATGCATGTGAAGGACCCTATGGCAATTATTTGTTGGTTATATACAAGAATTATTACTTTCTGTGTGTATCACTTACCAACTCAGGTGCTTTGCAGATCGACTTGGGCTCCCGATAGTTGACTACTGATGTCAAAGCCTACATAGGAACATGGAGCAAAGAGAAAAACTGTCAATGACTTAAATCTTTTTTAAAATGAAATTTGACTAAATTAAAAAAATGCTCGGGGTAAAGATCATCTGAGATACTATAAAACTGAACTACACAAAAGGGGGTCAAAAAAGAAACAATTAATAAAAAGATTTAAATTACTGCTCTGTGAGAATTTGGTTGTTAAACATTTTTAAGCTGAGAGTTAAGTAAAAGCAAAAGAGTAGAGGAAGCAAAATATATTACAGAAAACAGAAGAACAAATTAAGTTCTGATTAGAAACTTCACATAAGTATGAGTTATGTGTGTACAGCAATGTTATGGTCCAAAAGAATGGATGGAAAGAAACTTGGGAATAAGTGCAGATAAAGTAGATTTGAACAGCAGCACATCAACATGTATGTAGAGCTGAAAAACTTATATGGTGTGTTCACAATAGTAAGAAACAAAAGTCCTCTTGGTTGTTGGATTTTTTCATACACTGAAGAGGAGAAAAATATATTGTTGAAAGTGGAAACTTGAAGCAGTAGAGTACAAACAATATGGTGGCTGAAGAAAACCCGAATATGATGAAAAAAGAAAGAGATAATGGCAGTTCAGAAGTGAAAAAAAGATTATCAGAATTAACGAGTTTCTAAACTACATGTCATATTTAAATTAATGTTGTAAACTAACAGTGAACCAAAAATACTGCATGACCATAGTTCCTAGGAATTTTAGTTCCCCTGTAAAAGGAAAATATTTTTGTTATTAAGACAAACTGACAAGGAACTCTTCCGTACAATACCTCAACATTACAAAATTTGATAATAGGTCCCTAGAATTCCTGTGAGAAAAGAACGGATGACTTTACAAGATGTAGGAAACTCTTTAAAGCTTGGAGCACTCTTTTGCAATAATACTGGAGGCCGCAATAGCAGTTTTGATATCCATCATGGAAAATTAACAGCAGATTAATATTTTAAGTATTTATTGTAAAAGAGATCACTGAAGTGAAGAACTGATGTATTTAATAAAAAGTACATTGCCTATGTGCCAGCAAATGAAGTTCTCAGTCTTGTGGTACTCCACCTTCTGGTACACGACATTAATTGCAAAGGAGAGAGAAATGTATTTGGTATTGAAAGAAGTTATTTGTTTTAAAATGCTAAATAATTATTTTATCAATGTCACAAATACAGATGGGTAACTACTATTGGTACTATCACTGGTACCTTCCCCATTATGCCTCTTCAGATTAACCTGGGCTGAAAATCATCAAAGCTTAGACTCTGACCCTAACTACAAACTGCAACTACTGTAAACAAAAGAGCAATGAACTATATGCATGCATCCTGTGACAGGAAATTATAGAAAGGAAAGCTATTTATTAGTTATAATTAATAATGATTGTTATTAAAGTTTATGATAATTAGAACTGTTATCTTGAATACCTGCATGGCTACGCATTTCAAATAAAAGAGCAGCAAGCCTCTTTCCCTATATTCATTATTTAAATTCAAGTGCAGCTCTCTCCTGGAAAAAGTTACCTGTTGTGGCAGTGATTGAAGTAACATAAGTTTCCAGATATTCTTTGTAGTCAACTTGAAAAATCTAAGCAAAGATTCTATGGAAGTAACACTAAGAGCATTCAGAGACAAACATTTTCACAGCAAGCAAATTCAAGTTCAAATGCATGTAAGAACTAACAAACCTCCCAAACTCCACCAGCTGTCTACTTACTATCTTCACTTATATTTACACTAAATGGATCAGTACCATTTTTGTGTTTCAAAATATGATGAAAAGAAAGGTCTTTCTTTCAGAAAAAGTTTAAGCATAAAAGTGGTTTCCTTTGTATATATCTTTTCCCCTAGCACTGGATTGTCTTTTGTTCCATTGCATTTCTAAACTAGAAAAACTGGATATGAACTATCTTTGAACATGTGCTGATGTCTCGAAGAATTTTGGTGAGCCTGAAACAGGGTCCTGGATTTTGTTTTCCACTGCTTTGCTTACTTAAGTAAAAGTTACCTTGTCAAGGGCACTCATAAAATGTTGATCACCATTCAAAACAGTGTTGATGAGTTGAACAAATTTACTATGTACTTCCAAAACTGACTCCACAAACTGAGTTGGCATCTAAAGATAGATACAACAGAAAGCAAGTTAGTGAGAAAAGTAGTAGTATCTAACACAAACATATCTACATTAGTTGTAGATTTTTTCCTAATTGTTCTTTCTTATAAAAGTTAATACTACAGTGAGTTTTGAGAGGATGGATTCTGCATTGCTGCACTCTCACACTATGGTGCTATTGCACATTTTGGAAATGGAAAGTCTAGGCTACATTTACAGTCCTGCTATCCAACCTAGATTTGTCTCTATACTCCTCTCATGCTAATTTTTCCCAACATACCCTAAAACCCTTTAATAACCTTTTCAAAAATCATTACCGCTAACATAAATACAGCAATCAAGCAACTGATATATAATAAACTGCTGCTTCTACACAGTGACTTCAGAGACAGAGAATCTGGATGATCCCTTTGCATTTTCCTACACAGGACAGTTACCAACTGAATTTCCTGCACTACATTCCAGCATCAAGGATGTCAAGTCCTTACAAAATGGAATCACTGGTTCCTAATATACCAGAACAGCAAATGCCACTGACTTAAGAGAAATTCAGGAAAAAAATACATACATGGAACAAAAGGACCTACTTGCCCTGACAGTATTAAGCAAACAACAAGGAGATATATCTAGCTGCAGTTGTTTCTGGTTAGACCACAACAATTACAACAATCAACTCTCAGGACAGATAAGTTGGGCACATCTAACCATGCTGATGAGAAGTTATAATTTATCTATCATGTTCCAAAGCAATTTTATATAGGCAAATTAAAGAAAAAACAGGATAGACTAACAGGAAAAGGGCAAACACTTAACCAAGAATGTTAATCAAATAGTCATTTCAGCTGTCTGAGGAAACTCACATTTTCCTGAGAAAGATTGCTGGTTGCTCTAAGGCCCTCATCATGGATATGGTTTTGTAGTTCCTGAATCATATGAGGTAAACCACTTGACACAGCACGAAGTAGAGTATACATATTTGCCATGTCTGTAACAGAGATAAATTTTTACAGAGTACGCTTAGAAACACTAAAAATTAACACTTAATACAGCATCATAATTTCACATAAAACTTTTTAAAGACTGAAACGAGACCAAATGTTTTGAAAGAAAATATTAACATACACCAGATCACTGACAAAAGAAAAAAAGGCAAGAGTAGGGCTATTATCAGTATTTACTGAGTCCTCCATTGTGACAACCTTACTCTTCCAAAACTGCTTCCTTAGGAGAGACTCCAAGAAGAGAGGTGGACTAGTGTGGAGAAATAGTGTGCCAGTTTATTTTAAACCTTGGCTTCCCTAAATCTCCTTTAGCAGTAGCTGAATAAAATCAGTTTAGATATCTTCACTTTTTGTTTGCCTCCAGTGGTAGCTTGAAATTTCTCTCAGGTTAGAAAAGTTCTGAACAAGCAACTGCTATTTTTATTATATTTTGCACCTCAAAAAAAAAACCAAACAAAACAGATCCAAGCTCTGATCAAACTTGAAAATTTCCCTGGAAACGGAACACACTATTACTAGATACAATTTGAGTTTCACTGTGAAAGATAATTTGTTTCACATAGGAGATACCATATTCCATGCAAGAGTAAGCATTCTTTCAAGGGTAAGAGGCATGTAGTCATCAGGAAGAATATTTTTTTCAGTCAGGCAGGGAATATAACTATAAGAGCATCTCCTTCCATAAAAAGGATTTGGGATGAGAGATCACAAAATATTCAGGACCATAAAAAGTGGCTATGAAAAGAAGCCAAAATATTCTACAAGCCTGACCCGTTAAGTGATGATGAAGAAATCTGTAAAGACAGATTGGTTTACAAATGAAAACACAAGCATAAAATATGATCAATTCTACAGGACACAGGACTTCAGTGTGTTTTGAAGCTGAATAAGGCAAGGTAAGAAAAAGAGCATTAGCTGAAAGAAGGGTTATTAACAGTAAAAAGAAGGCTGTGACCATATACTTAGAAGAATAAAAATGAATTACATGATAAAAGAAAAACATCATTCAGGGTTTAATGGGGATTTCTAGATAAGTAACATTAGTTGAAAATGTTTACGTGCACAGAAGATCATTGAAAAAAGACTGGAAACTGCAATGCTAAATGAATAAAACAAAACCCATTTCACTCTTTTTGTGACTGGTGAGACTTACCACTTCTTTTCTCTTGTCTGATAATATTGTGACATTCTGCATGTAGAAACTGCAAGTGATCAGCTACCATCCTCTGTTGGCATTCATGACTCACTTTGACATACGAGCTGGGATGCAAGTACTTCCGACATCGCATTTCTTCATCTTTTAATCTACCTAAAACCTGCAGACAAGAGTTTAAACTGCAAGCTGAAGAAATAATGACAACCAATATAGAACCAGAATAATACAACAGTGTATGTACGTAGAATGAGACACAAGAATAAGTAATAAAGTTACAAAAGAACTTGTGCAGGATGCTGAAAAATGAAATTGTTCTTCTGAATCAGGCTGCTACTGAATGAATATAATCTAGTCCGAGTACTGACTGAGTTCAGTTATTACTAGATGTCTAACAGCATTCCATAGTTCTCATCTCAAAATTTCTTGTTCCCTTTAACTTTGTGACCAGTCTTCCTCAATTTCTCTTACCATACTTGTTATTCCTTATGAGAAAATTTTACCACAATACCTAATAAAAAGAGAACTCTAAGAATCACTTTACTGTTTCAAATCCATCTGCTTGTACACAAGCATCTGCTCAATAGGTACAGGACTTCATCTCAGCTATTAATAAAAATTATTTTTATAACTCAATGAAGGAAATAGGCTTTATCATAAGATAAGTCATATGAATACTGCCATAAAAGCACTTACATCCTGTGAATATGAGGGGAGTCTAGGGAGTGCAGCTGCAGACTCCTAATGATAGGCAAAATTGCTTTTGGTTTAGTTTAAGTCTTAGCCTGTCCCTGAATTTCACCACAGGTGTGTAACCATTAGCTTAAAAGCAATTTCACAGCCCTCTTCTCAACTCTTCTATCTTGTTAGTGTGGACAGTATAGGACCAAGAACTGACTCCTAGTGTTGTACTAATCTTTGTTTTCTCAAACAAGGTATAAGAATTACAAGTAATTTAACCATGACATCATTCATACATCACAAAGCAAAATGAAATAAAATCCACTCAGTACGTAATTTTTAATAATGCCTTGTAACAACTTAGAGTCTTCTCTAACCACATAATGCTAAAACTCTGTTACCCTACTCCAAACTGAAAGAAACAAGGAAGTGAGGAAGTAATATTGATCAACCTGATATGTGTTTTGATTTTTGTCCTTTTTTTTTTTTACTTTTCATGGCATTGATTCATCATTTATTATGAAATATTTTGATACTGACTGTCCATCCATAGCACGGTTTGTAGTTTATGTTCAGATTAACCATATCACTAAAAAGTACCATTTCAATTGCATGAAAGCATAACACAAAGAACAACTATGAGAACTGTAGAGGACATGTATCATCAGTAAAATGATTTTAATTATTGCATATGTATTGAAGAATCTCTTACCTTCTCCATGTACTGTGAGCAATTTGACTCTTGCAATAAATTTGAAGCTTCTTGTTTATAATACTCCCCTGTTTCATTCAGAAAAGGACACTCAAAAATTTCCTGATAAAACTATAAGAGATAATGTATTTTAAAGAACAAATAATGCATATACTAGATTGACATTCAAAATTTAAAATACATAACCAGAAATGTGTATCTACCTTTAGGGGGAATTTTTTCTTATACTGTTCAACATGAACAAAGGAGTTAATAACCCCATGGATTACTTTCTGATTTGGGTCTTCTCCACAGCGATCACTGAAACAGGTAAAGCAAACATTTATGAGAATGCAGGTAGCTCAGGTGTAACTCATGTACAGCCAAATGAAATAAAATTGGATGAAAACATTTTCCAGTAAACTCCTCTGCTTAAACTGGCAAAATTGAAGAAGATTAATCTTAAAATAAAAAATGCACTTCTCTCATATAAATTTAAATTGTTGAGATAATAATTCATAAACTGTTCAAAAGCATTTAAAGGTCATGAAATTTCCAAGTGTCTGCTCAGGATATAAGTATTCCAAATTACACATTCTAAGCAAGTCTTTTAAAAGCTACTGTTAGTTCCATCTTGTATTTGTAGCCTTTATTATATAGACTACCTTCACAGTCTTGCCCCTTCCAAAAAATCCATCTTTTTTACCAGCATCACAACAAGAAGCATGCTATTTTCTTTTCTGAATATCTACTATTCAACATGTAGATTTCAAGTGGAACAAATAACACACCTGGGCCACTGTCACAATATTTAATCATACATCAGAAAAGGAAAACCTCACATCTTCCAGTCAAGTTCTTAGCTTCTAATGAAGGAGTTGAAGAAAATGTTATTTTTAATTCCATTCAGTTGAAAACAGAAGTAATTAAAATGAGTGTTTTGCATGCTAAAAACATTAGTGTTCAGTCCCTTGCAAAGACTGGAAATCACAGACCAACACCTCAAAACAGCAGAGACTTCCTCTTAAGACATGAAAAGTTCTAAAAACTGACCACTTTTCACATGCACTTTACAACAAAGTAAAAAAATATTCCCTAACTCCTAAGGTGTTAAATAGGACTAAAATATGATTTATAAAAGTATATTTATGATTAAGCATCAAACACAAACATTACCCTATACCCATCTAGGCTGGGGTGAAATGAGAGAGAAGTAATTTTGCTAATGTCATTTATTTTGGTTTGTAATCAGGAAAAACTCCAGAGGATGCCCATGAGCTGTGGAGGTTTACCAGGACAGCCACACCAGCAGTCATTGTGTCTGTGTGTCAGACCATCTTCATGTGTTCACAACACTGTTAATCATGGATATTGCTTTCAAACACTACTGTTTTCTCAGATCTGAAAACTTAAGCCCACAATGGGTGTAAAGAATTAGCTCTCTTAACAGATTATGAGCAGTCACTGTATGGTTTATGCAGCTTTGTTACCCATTACAAACGAACTGAACTGATGGGTTCCATCAGGGATGGTCTGATTTTTTTCACCCAGGGAACAGGAAGATTTCCTCTGGTGGTGGGAGCTGAACCAATGGAATAAACCCGTATTTGGTACATGAATCAAACCCCCTGCATCCTTGCCAACATCCCTTTGCAGGGTCTGGTTTATGATGGCAGAGGCAGCAGCACAGAGTTATAAAAGGGAGAAGTGAAACATCCACCCTGGGCCTGCAACTCCACCCCAGAGGGGCCCAGGAGCATGGAGAGCTGCAGGATGCATGCAGCCTGTGAACACAGGGCTATGCCATGGAGCGTGAGGCCACAGAACTAAAAGCATATTATAAGGCACATGAGCATATTACAAGGCAGGGCTCTGGCAAGAGACAGCCCAGCCCAGCCTCACATGCAGGGCTCTGGACCTGGAAAGGGCCCTGGACCAGGTACACAAACACAAGCAGCATGATCGGAGGAACAGCTGAAGTCCCAGCTTCCCTCCACTCAGTTCACAGGCCACTTCAGACCTTAGCCCATACACATGTGGGATGGGAGGGGGCAGCAATGGCCAGACCCAGGGGACTCAAAGGACAATGGACATTAGGAAAAAGCTGTATAAGTACAGGAGACAGGCACTACAGAAGAGCTGGAGGGAAGAAAACAAGCTTTTGAAGCAGAGGTCAGATGGCACAAAGGTGAGAAATGAAAATAAACCCAGCACAGAACAGGCCTTGCCTGCTCTGGCAACCACTTCAGGTTTTTATTTACACCAATGGCACTCTGCTCCCAGGAATTTGTAGTGCAAATGACTACTTTCAACAATATTTGACACAAGTTTTAAGGACGACTTTCACAAAAGTTGTAGTAGTAAGAGCAACTGCCACACTGAAATGGAATTGGTGACCCTGCAAAAGCAGAAGTCTATGAAATGTTTATTTTCCTTCTTGGCAGCAGTCAGCAAGCAAGCCAATTGCATAAAGTCACAGAGAAACAGCAACACAGGTTGAAGCAGGGATGTCACAGGATATCTTGGGTAAAAGGATATAATGATATTTGGAAAGGAATCTGGATAAAAAGATAAAGTGCTAGAAACACAAGTTCCACTAATTCAGGTGGTGACAAGTTTCTTTTTCAAAAGAAATGGAGAAAGCTACAAACACATGCATAAGAAAGTTGTGCTGGTTTATATTAACTCCATCTTGTTCCTGTCTTAAGGCTCAAGCTAGCAGTGGATGTTCAACATGAACTGTACAGTATATTACTACAGCCCAAAAGAAGAACATTTTTAAAATTTCAGGTACAATAATAAATAACAGATTCATGAAAAGAAGATTCCATCATTCAAAAGAAGTGCTCTGCTGTGTCAGACCAAGAGTCTTTCAATGCCAGTTACCTACAGAATTTAGTGTGAACTAGATGGGCCTGTTCTGAACACTTTTTGAGAAGTTAGCTTCCAATAGCTTTAATTTCAAACAAATGGTATAGCTAATGTATCAGCTTAGACAGGAATAGGTTCAGTTAGTTAGAAACTGTTAGTTATCTTTAGTAGAGAAGCCTCTCTCGATTAGTCCATACTAATCACACTGTCATTTGAGATAGCACCTGAGTAATTTCCAAATTATTTCTTTTAAGAATTTCATAGATGAATTTTCTCACAATTCAAGATCTTGTCGGCTTCCTGTTGTGTTGAAACAAAAATGCTTAAGTTGACATTCAGCTTGCCTTGTAGGAGGAGTGCTTGGGCTAGAGGGAGGGGGAAGAAAGTGTTATACTCAGAACTCTATATTAGGAGTGCATTCAGACAAGACAGGCTTAAGTGAGTTAAGACTTTTCTGCTGTTCAAGGGGGCTAATCCTGCTCCCTTTTGCTCAGTCACAGGCCTCCATCCATCTCTCTTGCATTGCTTTGGCACTCATCTAATGCTTTGCTGAATTGACTCATTGTGCCAGTCTGGAGAAACATTAGCCAAGATGGTTTTCTGTCACATTAGCAGTTGAGCTGGGTCACTAAGGGACTAGGTGAACACCAAATTCAGCACATGAAAGGTAGTAGAGCACAGCCTGCTCCTTTTTGGTGTCAGTAAACTCTTAGATCAGTTTAGCCATCTTGTTCAGCTGAGCCACATGCCACTACTTGTATTTCTTTATTTCTATGTACCAAAAAAATTTATTGTCAATTTTAATGTATAATGTATTGCACAAACTTATAGCTTCTAAAAAGTCAGTGTGCTCAAGACTTTAGTCAGAAGCCTTTTTAAAACTCCAGTTAAATACATTGTTAAAGTAACATCTGAAAGAAGAATTTGTGGCTCTGCTTCCCTACCTTTTCCAGTACAGTAAGAAAGCTACTTTTATATGCAACCAGTTGACTACAGTGTTGCTTATCAACTCCACATATTGTTATATGCTACAAAAACCTCCTGCCTAGAAGTAGTTCAACTGTCTCATCTACATAAATTTAATTTCTTTTAAAGCTTTGCAATAAACTGAACCATGCACACACAAGTACTATGAGGAAGGTATAGAATAGAGGAGTTTTTAAGCATATACATGTATTAGTAATTTTATTAAAACGTTTAGGTTATATTCCCATGCATATTCTTGCACATCTGACAGATATAACTTATGGATATCCATTTTTCAAAGACCTTGTTTAATCCCTGAATTACTTAACTCAATGCCAAAAGACATTTAATAGTCGCTTGCAGCAGAGTCTTTAAAACTGCCTCTTAAAAGCTGTATTGACCACTGAAATTACAGCAAAGAACAGCAACAAGCCCACCGTTACATGCAAAGGCCATCCTCAGAATCCCCACACAAAGCCCTACATTTCTTGATAGCAGGAAAAAATCAGCTACAAGAAGTAGTTCTCTTATGTAATTCATTAAATGATATGCATATCGCAACGTGGCTACAAGAAACTTAATATGAATTATTAGATGTATATTTTGAGAAGCAGAACTGAATTAACATCTCTGAGATCACACAAAAAGCTCTTTAATAAAGAACGGGGGAAAATTCCAGATCCAACCATTAGAGACAATGACTGAAGTTTTATTTCAAAGTTTCCAAGTAGTTTGGTAACAAATAATGTCAACTTGTTACAGTCTCAAAAGCTAATGCCTCCCAAGCCAGTGACAGCCTTGATCTAAACACCCTTGGGATGTCTGTAGTCAGCCTCAAGCTAAATACAAACCATTACTTTTAAGGGGCATCAGATGTCTATTGAAAAAGGTTTTCATACACATTTCCACTCCCACCCACCAGTGTTTGAAGTACATACAATAACTAAGACAAGTCTTCAGCATCACTATGGCTTGATGTAACAAAGGAGAATTTTCTTCGCCATGAATTAGAGAATCTCCATTTAGTAAAAATAAATTGTTAGAGTAAAAAGGATAAAGCAGTATCAGTCCTGGTTACAAAGGAACCATGATTCAACAGCTGGAAGCAAATAAATACTTCCTGGCTTCAGAAATGCCATCCAAAAGAGACATCATATCAGTTACTTTGTTGTATCAAATCAAATATTTAATTCAGGAATGAAAAATACAAATAAAATACTAAAATTAGGTTTTTGATGCCTTACAAAATATTTTCTGACCAACTGCATGTTCAACCTCAATCTGCCAAACTAACTCATTCCCTCAGTTTACCTACACTAGTCTGGTCACCTGAGTAATCACTTAAAAAAAACCCCTAGCCATTAGGCAACTCCAGAGTTATCCCAAATAGTGGTAGAACTGTGGAAACTGACAGAACTTACAACTACACAAAAGACCTGCAGTAGATCTCTTAAAGTCTATTTATTCATAAATAAGAAGATCCTTTAGAAATTAAATAAAAATTTTAAATCAAAACTTTAGAAGTCCCAAGCCCTTTGCCTTTCTTTAGAAGTAAAAAACAGTACTCAGAACAGTATTTCCCTCAAACTGCAAAAAATAATTATCTTCATTTCATTCAAGTCAAACACCAAAAATGTTGAGTGAAGGTACTGATCTGAAAAACAGAAACCCCAGACCTTAGCCTTCTTGGCAGATAAGCAAGAATTGTTCTGGGTTCCATGCAAAACAAGATAGCTTCTCTGGCTTTGGCAAACCTTTGCCCAAGGCCTGGTTCTTAAGTTTACTGATAGCACAGAAGCTAAAGGCAGTCAGCATCAGGGGGTGAAAACAGCAAAAGCCGTGGACCTGGACAATTATTCTAACTCCTCCCCTATCCCTTCTTATCCCTATGATAAGAAGGGTTGCTGAAACAGAAAAGATCACTAATCTGAGGTTACAGGGAATTAATTGCCTTTTTCTACACATGAAAGCCACAAATACACAGCTACAAAGAAAAAGCTGATAGACCATAGCCATCAGATAAGAAGTTACCTTAAAAAAACCAAACCTAAAAGAAGTCTGTGAAAGTCCACAGATTTTCAAAGTAAAGAAAACTGCAATATCCCCACATTATGTTAAAGCAAGAAACAATCAAGCACTCACTTTTTTATTTCTCGGAGGAGCATCCGAATAAGGATGGCCTGCAGTGGCTCAATCATTAATTTTCTCCACATATCAAGAGCTAGCTGTCAGGACACAACACAAGTTTACATTAATAAAAAGTACATTAAAAAAACCCTGGAAACCACCACACCAAACCCAGAACAATATCAAAGATGACACAATTCCCCATTCAGGATTTTAAAAATTCAGTTGTTACATAACCTCTTCTTTCTCTAGTCAGGCAGTACCTGAATGCAGGCTTCCCAGCTTGCATTCTTCCTACACATCTAATAGAACTGATTCATTCCTTGGTTCCATTCCATCAAGTATTCTCAAATGCATATAAGGACCTCAAGCAAGTTGGTTACACGGGCAGATTTTGAGAGTACATACAAACAAAACATCTGCACAGGGATAGGTAAGTAACATACCTTCCTACCCAAAGTGTCTGAATGTGCACAAACACCAGGATTTCTAACAATGATTGCAAAATAAGCCTCAGCTGACAAAAAAAAGAATTTCTCTTGGCCAATTTGTCAGAGGTCAGAGTCAAAGATACAGAATCCTTTCATCCAACACACAAAGAACATCTCCAAATTAAGATTTTTACAGCTTAAGCAAGGTCATTGGCAAGCTAAGATTTGGCTTCAAATGGAATTCAGATCAATTCACATCAGGGATAAGCCATCCTATTCCTAATATTTCATTAGAAGAATCAGTCAAGTGGACTCAAATATCTCAAATTCTTATGGGTGAAGTAGTTGCTTCCAACATATACCATTTTTAAAAACACAATTGCAATAGTTCAAATGAGCTTTTACACTTGAGTCAAAGTCAGATTTAAA
This sequence comes from Gymnorhina tibicen, assembly GCA_013399875.1. Classification (NCBI taxonomy): domain Eukaryota; kingdom Metazoa; phylum Chordata; class Aves; order Passeriformes; family Artamidae; genus Gymnorhina; species Gymnorhina tibicen. Next base: position 1,464,675 of record VXAZ01004042.1, read on the forward strand.
GCCCAAAAGGGATAATGTGATCCCTTACATACAGGGAATAACCACGCATATGAAACTCCCAAAAACACCTGCCAGGAAGTAGCAGACTGGGAAAAAATGAAACTGCAAAGTTCAGTAAGGACAGAGGGAATATTGCTTCTATGAAAGCTTTGACACAACTAATAGGTCACTAGCTTTAAAAATTAAACCATCAATCAGGTATGTCTTAATTGAAAGTAGGCACATAGCTATCAGCTACCAATCTGACCCACTCTGTGAAATAAAACTTCCTTTTAAAGAGCAGACAAATGAACTTGCTCTGTCTGTCCCAGCTATTCAGCACCCGCGCTGCAATACAGGGTTCAGAAGGTAAACTGACACAACTGCATCATAAGCAGGTTAAAGGAGAGGTAAAGGTTTGCTTAAAAATCCAAAGACAGATCATGTTTTGAAATCAAAGTTGTCTTAGGAGTGATTTTCACTGTCTCGACTTGTAGAGAGTAGCTGGAGAACAGTAAAGTTTCTGTAAGACAACAGGAATGCATCCAGTACAGAATGAAAGAAGCCAGCTGAAAGAAGCCAGCTCTGGAGAGAGAGAAGAAAGGGAGGGGAAAAAAAAAAAGGAGAAGAACTGACACATTTCGTGACTATGAGGTGAAGAGAAACAAGCTCAGGTAGATCTGTTCTGCAGTGTGGACTCTAGCATGGTCCTTCTCACATATGAGCTACCAGTGGGAAGCAGATTCAAGTCACCTATCGGAATTTTCTTGTCAAATAAACTACAGACAGATCAATCCAGCAACTTGATGTATTAGTTGAAGCCAGTTTCTCCCTCTTGAGGATAAGGACTGATCTTACTGCTCCAACTAGACTGGCAATACTGAATGTGGCAGTTTTCTCCATTTTCCAGAATCTGTTTCTGGGGGGAAAAAATCCAGAAGGCACATCTTAAATATCTCCTACCTAGCTCAGGGCTCTCATAGAGCCATTGAAAACTCAGGAGCTTGAAATCAGTGACAGGAGCTCAACTCAGAAAAGCAGTCACCTTCACCATGCATTCATAACATAGAGAGGGGAAAAAAATAATCTCTTGCAAGCACTGGCAGACTATTTTCATTACCTGATCTCATCTTGTATGTTTCCTAGTACAACAATCACTGAATGTCTGGAACACTTGTGGGGATGAAGAACTGTTTGAAGCTGTGCCCACACATCTCACACACACACCTCTGCTCTCTGTTAGACACCTCGGAAGAACTAAGCAAGGATGTACTTGTTTGAGATTACTGAAAAGCTCCCAAAGTTTCGTTACCACAGAAGAGTGATGTTGAGACAGAAACTTCAGTACAAAGAGTGCAGTTCTGCTTCTAAAAATACTGGGCATTATTCCTGTAACTGCATGCTGAGACTGAAGAGAACTGTATACAACATAAACGTTTGTCCTTGGGTAGATAAAGACCAGATCATCTCAGTCATCTAAAAAGGCATAAGCGGTAATTCCTTCCATTCTAAAGTCATGAACAACCAGAATATTTTGACTTCTGCCAAAGCCCCTTGTACAATCCAAGGAATAAAAGATAGAATCCTACAGAAACCATAACGAAAGAGAAAATGCTTTCGAAACAAAGATTTGATAAACTTGCCAAGTGCTTTGTACGTCAAGAAATGAGCAATGAATTCACCAAAACCAGTGCTGCAATTTAATACATGAGTGTAGGACTCAAGTCTCCATTACTTTTCAGAACAAAGGAATGACTGCCATAAACCTAATCCTACACCAGTCATGAACAGATGTAGGTGTTCTTTAACTTTACTCACTTGAGATTCTCAGAAAAAGCTTTTACACTTTGTCACATCACGAAATAGAAGCCTAAAAAGTAATGCTTCAAGGGCTTCCAAAACCAAAACTATACTGCTTCTTCAACATGTTTTCTAGATAGCAGCATCACTTAAGAATCTGAAGTTTGTTTGCAAAGAGGTTCTTTATCACATTTTAAACTGAAGTTCTCCAACAGTTTTCGTATTTGCATTTTTTCCCTGCCAGGTCACTCTATTTTTCTACACCAAAACTGTGATCTCATTTTACAAAGGGGACAGTGCTTACATCTTCTACAATATTTCTGTGACATAAAAAAAGGTGAAAATTTCAAAGGACAAAGCCTAACTCATAGCACTGCTGAATACAGTTTATATCCAATCTTCACTTTCAGAGATACCTACCTCTCCAATTTCCATCAAAGGTTCATTCATATCCACCCCTCCATAACCATACTGAAGATCAGCTTCAGTCAGTTTGTTCTTCTTAATAAACTGTGTGTTGAGGTACCTGTAGAAATAAAGATATTCGAATCAAAACAGGCAAAAAGTCTGGGCTTTTTAAATTAAATTCAGAATTGTGGAGTGTCTTCCACATCACAAAATATGTAACCTCCTCTAACCAATGCCATTGCTATTTGTAGACACTGTGAAATCCTGTGAACTTGAAAGAACTTAGGACACCACAGAGTCCAAAGAAGGAAGGCTCGTCATAGTGCTGTGATGACAAACTGGAGTACAGTGGCCTGAGCTACTTTTAGACTCTTACAAAGAGTACTGTGAACCCTGGTGCTGAACCCATTGATACCAACCATGAACTGTAAATGCAGATCTCTCTAGAAGGCTACAGGCCCTCCATGTCATATAAAACCTGTGAGGACATCAGGAACAGCTGGAACACCAGCAGTAAGCAGGCAAGCTCCTTGGTGGCACATGGGGAAAGCTGCCAATCTGCTTTTTCTCATTAAAATTGCTAGAAAGGAAAGGCCCATGCTCCCCTCACTCACCCCCTCTCTCTTCCATCAGTACATACAGAAAGGGAACTAAGAGTAGCATGTAAAACTAAAAATTGCTATACCTTGATAAGCTGGTATTATTACAAATATTTTAAAGACAAAATGGAACAAAGCAAAAGCTGCACCATATGTGCTTAGTTTTCAGGATTTTATTATAAGCAATTGTAATACTTTCTTTATTTTCTCCTTTAAATGACTTAATTTCAATTTGCTGGGTAAGAAAACCCTCCAATCACTTGAAATAAAAGTATGGAGACCAGATTTTTTAAAAGCACCTATGACACCAGTTACAGCACCAAGACACTGGTAAGGCCTGATGTCCAGCATTGTTTTTATCTATTATTTTTATCATCAGAACTAACAAAAACAACAGCTGAAGAAATTTATTCCATTCCTTATTCCATCAGTTTTATCACCTTGGTTTAGTCATGCACATATAGGATTTTACTTTTCAAACAGAATCCAGATTTGTTTTCCTACCAAAATGCACCGAGGAGGGTGGGTGAAAAAAAAACAAACAAAAATCAACACTGAAGAAAGATTTAACTCATTTGCCAATTAAGTGATTGATCTTGCATTTTATGAATTTTGCTCAAAAGTGTCTCACATTTTAGTAGTGTTTCAAATATTGCCTATCAGATTAGAAGCAGAGATGCAAGCCTTATTAAATTTTAAGGGAATCTATCTTAAAATAACTTGCAGATTACTAGCTGTAGACATTAATTTAATTGCTGGAAGAATTATACAAATTAGAACCTGGGATACAACAGTCAACTAAATTATGGTATTTTTTTGAGAGCGGGCATGCAAGTAAGAAAAGAACTCCAACTGCTTTATAAAAAGCAGACTATCTTCTTATGGTATTCACAAGTACTTTCACCCAAAATATTGTCCCAAAAAACAAAACAGTGACATAATGACATTCAGTTAATGAAGTGCTTCCAATGCATGAAAGCCATTATGAGTCTACTACTCAAGCACTGAATTATTTCTTGTCTTCATGTGGGGTCTTCTAATTCCCATTACAATGTATGTCTTATTACTGAAGACAAAAATCATTCTTTCACAGTCATACCCTTTAGAGACTTTTAAAAGATAGTATATGACAAAATTCAGAATTTCAACACAAAGAATGAAGTTACAACTTTGAGGTGAAAATACTTCTAAAAGAACACCCTAACAAGTACATTTTCTGGACCAAAACACAATATACAAAGCAGGAAAAAGAGTTAGGATGGGCAAGTTCGTGTGAAATATGAGCTTATATAAATGTACAGGTTGGTTTATGTACATAATATCTGTCTGGGAAAAAAATGCCCTTGCTTATTTAAAAATAAAACAAAAAATTAAGTTCCACCATGGGAGATTTTAATTTGTTTGTTTATGACCAGAGGCACACAAGCTCTCAGAAAAATCATCACACGAAGCAGAATCAGTGAGATGCACACACATTACATAGTTGTAGGGTTTTTTCGTCTATCAACTCTCCAGTTAAGTCAGACACATTATGGAACTAAAGTTTGCAAGCTCAGGATAGACTCCATCACATCTGTTCCCAGTGTGATAGTGCAAATTTAATAAAGTCCACAGGATCGCACATACATCTCCTAACTTTCACTAGTAAAGGTCCTGAAATCCTTTGTAAATCTGCACATCATACCACCAATTAAGTACAACAGTAAGTGCCTCAAATTGTATTTACCTACTGGGTATCACGTGCATAATAGCACCAGAATGTTCAACCTACAGTCCCAGTGGGATTAAAATCCAAATCCTAGTAAATCCCAAACCATATCAATACAGTTATAATTTTAGCAACTCAGAAATGGGTAAGTTTTCTATGCTCAAGCTATCATTATTAGCAATGAAATATATTCACAACTCAGGAAAGAGCAGAGTTATAAAAATAAAAGGGTTTAGTTGTGTTTTTATTTATAGTTTTGGCTGTAATCTACTGAAAAAAAAGAAGAGAGTAAAATTGATTGCCTGTATACAAACTATTAAGTTTCTTAAGTTCTCAGAAAAGGAGTAAGGAGAAGTTTTCACTCCCTCTCCAATCCCTGCAGCTCATTCACCTGAAAATAAAGGACCTTTCAAAGAGCACATCACCTTGTCTGAAAGGCCCCTCTAGAAGGGAGAACTGTGGTTTTGCCAAGGTATGTGGCAAAGCTTTGAATCAAACAATGCCGGTTCAAGTGCATACTGCAGTCCAGTGCCATCCTTGTAGAACTCCTAGAATTATGAGCTTATACACTGCAGGGTTGATGAGCACCAACACATTTGGCACTGCAACATCAAGTAGAATACAATAGTAATGAAAGAACTTTAGGAACCATCTTGGATACTTACCTGTTGAGGCATTATTCCTTTTTTCTCATGTTCTGCTACCATAACCATATTCTCTCCAAAATTGACCTGAGGCATATTCACCTATTGCTCCCTTTAATCAACACTCTTCAACTTAACCTGAAGATCATTCTAATAATTCCGAAGGTTTAACAACTCTTTTGCAAAGCTTACCTGTATAAACAGTCCATATAGTCTGCCCCTTTGCTATACTCTTCCCAGTATCTGTGATACATAACCAGTACTTGTTCTTCAGCTTCCAGAACTCTCTGTGAAGGCACATCCCCCCCCCAACACACACTAGAATTAGTATGAAAAGAGCACACATACTTAGAAAGTTATCATGAGATTATAATTTTAGAATAGCATTTGCATATTCAGAATTGTGGCAATGACCAAATAGCTAACACATCTTAATAATACCAAGTTTTGGTAAGCCAGCTCCAACACCCGGACTTGCTTTATTTTGCATTTAAAAATAGCAGTCTCTCTACTGTATTATTTTCTGTTGATCTTTTCAGAAGTGCCTGTTTGAATAAGCCTGGTTCATATTCTCACATCATACTGGTGGGATAACTCACAGAACCATTCTCTCACTGACACAGATCAGTTTTATATTCCCACAGCCACATGCACTGCACACTGGAAGAAGTGACCAACTATAACCATTTAAAATCACTATGCCTTACTGGATGGACAAGTCCTTATACTTACCAAGAATCATAGAATTAAACAAGTTCAACAAAGCACAGATACATACAAATATAAAACACATTTAAGTTTCTCAAATCTAGGCACAAATCTTTTGAAATTTAAGCAAATCATCATCTAAAAAGCTACTGAACATCTCAAAATAGATTCATGCTTCAGAGAAGTAAGTTCAACAATTTAAACTAGTTAGTATGATTTGCGAGGAAGGGATGAGAGCCTAGGAATTCGACTTTATTTCTCTCTAGAGTTTGTATTTTAAAATTTGGCTCAAGCAGCAAAGAAGCCTGTGCAAAAGGTAAAAAAAATTATGAAAGATGAAAGCTGGTAGACAAAACAGAATTGAGAATGCCTTCCTCTGCAGTATGCATTTTGCAAAGGTTTTACAATGTTATTTCAGAGACAAGTGGTGGATAGCCAATTTAAAAAATGGATGTATGCTTTCCGCTACTTCCCACAGCTTCTACTGTGCTGGCAGCTGCCTGATTATCCTAAGTGAGCTCATTCAGCTCACTAAATAAATGAGGAAGAACTTATTTGGCAGAGTTCTCTGCTAGTTTAGTGAACTGATTTAGTATATCAGAGTATCAGAATTATCCTCTCTGTAATCAGTGGAATTGCCCATTAAGACACCCAGCCTATATTGTCAAATACTCAGGTACTTAAGCATGAAGCCATTTAGCAGCACTATCCAGAATTTGCCACGCTTTACCCCCTATAAAGATACTAAAGACAGGTAAGCATCTTATTTAAATCTACGTCTCTTTTTACTGGTATAGAAGGAGGCACCGTTCATCTGTCCTATCTATTAAACATTATGAATCATGATTCTGATGAAATTTGCTGTCTTAGCTGAGGAAACAGAAGTTAACTCACAGCTATATAGATATACTAATATTGTTATTTGTCATAATAAATAATTTGCCATTATCTCCTCTCCTCCCAAGCATGTGTGTTATTTCCCACATATTTCCAAAGGTTTTTGTTTGTTTTTTTTTTAACAGAGTATATACAGTCAGTTTCCAAGACTCTGGAGTAGATATTTTTCTGCTGAAACAGAAGGCTAATGACAAACCACAGTACATTTGCAAAATGAAGACGTTTCTCTAACTTGTTTGATTATAAGCATTCGACAGAAAAGATAGAACCTGTTTTTCAAGCCAATGAATATATTGCATAAACCATAACTGTTGGCTTAGAAAGAAAATTATTTCTTTTGTGTTGCATATCAACAGATATCTGTAATATCTGCCTACACTGTTGCGTGATATGTGTTACATATTTCATATATACAAGTACTGCGTCTCTGCAACTCTGTCATCTGTGATTTAGTCTCATAAAAACCTACAAACAGTCAAAAGAAGGATAAAGAACACCTACATGGACATCAGTAACTGTACAGGTTACCTTGTGCAAATGGCGTACGTGATTCTCCAAAAAAATTTTAGTCTCAGTATAAAGTCTCTCTCCAAGAGGTTCGGGATAGGCCACACACAAAGCATAAATGTCTCTAAGGTCAAAGTCAAGGTTTGTATTAAAGTGTGAAAATATATCCACGAAGTTTATGATTTACAGAACCCTTTCTTCCCCACACAAGAAGTTTAGGTTTTGAGGTCTTTTTTACATTCAAGTAAAAAAGATAAAATGGATCATTTTTTGAAGTTAGTGTAAGTATTGGCTTGTACAGAATCCAATTGGTTTGTACCGCATCAATATTAAATTTTAAATAGTGGATGCTGAGGGAACGTTAGAGCTAAGATCTTGAAACTTCTGATAGCCCCTTACTGATGTGGCTTCTACCCTTTATTTGTCATTTGTAAATAATATACAATAATCTCAAAGTGAAAAAGCAGCTTTCATGCACCATTCTTCTGTATTTGCAGCCAACATGAACTAAACTCTTCTCATATAATGGAAAGAAGCACTCATTAGGTTAAGAATGTGATTAGCCAAGTACAGAGCAGAGCAAACATGCGGTGAAGTCAGCTTCAAGTTTTCCTTCCTGGAGTCCAAAACAACTTACTATCCCTGTATTTTGCCCTCAACTCCACAGGTAAAACAATTTCAGGGGACACTGAAAAGTAAATAATCACAATGGTGGTGTGGATTAAAAAAAAAGTTTGTATTCTTTTTAACCACTATTATAATTTCAGTAATCCTGTTTAGATCACAGCCACACAAAACAGTTGTACTTGCTAACTTAAATGGGCAGCAGCAAATTGCTAAACCACCCTTAAGGTGATTTTGTCCCTAAACTACTTGCAGAGCTACACCTTTGGTTTGTATCAAGTTTTAAGAGTAATTTGAGAAAGAGGAGTTACGAGTAAGAACTTTGCTTTCAGAAAAGTCAAGCAAGGGTCAAGCTTCACATGAACAACTGTGGGAAATAAACTAGTTCTGCAAAAATTACTTTAAAACATTATGCTTAACCACTAAGCCTTGGCACTTCATAAAGCCAGCCATGGTAGAAATCAATGATTTAGTATATCACTTAAACTAAGAGAAGACACGAGATCTGCTTTCCTCTAGTCTACCCTAAAAAAGCACATGCCTGTGCAAAAGGAGGTAGAAGACACAGACAGTTGAAGAGACACCTGCTTCATCTACAGAACAGTGTCAAGCTCTCATCACACAGCTTGTCCAAATGCATGTTTCATTTTTTATATGGAATTACTACTCAAAACAAAGAAGATTCTGATGCAGGAGAACTAATTAGGAAAAAACCCTTTATCTGGCAACTGGAATCTCAGAGAGCCCAATTAGAATCTAATCTCAAGAACAGTTATTTCATTCATATAGATCATCTTTATTAGAATTCTCCTCAGAACAGCAAGAAGCATCAAATGGAAATACTGAGAAACAAAGCAGGCAACATTCACTGCCTTGTAACAGTAGCTACCATTGCACTACACCAGCTTGCAAAGTTATGACCAATAAAATATCAAAACAAACTTACATAGTGAAGAATGAAAGATTCTATGAAAGAGATTGTAAAGAAAATTGATTTTTACACTTTCCCCTTCCCAACAAATTTTCTCAGTCTAAGGATGGTGAGTAGTCAAATGCATCCCCAGTATAATTCAAACCACAAGCCTCTTCACTATGCAAACATATTTTTGAGAAATTAAACTCAGAATTAGAAATCTTCATAAGCTACTCACAAGCAAAGGGGATGTAACTCTTTTCTCTTTCGATCCACAACTACACTATCTGAATCACCAAAACTATTACAGATCTCTACTATAGGAAAAACTTACAACAAATTTAGAGGAAAGAGGCAGTCTTCACCACAGCAGCACAAGAAAAGAGCATCGGCAGTTTATTTGATGAAAGCAGCAAAAAAAACCTCTGAATTTATCTTGTAAACAAGTTTCTTAGTTTTAATAATCCTGTTTAAGACTAAAAATGCTATCTCTGCTCCTTCATGAAAACGCACATCTTTCAAACATGCCTTTACTTATTCTAGAGAACAAATTTTCTTATAAATGAAGAAAGCTGAATTTAGTATTCTTCCTGGACATATGTCACTGTGTTTAATATCAGCAGGTATGCAAACTAAGAGCTTAATCACAGAAGCACTTCAACAGGCACCTCACCCTCCCGTATCAACCAAATACTATTTGCTGGATACCAAGTTTCTCTGGACTTCTACAAAAGAAAAGCTATCGTGAGACTGAAATACAAAACTGCTGACTGTAGCAAAACTGCTCTTCTTGCTCAATTTGTACTTGTTTCTTTATCTATTTTATCTTTGAGTCCAGAATCCAAATTTAAGTGTCATATTCAAAACGTTGTGACTCTCTTAACAAAAAAATAATCTCTGAGGGGAAATGAATCACTAATCATCACTGGTATTTTACTCCATAAACTTAGAGCACATTTTTCTTGTGCTGCTGTCCCTTAGAAGAACAGGAAGAAGCCTTTACTGATAAATAATTTATCTTTAATGGTGAAAGCCATCTGTCCTTCCAGTTCAGCAAACAGTTTTGCAGGGTGAGAAAGGCCAGAGGAAGCTGCAGCCAAACTGCTGCCTAGGGGCCTCCACTCTGTATTGAGAACAGAACATCAAAACCCTTCTGTGACTTAAGTGCTTTGGTAGTTGCTATTTGAGGGGCATCACCCAGCAATGGGAAACTGAAGCACTTCCAAACTAAGAAGGAACAGCAACAAAATTACTATCAACCACAAAATACTATATCCACGGCTATACAAGCTCACAAGTACTGTTCTCAGGGTTAAAAAAGCATCTATTAAGACTTCTCTAGGAGACCAATGTAAGGTTTGGGAAAATTTCTATTCATCAATCTTCTGTAACAGAACCAAAATTTGTAGAGGATTTGATTCTTTCAGTCAGAAAGAATCATGACCATACAAACTTTACTTATTCTTCCTTCTCTTTGGGTCAGCTGTTCTTAAGGATACATGTTTAAGTTTCTGATTCATAATAGGATCCTTGTAAAACAGTTCATTAGAGGAGTGAGAACAAACATGGAGAAAAACTGGGGAAAAAAAGCAGATGGTCATGCTGCATACTTTTAAAATAATTCTGTTTGAAGTACAGCTACCCCTGTAGTGTTCATCTTATTTGTAACTTATTGGGTGGAAAACTGAAGACAACAACAGGCAGAGCCTGATGTCCTACCTGTTCAAAAAAGTTCTGTGTAAAAGGCAGTTACCAAAGTACAGATGAACTACCTACCACTCTCTAACCAAGCCTTAACTTAAAAGCACTCCCAAGCCTACTGAACAGTTAACAGCAAAATCTTGAAAGTGACACAACGTATTCACAACAACTGCTCCAATAGAGACACAACTGTCACTCATCTACCAGACAATGAAATAAGTTCATACACATTTCTTTCTGCAGAGAATCTTAAAAGGAAATCTGAAGGTCAAAGGTGGCTCAGGATGACTTACAGTTTAAACAAAGTGACATATGGTCTTTCAAGTGATCTTTTCCAGAAGATTTTAATTCTTACATCATTGTGGTTTCCAGCTCATTGCCACTCTAGCATTTCATGAGATAAAAGGTTTATTTAAAGATAAGCCATGTTTAACAATAAAATTACCATAAGTTACAAAGAAAACACTGTATTTGAGACGAACAAGTTCTGGGAAACTAGTGGGGCAAAAATTAGTTCTAGAAGTGGAATATGCACAGTACAAGCTTGTCATCCCTAAAACACTATTAGCCTCCATACTCCATTGGATCTCAGCTGCCTCAAACAGCATAAGGGAAAGCTAACACTTCTTAGAATACACTGCTGCAGATTGAAACTGTGATTCTTCACTGTATCTTATCCTTTGTTTCCACATCACTATGTTGACTATACAGTACAAAGATCAACTGGTACTATAACCAATGAAATAACCTGTATGAGTTTTATTAACAGTTCAAATAATCTGCCACCTTTTTATTGTGCTGATTAAGCAAAAAGAAAAATATAGTTAATACAACATTTCCTTTAAAATCCCTGTAGATGTTTAGAAACATAACTCCAATTAAATTAAAGAGAGAATAAAAAGTTAACACAGAAGAAGACATATTTTCTAAATGCCAAAGCTTTTTTAAGAATATCATGAACACTTCAGTCTTCTTTATATATAACACGTGGAAAAAGTTTTCATTCCAGCTGTATAGAACTACCAGTTCCACCAAGCTATTGAGACTCATTGAGCAGTTTGTGTTAAAACACAGAGCTTGGTTACAGGAAGCAGAACTGCTAAACCAACATTCAAGCTGGAAGTTACAAGTCACACAAACTCCTTGGGCCATTCAGCCACAGATAATAAGCCAAAAGGCTCATGCCTGTGCCAAATCAGGCACTAATAGTGCCACTTTCCAAGGAACATAATTAAGAGATGATAGTAAGTAAGGTCTCAAGAATTACATGCCAAATGATTATTCCAAGACAGTTTCCTGAGTCTGCTATTCATAAGCAATCCTTTTCTGATGTTCAATCAACTGGAGTAAATCCCAAAAGAGGATCAACAGCAGATTTGTGTGCAAGGTCTCCACATAAGAAGTTCTAAGTGAACCAGTGTGACAAGAGGAATCAATACAATATCTCATACAAGAATTATTATTTTATATTTAAATCTATTTGACATGCCCTTGTTTAAATGTTTAGAGTTTTAAGCTACAGAATTTAACCACTTGTTGAAGACTGAATTATGTAATTCTCAAAAGCTGCTTCAAAAGAATGACTGCATGTAAGTGCCCGCCTTATTAATTCAAAAAGTTTGAAAATTCCAGAGTCACTTGAACTTGACTTCAGTACAAGGTGGCAAGTCACGCCCCAGAAATTAATTACAAAATTTTAAAATGAAAGAGCTCTTGAAGATTATTACACTACAAAAAGGCTTCACAAGAACTATGAACTATGTACATACATACATGCACACACTCAAAACACAGGCATGTGGGAAAGCAATTCTGAGAAATGGTAACGGTCAGAACAAGATGAGACCTCAGAGTCAAGCTCCTGCACACAGAATAAGCTTGTGTTAGAAAAACCTATGTATAAGGATCTTCTCAGGTGCTTCTTTTTTCACCTACAAGAATTAACAAATCAATAAATAATTCTAGACGATTCTTCCCCCTTGTAAATAAACCAAACTGTGTCCAATTCCTGCAGAACAGGTGCAAAGCCTCGTAAAAGTCTCCAATTACTCACCATAGCTAATGAATACATAGATACAGGTTAGAACAGTTATACTTCTTTTAAAAGAAGTCCACTGTAATTTAAATATTGTAAAATATTACAAGTCCATTTTACATGTAAAACACAAACCTTTTCACTACAACAATGTATGCACAGCTGTGACTTGAACAGCAAGACCATATGAATGCAGAAAGAGTAGTCATTTTTAAACATAGCTTAACTGTCAGGAGTAATGAGACAATAACAGTGGAGGGAAAGGAAGAAGGCTTTTTAATAAACCCTTGCTGTAGAAATGTCTAGTATGGTAGTTATCAGTACAGTTAGAAATGCAAAGAAGAGGGAGAAATCTTTACGCAGAACAACGTCATCATCCCCCACATCCCGAATTTAAAGATGTGCACTCTCTGTCCCGGGTATTTCCCCTGCTACACACAAACATTTAAACATACAAGAAAACCTCATTGTCAGAATAGGGGACACTCCGTGGACACACTTACAATACCTGTAAGAACAGCTTTAGCATAAGCTAAGTATCAGAGCTACCAAAAATGACTAAAACTGAGAACAGTTTACTTTTTACCAGCATGGTGATTTTCACATAGAATACTTCCCAAATATGTAGAATTTCCCATCCCTTTGAACTTATTCACAGTCTTAATAACAGGTACAGGCTAACAACAAGCTGCTCAAGATCACTGAAATTCTTATGTAACACAGGTTGACTCTGTGCTAAACACATCACACATACATATTTAGTCAGATTTTTCACTTAAAGGATACGAGAAGCGATCATTCCACGTTGCTCTTTCAACATAATCCAACATAACAACAGCTTTAATCGTTGTTAGAAGTTTGTTCCATGTTTCATCAAAGTCAACTACTCGTGGTTTCAAGGACATTGTGGGGCTTTAGTGTTAATCTGTAGAAGAATTAAACATGTCAGACAACATTGCACAGTCATTAAAAAAATATACATTTCCTTTGAATTCTTCAATTTAAACTTTGTACACTGTTGCACCACTATGATAGAGCAACACAAAGAACATCCACCCCCGCCAAAATAAAGCTCACAATCCCTCATTTTTAATGCTATGGAATGGAACATTAATGTTGTATGAGTAGCCTACAGCTCAACATCTGTTATTCCAACACCATCATGCTTTGTGAAGGTCATTATCTCACCAAGTAGTTCATTTAACAGTGTCATATGCAGAAAACAACTTCCCGGTAAATTTTGATTTGTTCACTTTTATTCAAAGACTGCCTCAATTATATCTAAGAAAATTTGGGTTAAGAACACAATAAACTATTACCAGAGTATCTGAAATTCCTACTGTCAGTTTGTAGCCTATGTTCACCTCAGGCTTTCATGAGACATTTTTGGTGTTACATTTGAAAAGCCACAAAACCCGAAAGCTTTGATCAGGAGGTGAAAAAGAAAACACAGGGCGATATGCAGAGCTTGTGCAGCTTACTGCACTATGCAACAGGACAAATAGTGAAATCTTTCAAGTAAGACATGGCTTGAAAATACAGAAGCTGTATTAGTAATTTCATATCAAAAATACCAGAAGAGATTTATTGTGAAAAAACCCACTCAACATTAAATTATCTAAATAAAACCAGGGAAAAAGTTAGGAGATTTTAAAAAAGAGACAGCTGTGAAGGCCTCTTCTTTGTTTCCACTAGTCTCTGTCCTATGTACCTAATCTAGAAAGGACCTGATGTGTGACATTCCATGCACAAAGCAAGTCTAGTTCCTGCTCAGAAACATGGCATTGTAAGACTACAATAAAAAGTGGAAAGAATACTTCTATTTCCATTTCAAATAGATGGACAAGTGACTCTTGTCTTCCCAAATTTTCAAGGTCATAAGGGAAAGGAGAATGCTAGTGAAAGACTTTGAGCACAAGAGGCAGACCTCTGTAAGGGAAAGAATCGAATGCCATGCTAAAAAACTATTTAGCAACCGGCTTACTCCCTTAACCACTACTGGCTCTTACAGGATATATTACTTCTCAGTTTAAGAACAAAGCAATAAAATCAGATGCAACTTCTAGCATGCCTGCATGCAGCCTGCCCCCCTGACTAACTAACCAAGCTCCTCAACTGCTGTAAATGTTGTCATATTCGTAACATGGTTTTAATTCGATCCATATATGTTGGCAGGAGCTTACACAGAAAAATCAGTAAGAAGTGACAAAACAAAGACCCATCAAAGAAAGTAAGTTGAAAAACACACTGATGTATGTTTCACTGAAACATGAACCTCAGTAGAGGCAGACAACAGCTCACTTCCAGGAGGGGAGGGGGGGAAGGGATAATCTTCGAAAAGCTCTAATACCCCTCTTCTGAAAATCACGAGAGCATTTCCAGCTGACCCCAAGAAAAAATAATTATGGTCCACAAAAGACATTAAGATTCATAATAAGTGCTTGTGGTAATGAAGCTGTACTTGTGCTATATTATAGGTTGCTGTCTTGGAAACACACGTGGTACATCCAAGCTAAAAGAGCCTTGTCTTCAAAGACAAGCAAAACCAAGGGAAAGAAGGAAGGGTGAAGAAAAAGTCCTCCCCACAGTACATCCCATTGTCATGAATCAGTAACACAGTGATCAGGATGATTAAAATCTAATAATATGTAAAGCATCCAAATGGTCATCTAAGTATTCCGGAGTTAAAGAGTTTAAGATAACTGTTATTTGGCATTCTCTTACAACTGTCACAGCAATATGAATTTAAATGTGTTTTACAGACATTTTAACAAATATGGTGTAACTTTTACTCTAAGACACTGGGCTTTTTGGTGTATGTTGTGCTCCAGTGTCAGCAATGCACAAGCTCACCAACTTTGATTATTAAATGTCTTGTATTGATCACAGTAAGAACTATAGCAGGGCAGAATATCTACCCTAGGGTTTAGACTATTCAGGGGGTTGGAAGGCATACCTGTTTGATAAGCCCTAAGGTACACAGACGTTATTGAAACATATTTACGCAGCAGGATAATGAAAGGATGCCACTTCCATGGCCTCATTCTTTAAAACATACCGCTGTCATACTGCATATATTTGTTCACACAAATAAACACAGTGTTCTGTCCAGCATCAAAGAACTCCCCAAATTTCCAATCTATTTAACCATCTCGATAAGCAGCATTACAAGCCCGTGGTGGGTGCACAGCCACGGGCAGGAGCACAAATAAACACAGTGTTCTGTCCAGCATCAAAGAACTCCCCAAATTTCCAATCTATTTAACCATCTCGATAAGCAGCATTACAAGCCCGTGGTGGGTGCACAGCCACGGGCAGGAGCACAAATAAACACAGTGTTCTGTCCAGCATCAAAGAACTCCCCAAATTTCCAATCTATTTAACCATCTCGATAAGCAGCATTACAAGCCCGTGGTGGGTGCACAGCCACGGGCAGGAGCACAAATAAACACAGTGTTCTGTCCAGCATCAAAGAACTCCCCAAATTTCCAATCTATTTAACCATCTCGATAAGCAGCATTACAAGCCCGTGGTGGGTGCACAGCCACGGGCAGGAGCACTCGCGTCAAACAGGTGACCAGTGCTGCCCGCTCCCGCCCCGTGCCCCGCTCCCCACCTTCTCCCTCCACCAAAACAAAAGCGAAACTGGCTGAGGGCGCAGCCAGCGGATAATGAGCGGCCCCGCCAGAGAGGCCGCACCGCGCCCTCTCCGCGAGGCAAGGGCAAGACCCGGGGCAGGACGCGGCGGGCGGGTGCTGCCGCACAGACACCGCCGGGGGACGGGGGCCCGGGGCGGGGGCAGCGGCGGGGCCGGGGCCGGNTCACCCGCGGCGCCGCCGTCCTCGGGCTCTATCCGTCGGGCTCTCCCCGCCGGCCGCAGGATGGGCTGGGGCCGACGGGTCCCGGCGTTCCGTCACTTTCGGATCGCACCCACCCCCGCCGGAGTAGCGGGGTTTGGTACAGCCCGCACTGTACGGCGAGCGCGGGCGGCCGCACTTCCCAGCGGCGGGGCGGGTCCCGCGCACGCGCCACTCCACCTCTATGGCGAGACTGTTCCCGTCCCGCGCGTTCGCGACATGGAGTCGCGGAGGGCGGGCGGGAGGTGGCGGGACGGGGCCTAGAACGGGCCTGTCTCCCGGGCGCGGCGTTCCCGGGGTTCGTGTGAGGAGGTCGCCGTTACCTCAGAAGGTGGAAGTGTCCCTCTCCCGCCGCCGGCCCCCAGCAGGAAATTTTCCCGGTTTCCAGCACCCTGCCCCGGTGTGGGAAGCCCAGGGCAGTGCCCCGGCCCCGGCTGCCTCGGTAGAGCGCCAGCCGTGCCCTTGGCGGCCTTGGCGGAAAGGGGCAACACAAAGTTGTTAAGTGGCAGTAACAAAGTAGAGTCGCTGTGGATACGAAGTAGCCGGGCGTGCTCACGTGCCCCGGGCGCAAGCACGCCCGTGGGCTTCGCATGGTCCTGCGGACACCGGGTCTGCTGCTCAGAGCGCTCGCAACTGAAGAGATGAGTGCCTTTTTTAAAAAAAAAGCTTTAAAAAAGGGATTAATTTAGAGCATATAGTGCCGCTCTCCGTTAGAGACAATAGTCTTCTGGAAAACAGACATTTATTTCTGAAAATTCTCTATTGTTCAAACTATTCAAAACTCATGTCAAAATAATTGCTTTCCCCTGCTTTGTTTTCAAATCAAGCCCTTGCCCTTTAATTTCCAGTGCTTGCAGCTTTATCATTAAATGCTTAATGCTTTCCTTTGTGTTCTCTTTTAAAATTATTTTTATTAGCTCGTTCTAGACATTTTAAACACCACTTCAATTTTCTCTTTTCACCCTAAACCCCTTTATTTTTCTATTCTGCTGGTTTAAAGCTCTTCTGTTTGCTGGAGGGGAGGTAGATTGTAACTTTAAGCTTTTGGTTGCTTGTTATTTTTTGCAAGTGTTAGATTGTATCTGTGGCACTTTCTCCTTTTTGTAGGACTGAAGGCTCTTTTTTAGCCGTAGCGTTAGCCACAAGCTTGTGAGTTAAACTCTTAGAAATAAAATATATGCTGGCACAATTTAATGATGCTATTTAACCAGGCTGTGTGAGTGTATTAACTGTACAAGATCAGATAGCACAAGTTAGATGGCTGTTAATGAAAAACATCCTTATCTGTACCCAAACATTACACAGTACATATTTTCTAAATTTCTGTTATACAAGGAAGTTTAATCCTGAGTTAACTGTTGTAAGCTGGAAACAGATAAAGGAAGGGAGGTATTTTCAAAACTAATAATTTATGGTATTCAGCATGGGAGAATCATGTATTAATTTTCTGAAATTATGAATATTCATAATTAGCACAGACTTTAATTAGGTACCCAAATCCTCAGCTATGCTGCACACTCTGTTCTAGAAGGCTGCAGTTGAGGAAGCACAATTAGGGAGTCACAATTAAGAGGAAGTACATGATCATTCGTTACTGCTTTTATGTAAGGTATTCAAAAATTGCTCTTTGATTTAAATGTATTTAGGAAATAACAATTTCTACCTAAGTCACAAAACTTTAAAATCTGGCTTCCTTTTCATCAAGTTTCTTTTTCAACGGTGACCAAAGAATTACCACCTGAAAATACAGAACGGAGTATTGCAGGAGTCTGAGATGAGCAAGTTGTGAGCATTATTGTGTGTGTTGCTAAAGTCATCTCGCCACTCCCACAGTGCTGCCTGCATTTCCAAAAGAACAAAGGTTCTCCTACAGTCTATTAAGAAATAATTATAATGTATCTGCCAAGAGCAAGACTAAAACTCGTACGTATGCACCAATGCTTTATGTGAGTGGATACATGATTTATGGATCAGTGAGTTCAGTTCAGTGTTAGCTCTGTGGTGGGGCTGCTCCTACCTGCTGAAGCCCAGATGCTGATCATCTGAATTACCCTGCTGTGCAGACATGCCCAAGACAGCCAGCAAAGAAAGTTGCCATTTGGCAAGGTGTGACCAATTAATGGTGTCCTCAGCTACCTTATTCATGTATTGATGCATTTCTCAATGACAGCAGATGTGCAGACCTACTTTAAATCCTGCTTGACCAAGGCTTAGTGTTGTCTTTCAGCAGTTGTACATAGCGGAGACACAGATGGGGGGCAGACAGAAATTCTGGAAGTTTTTGTAGGATGATCCTATGTAGAGGTCAACTTCTTTCCAATAAATTCATATCAGTTCTTTATATATTGTTGATTACAGTAACAAGTGATACAGGTTATTTTCTACTACTTGCATATGCCACCTTAAAACTTTGCCACCACATATACAAATTTATGTTTCTTTGATTACATCTGCTATCAAGTCTGCTCACTGTCCTAACCACTCCTGCAGTATTTCCTGAGTTCCTCCTGTTTTTTATATGCATTTTTTTCTCTCATCTGATACTTCTGTTTCTGTCTGTTTGCATTAACTTGTTTTCTCTTATGTAATTAATCATTTTAAAAGGAGCTGTCTGTTTTGTTTATGCTTATGCTACATCTAACACTGTATTATTCTGGCACAGAACTAGGAATTCCACAGCCCTATGATAATACAAACACTATATTAAATGTGCCACTATACCACCTGCTGATTTATTTAAAAGCTGTTTTAGACTGCAGTCTGAACTGATAGTGAATAGTCCACATTCCCCACCACCACCATTTCATTTGCAAGTGCTTTCTGTATTACTATCTGCTCTTCTTGTCTTTGATTTTAAATCCTGTTTTTAGAGTAACATATTCCTTAGCTTTTTTCATGTAGAAAATGAGAATATTGACTGGATTATTTATGTTATATTCATGTTATATTCAATTTTTACTAGATGAGTGAGTCTGCATTATTGACACAGATAATAACAATATTTTCTTTTTAAATAATGTTTTTCTTCTAAAAACAAGATAAATGAAAGCAGGAATGGACCTTTATTTCATTATAGCTATTTTTAACATAGACTTTTATTGTGGGTATTTGTCTTTTGTGTGGTAACATGCAAAATATATGTATAAACTGAAAAAATATTTTTTATTATTATAAAAATACACAGCAATAAAGTATTATTCTTGTATCTTTCCTTTTTTTTTAAATTTATGAAGGATTTTAAATGTGTGATTATTTAATCTGCTTAAACCCCTTTAATTTTCAGTAAGAAGTGGACGCTCATTGCACTCCTGGCCACGAGATGGCAGCGCTAAATAGATAAAAAATAGTTCAAGAGTTCAACTTGCACAACCTACAATAAGACTAACAAAACCCACAAGTTTTTGTCCATGAAATAGGAGAATAAACGAAAGTTGAGCTCTCCCAAACAAAAGTTATTAGTTAGTAATCAAGTGCTTAGTTGAACTCCCAGATTTATTCTATCCTTCCCCAGGATGTGAGATTGCTTGGAAAAAAATTTGCAAATATCATTTTTTTCCATCTATTATTAAAAAGGGGCATCCATTTCTTTTCATGTCATTGTAGCTAAGAAGTTAAACTATCTGTCTTATTCCTTCTTACAGGTTTTTTGCCAAAAAAATTGCAAAGATAATATTCTGTAACATTATTGACAAGCAAAACTGTATTTAGAACTTGTATTTAAAGATCAATGAGCTGTCAAGAGTTTACAATGCAATCTGAGCCTAAACTGAGCCTTAACTGAGCCTAAATTATTCTACTTACAGAAATTTTCAGATATTAAATAGCTTTATATATGAGGTATGAAAAGAGTAAAAGGTTTTGGAGCTTTTGTGTTCAGTTACAAGGCTGTAAATCCTTCCTGTTCAGTAAGTGCATCAGATGCCAACAGCTCAGGCACTTGCTATGGGCTGGGTGAATCAGATATAATAATTTACCAACAAACAAGCAACCTGGCATGTAAGACGTTTCAGTATTCCTATCTATCATATTGCTCATCTAAGCACTTGGAAAAAGAACTTTAAAGGTTCTGAAGAAGCTATTAGGTGACTTTATTTTCTGAATTGTTAAAAATGAAGCAGTCCTGGCTGAGTCATCATCTGGTGGGCTTTGAGTTAATTACTCGGATTTTGCTTTCAGGTTTAATTTGAATATGAAACTTCCTCTGAAATTTACTCTAGTAAATAAGCAACTGTTTGTAGTTTTCATGCTTTAGCTTATATGCATAAAATCCCAAAGCTACAGAGCTGAGGACATGGAACTGTTCAAACATCATCACTCATCCCTGCTGCTGGAAATGAGAGAGAGAGAGGGAGAGAGCTGTGAGAGGATGCTGCACGCAATGGGAGGGAAGCCGCAGTTTCAAGAAAGTTCTGTTACCCCTACTGGGTCATGAGCCAGATATATATTTGTTTATAGTACCAGCAATGAACCAAACAATATTATTCTAAATGTCTCTCCTTCGCCTTTGATTCAGAAACCATGCAATTGTCTTCAAAAAGTGATTCAAGACCTTTTTTTAGCAGTGCCTTTTTATAAAAGGCTCATCGATCATGTGCACCATTGTAAAATCATTTTTAAAAATCACAGTGAAATAATCCTTTCATGGAGATGCTGTAACACAGTGAAAAGATATTGCTCAATGCCTTGAGTCCTGTGTCCACCTCTGGGCCTGTCACTTCAAGAAAGACATTGAGGTGCTGGAGCATGTCTGGAGAAGGGGAATGAAGCTGCTGAAATGTACAGAAAATAAGTCATATGAGGATGCAGCTGAGGGAGCTGGGGGTGTTTAGCCTGAAGCAGTGTCAGGGGAGACCTTACTGCTCTCTACAACTCCTTGAAAGGAGGTTGTAGCCAGGTGGGGGTCAGCCTCTTCTCCCAGGCAACCGGAGACAGAATGAGAGGAAGTGGCCTCAAGCTGCAATTGGAAATGTTCAGGTTGGACATCTGGAAGAATTCCTTCACTCAAAAGGTTGTCAGCCATTGGAACGGGGGGCTGCCCAGCGAGGTGGTGCAGTCACCATCCTGGAGGTGTTCAAGAAACAACTCTGTGGCACTTGGTGCCATGGTCTTTTTACAAGGTAGTGTTCAGCCAAAGGCTGGACTCAATTACCCCAGAGGTCTTTTCCAAGCTAAATGATTCTGTAATTCCATTATTTTATGAGCAGCTACTGTGAGAGGAAGGTATTTGCATTTTGTTTGCTAGGCACAATGTTTTGGGGAAAGTAGTCATGTAGATCTTGAGTGGTTCTACCAGTGTACTAAAAATGTAAACCCCAGCATACATCTCTACAACATCTGTGTGTGCAATGTGTATAAATACACACACAGATGGAAGAAAAACACTTGAACTCAGTGACTGCACAACCCCTAGTGATGACGACTCTTAGGCAACACAACTTAGTTTTGAGAGAAGGTTGAATTTGCAGAGCTGTTGTTTCCAGAAAAAAAAAAAAAGAAAAAGGGAAAAAGAGCACGTAGTATCTGTCTTCACTAAAATATAATAAATAGGAAATGTCTAGAGCCCAATTCTAAAATGTCATTTTCCAAATTAAACTAGACATCATTCCGCTGGCAGTTTCCTTGGGTTTTCTTGAGAAATTATTTTATAAAAATATATATATTTGTCTCTCAAATAATCCAGTAACACACATTTTTCATACTTAATGGAGATGGAAACTTCCTGTAATGTGCAAAATTTCTAGACAAATAGATTGAGAAAAACCAGCTCATAAACCAACTGGCAAAATAGCATCATCAAGGAGATAAATTAGTTGAGCTACCATTTGATGAAAGATACATCCTTTTCAGAAAAAATATGTTGCTTTAGCCATTTATCTGTATCACTGTTAGACTAAGAACTAACAATTCTTGACATGAAAGAAATACAGAAGGTCTCTCACATAAACACACTGCAAATAGCCTGATAATCTGTTATACAGAATACTCTTCCATTTAGTTATTTTTCACTTGTACCTCTTCCTGATCTTTATAGCTCCCAGACACCTTTACCTTGCTCCATTTATTCAGCAGCTTTTGCTTTTCATTTACATTCTGCATTCTTGCTCTTCACTGTCATTTACAACCATTTACCACCAACAAAAAATCTCCTCCCCAATCAAAAACTAGTTGCTAGAAAATCTAGTCTACAATCACTCTGTTAACCAAATGCAAATTATTCTTAGTATTTTTTTTTATATTTTCATTGAAAGTTTTTAAATAAATATGAACTCGTTGTATGTGTTTGTCTTTTACTGCATTCACCTTTGTGTGAGGTAGTTCCTCAATGTCCTATTAGTGCCGGCCACATTGCTGCACTGGCTCACCGTGCCTTACAGGATACATCTTTTTCAAGGCATATGCTAAAAGTTTGGGATATGCATATTCCTGTGGCACAGTGTATTCACATCAAACTACAAACTGTTTTCTGTGTGCTTCTTTTAACACAACCTGTTCAGAAGATTTTTAAGAGTAAAGTTTTATGTATTTAAATTTTAAATGCAATTCAAGCAGCTCTTTGGAAAGTTAATGTTCATGCTACAAATACAAAATAATGCTTTATACATACCTTGTACTTTTCACCTGAAAAGTTCCAAGATCTCTGCAAACAGCAATGAATTTTAAATGGTTATGAATACTGTGAAGTACCTGTTGTATTCATGTTACAAGGAAAGTGTTATACAAGGAAAGTTCATGATTCAGGAGAGGAAAGGAGAAAATTTCAAGTAGTAGATCTAAGTTACCATTCTTTTCTTCTGCTGCAACAGAAATATCTTCATGCATATATCAGTCAATCCTTTTAATCCATATATCAGTCAATCCTAAGGATTAATCCTTAATCCTTAAAACTAATCCTAGTCAGAATATTATTTTCCCATCATAATAATTTCTCTCAAGAAATGAATATGCAACAAGTGAGTATGCAGAAATTTATAGAATGCCAAGTTATTCATCAAACTTGGACAAATACCTGGAGTGGGTTTCTACACTATTTTGTTTGTTCTTGCTCCAGTGTGTGGGGAGACAACAGCACTGGAGACCTGACCTAGGACCAGTAGATTAGGAAACAGACAGTCTGAACCCTGTCAGTTCTTCTCATAAAGCCTTACTTACAAACACCATAGCAGGTATCTAACTACACATTCACAAATCATTTTAGCCATTTGTGCTGTTGTTCAAGCAGTGATTAATAAAGTGATCACAATTTAGTTGCTCGTGTACTCTGATTTGCTTTGCTATGTTTTGGTGCATCAGTAAGTACCTCCTTTCAAACTGCAGGACATACCAGAGAGTAGCATAACACTTCTGATACCTGTTTTGTATTTACAATCCTCAATTTCTTGTTACAAATCCAAAAAAAGTAAAAAAAAAAAAAAAAAGAAAAAAAAAAAAAAAAAAAACCAAAAAAAAAACCAAAAAAAAACAAACGAAACAAACACAAACCACATTAAAATGTTGTATTTTATCTTTGGGGTGTAAAATATTCTAACAGTAGTGCAAACCCAAGAACATCAAAGTAATGGTATTTTTTTTAATGGACCTAGAATAGTACTTGATACCCCCTTCAACAAGAATAACATCCAACCCTTCCAAATAAAGGAATCCTATTGTTTACATGACACAAGGCAGAGTAGACCTAGATGAGGTACTGCAAAGCCTCACAGCTGTTAGGCCAGGCTTCTCACTATGCCAGACCTGGGACTCCTCAAGGCTATTCCTTCCTGTGCTTCTGGCTTGGGCAACCCACAAAAGTCAAAGTGGTGCCTTAGCACAGCACTAATTTAGGCAGTATCAATTTTCAGAGGTTCCAGTGATAGGCAGTAGAAAATAATAATAAAAGGATCATCAATTTGCTCTTATACTACTCATAGCGTTACTCAGTCTTATTTCCAACTTAACATAGTTTAAGGAAGGAAACATTACTAAATATTTATAATTCTACAGATGTGTAACTTTTAAAAAAATATATATACATTTGAAAAAATATATTTACAAAGCTTTTGCCTTTTACAATATTGTTCAATGTTTGCCTTTCTAAGGCTGTGCCATTTCTGTTTCTATTTGCGAGCCAATGGAAATCCATATTTTTTTGCATTGCTAGGAGTTTATAAAAGAAAAGAATAGGTAAAATAAATAATTATTCTCATATTTTATACTCATTAGAGTGTTCTTCTTGCCTAATCTATTCTCTGTTTCAGACTGACCAGCATTCTGTTGCAGCATGCGGATACTGGCTACTTCTGACTTTCATCACATTTACAAAATAAATTGCGAAAACAGTTGCTGCGCGTTGACTGCACTTTCCTGTGACCACTCTGCAAGTTCTGCTCTTGTCCCTCTAGTTCCTTGTAGGCAATGAAAGAGTAGAGGTAGGGTTATTCAATGATCAGCTAAAACTGGAGTGGTCCACAAGGAGACCTGTGGTGCAATTATGAATCATTAAGTATCAGTATAATATCAAATAGGATGCCAGTCTATTCTTCTGTAAGTTTTATCTGTATTATCTTCAAACGTCTGGATTCTGATTAAAGAGAAATTGACAACTAAGCTGGGTAGCATAGCCCTCTTGCTGTCATTGTTTATGCCATGACAATCCATGAACTTTTTTACAAGAAAACTAAACAGGCATTTCATAAGATTAGAACTGAAATGCACCAAATTCTTTCAATCCCCTTAAAAAAATCTATTTAAAAGATAGCTGTGAGACCCATATATAGCATCAGTTGTCTGAAAATTACACAGGTAGCATTCCTACTGATATAACATGCATTGGTGAAATATTTATGTTCTCTGCAAAGAGCACCATGTTTCTTTTGGTGCCAAATGAAGTTGCTCCAACTCCCTGCTCATTTACTACCCTCCTTGGTTAAGGCGGTACTTCTCTCTGTGTGATGGTGCTGTGGATCAGACTTAAGAATTGAACCAGGTTGAAAGAAACTTACTGGCTTTGCCCACCAANAAAAAAAGGCAATTAAAAAGTAATTGCTGCTAAGTCATTGATACCTCCTTAAATCTGCAGAACATATCATCATAACCATTTTGGGTTAGAGAGAAAAGATGACTCAGGCAGTCATTCTGATGGCAGCAAAGAGCCTGGATTTCAAGTTTATGTTCTTACATAAATTATGAAAATCATGACGAATCCTGACCTGTGTGGCCTTCTTATGCATTGCTTTTGCTCTCAGCATTTGAAGTTAAACGAGTTCATATTGGGCACTGATCCCAATTTAAAGAGAACTGGTTTTAGTTGAGCACTTTTGTGGCACAGGTCAGTCTGGCCTCAGGTAACAAACACGGTACCCCAGCCCTGCTATGGTAAGTGCACAACACTTGCTCTTCATTCCCTTCCTCTTCCAGCCCACCAACTTCAGAGAGCTGCATCAAGAGCCGAATCTGGTTAGTCATCTTTGTATCACCAAGGTCTAAATCCCTCTGGCAGTTCACTCATTCCTCTGACACACTTCATTACATTACGAGAGAAGTGGTATAAATAGTAATAAATTCTTAGTTAAACATTTCAAAGTTGTTTATGAATTACTTGAAAACCAATAGAAAATAACTGCTTGTCCAAATCTAGGCCCCAAGAGCTCATGGAAATTCTCAGTTTGTTTATAGGTAACTCACTCCAGTGGTTTCCATTATTTAACACACTCATTTGAAATTTCATCCTGTTTGTAATAAGACTTCAACCTTCAGAAATATTTTTGAGGTGCTGCTGGTATCCAAAAAACAACTATTTTTGTCTTTTTGGGTATACTAGGCAAAGCTGGAATTTCTTCCAAAGGTTTCAGCAGAGTACTTTAACACTTGCCTGTTCATTTGATTTTCTTACTATTCTAACAAATATTTTTAACTGACAAGAGATTTTCTAGTAAAACATACCTTTTAATGAATGAACATAACAATAGTGTGCCTAATGGGTGAGGTCTTAAACCAGACGTTAATTAATTATGGGAAGAGAAACTCCTATTTAAAACCCAGAACAGACACATAATATATATGCAAAAACAAAAGGAGGAAAACAGAACTCAAAACAGGAAGGGGGTGTTCAATATTTCAACAAAGGAAATGTAGGATGAAAACTGAAAACTTGCACAAGCAATAATGATAATTGAAGATTCTGTATTTTTTCCACTAGATTGCGATTTTGATAGCTGTGTTAAATAACTCCTGTGAAGCAAATTAAAGAACTAAATGCTTAAAGGCAAAACCTTTGCAAATAAATATGATTCATCTCTTATGAAGTCAGAGATAAGAGTTATTTGGTTTTTTTTAAACACAGGAAATCAATACGCAGGTTCTCTTCATGCCATGAATAAGACTCAGTATTTGACCTGTATGGACCTATCACCAATCCTGACACACACATCCTCCAATTCTTCAATCACAATGAGTTATGTGAAATTAACTTACGTTTTTCACGTTTATTTAGCACACTGAGTAGTTTCTCACAGTAAAAAGATAACAAACCCAAAACGTAAAAATGGGTAAATACATTACGTAACTTCAGAATATACGTGCAGTGATGTATAGACATCTAATTTAAAATATACTGTAGTATAACCCCTTCTTACACTACTTTGTAAAACACTGAGCAGCAATAAGACACATGAGGTTCAAACACCACTAGTAACAAAGTTTATTGCTTACGCATTTATTGCATTTTAATATTACTAACCCTGAGACGACGGGCCCTGTGCTCCCAGCAAGGACGTGCTCACACCTACAGCACAAGCCCAACATGACTCAGGATATTTGGACGTAATCCCGTGACAGCGAGCAGGGAAACACGCACGTCGGTCCCGCTTGCTGCCTCTTGGCAATTTCTGATTTATTTAGCCAAATAAATATAAATACGATGTCATACCACGAATGACTGATGTAAGGGACGTGCTTTCAATAAGCAAAATTACAAAACAACCTGCGGGCAGCACCTCGGCGGGGCGGCCTCTGGGCAGGTTTCCGTGTCCCTGAGGGCTCCGGCACCGCCCAGGGGACAACCGGGGGTTGTGCCGCGTCCCTTCCCTAGGTCAGCGCGGGGACAGCCAAGGCTGGACCCTGCGGGGGGGCCCAACCGCCCTTATCGGCGGGGCCCGGCCGGCGCGGCGAGCGGCCGGCACCGCCCCGCTATCGCACGCCCGGAGCGCGGCCCACGGAGCGCGGCGGCCCCGCGGCTGTCCCGGCTGTTACCGGCCGCCCCCGCCCCCGGCAGCG
>VXAZ01004042.1:1492878-1552908 GCA_013399875.1 Gymnorhina tibicen
GGTGCGGCGGGGGGCGGGGTCAGCGCCTGCCCGCTGCGGGCAGAGCGCCCCGGTCGGCCCGTCCTGGGGCCTCCGCGGGGCTGCCCCGGCCGAGGGGGAGCGGGGTGCCCGGTGGCGTTTGCCCCGTAGTCCGTTGCTCCCGGTTATACCCTCGCCCATAGGGCTTTCGGAGCTGGGTCAGAACAGGTGGGGGAGGATCACAGTGGGCTTCGTGAGTCCGAGGTCTTGCTTAGAAGTTTGAGCGCTTTGTCTGCATCCCCTAGTGCTGTAATAGCATCATTTTTGGTGCTGAATGCAGCCGCGTGTTAAGTGATTCCACGGGGACTGATGCTTGATTGATCCTCTGGCCTATCCAGGGGCTGGTTGGGCTCTTCTAAAGGGGACCGCGTGTCCTCTCGCAGCCGGCTTTGCACTGCCTTGTGGGGATGGTTGAGGTGGCCAGGTAGCATTACCTGAGCTCACAGTAATGGCGGGTTGGGGTTTAAAGATTTTGGGTTTTAGGATTTAGCTAAGGTGCTCAAGGAAGAAAAGGATGGGGAAGAAAAGAGGGAAACATTGAGAGTCTAGGAGACACGAGAAGCTTAGTGGTGAAGCTTCTTAGTGATACTGAAAACTGAAAGTTTGCATTTTCAAAATCGGGTCTGTTTTACTGTTGCACATTTTACCTGACTGAATTCTGTGACCACCTTATCCACTGGTGTCTTTCACGCCACCAGGGTGGTAAAACAGTTATCAGAGAGTTCATACCTGAAAACATAATGCTCTTCTGAAACGAGTGCATTCTGAGAGTTTCCACACTCACTGTGGGGTCATCAATAAATGCAAAACAGGTGTTTTTAAATTCCCATTCTTGCTTTCTAATAACTCCCCTGTGAATAAAGGCCTTCAAAGACATTTGGAGCAAGGGCCGAAACATATTTTTTAGCCCCTTATGATTGATTTCCTTTGTATTTAGGCACCTTTGTAAGCAGTCCCTGATGTATAAAGGATGGTTGAAATAAAAAAGTTGTTTTTTAAAATGTCTCTGGGTATTTAATTAGATAGTCACATACTTGTGATTATGTAAAATACTGTAGCAATTTGCTTTTGCAGTATTTCACCAATAGACATTAAATATTATATTGATATGCAGTGATGTAAAACAAACATTAGTATTGGGGGGAGTGAAAGGATTTCTTGTGCTCTTTATTGCAAAAGAGCATGTCTTGATAGGGATGCTATCATTGGTCTCTTACCTATGGGCAAAAAAAAAAAATTCACACCTTTAGCTCTTAAATTGCTTCGAATTTTCTAGGAAAAAAAATTCTGTTTTCCTCTACCTGATTCTGTCTGTCGGATTTGTCCTGTCAGGGATGGTTCATCTGATCACAGTTGAAGAAGCTTTTGATGTGCACTCTATGCATCATCTTAATCAGTGTTTATCTGCTACTGACCTGCTGTCCATTAGTCTCAGTGACTGTAGTAAACATGTGCTTATATATATTGAAATGTTGCTAGTTCGGTAACAGTTAAACTTCCTGCCAGATCCTGAAGATCTCTTTGCTATGTTGTAGGAAGAAGCAGGTATCTTTGCTTACATTATGGAAAACCATTTTTGTTCCCTTTTTATGGGAGTACAGAGGTATAACTTGTTTATTAATTTAAAAATCCAGACTAATATTTAAAATTATTTTTCAGTCTTTGTAAGCAATTAAGATAAAAAAATAAGAAAAAAAAGTATTAATACTGAATATGTGACTAAAACTTGTATATAATTAGTCATACAATGAAGAAAAACATTATATAATTTTAAACAGGACCCAAGACCATCTACTATAAAACATTTTCTTAGTTTTCCTTTAAAATAGAAGGAAGGTAATGTAAACTTTAAAGTGTGATATGTACTGTTACTGATAGACTTTTATGAAGGATTTTAAGTGCTTGGTGGAAAATTCTGTTTTTCTCTCTTTGAAACTTAAAAGCAATGATTATATTAGAATTTGCTTACAATGCAGACTGAGTGTGATATGTGTGGAAACTATTTCTGGACTGAATTAGTAACTGTTTCCTGCCACAGTCTGTATTACTGATGTTTTAGAATAAGCATAATTATGATATTGCTCAGTATTTTTTCTGTGCATTTATTAAAAAGTTTGATGTATTCATGTTGACATGATATGTAGTACAGGAAATAAAAACCCTGTACCAATCAGGGTTGTAGGAATCTGAGAGTTTATGAGAGTGCTCCGAAGACAGTGACAAGCTAGTCTGAAATCCAGGAGTTCCTTGGCATGCCTGGCTGTGCAGCAGCCCACATGAATTGGCACAGCTCAGTGTGACCGTGCCACCGCTGACCCTGGGGGCTCAAATGACTGCAGCTGACCTGCTCCTGCCACTTCAGTGATCCCATGGTTGTTTCTATCGAAGATTCCTAATCTTGTAACATGTCTGAATTGTGATACTAATGTGCTACATTTTGTCTTAAGTCATCTTTCTCATTGAAGTTTTATGCCAAGATAGCCTGTGTGTCTTTTAAAATTACTCATATACTTCGTTATTTTTGTTTTGTTTTTTTAGGCTATATTTGGCTCTTTGTATTTGGATGTTGCTTTAAGTCAAGTCACTGTTTGGTCACAGAGGTTATCAAAAAGAAGCATGTTTGAGCTTATCTAGGAAAAGTATTTTGCTATGTTTCAGAGTAGTGATTGCATTTTATGGCAGGCAATTTTTCAGACTTTACTCCACCTTGCTAAAGTTTTAAATTAAGCAATCATTTGTAATGAGTCAGAATATACACAGTTATAGATGGAAAATCTATATAAATTCTAGAGTTTTCTGTGTATATCATAAATCTTAATTATGTTTGTCACTTCACTGACATGTATAGTACTTGCTGCTGTTTTTCTAATTAAAGATGAATCTAAAAAATACACCCCTTTCTCAGTACTGCATTTTGCAAAATACGAGGAGTAACTTTGGTAGATTTTCTGCTGCACTGATGCTCTTTTTGTAGCTTTTTGCTAACTTAGTGAAACGCTGCAGATGAAAAGGCTTGCAGAGAAAAACCCTGATAAAGTAGTAGAAATAAATACATTTTTATAGTGTTCTGCAATCAGTGAGAAATTAGGCTAAAAATTAGGAACTAAATTTTTACCAAGATGAAAAATGGCTCTTTCTGGGTAAAATTTCTATGAAATGCATTCAGTGGGAATAAAAGTACTTGAGTTTTTTGTTGTTTGGTTTTGTTTTATTTTGGTTTTTTTTCAACAGTGGGTTGTCTGTGACAGATGGCTCTGGATACAAAAATACTTCAGGGCCTTCATAAAGTGAATTAATTTTGACTATATTCCCATCTTTAGGAGGAGATTACAATGAATATGTTGCCAGTACCTATGCATTATTTAATCTTCCTTAGTGTGTGAGCTATTCTGAAGCTTATTCTTACATGAACCAGATACACCTTTCATATTTGAGACTCTATGGGTGGCCCTAGTTTATAAAGGAGAACTTTTTTTTCAACTTTACTATTGTTATTATATTGCACATATATATAAAACCAGAATAGTTTAATTAGATAAATTCTTCTTATAGAGAACCGTGGTGAAAAGCTTGGTGAAAACGATTTCCCCAGAGCTGTTAGGCTTTAGTGAATTTCAGTCGATATTTCATTAGATTGTATCTAAAGAAAAAGCTAATTAGTGGTAACTAAAAAGACAAAACTGTAGAAAGATTTGACGTGTAAAATAGCTGTTTATGATTATAATCTGAATGGATACTGGCATAGGGTACGTAACTTCTCTGAGGAGAAATACTCATGTTACTCCATAAAACGTTGAATTGTGTGCAGCTTGGCTGCCATTAGCTATAGTACTGTTAAGTCTGAGTGACTACTGGTATTCTGATAGAATACCACTGGAGGCATATGAGCTAGAAATATGCTTCTCTGCATCATTTGACTGGATATCTTTTCATATTTTCATGCCTTTATTCTGGGCTAAAATTTGATATTTAAAAAACCAATAACATTTATTCTCTTCAAAGATCGTGGAATGTTCTGTAAAATAGTGCCACAAAAGGAGTTAGGTTTACATTTAATTTGATTTAATGTAGTTAACTTATAACACGTGGGACTGAATTCCAGAGTCTCAGTGTCAGGTGGGTAACAGTCCTTCCCTGCCTCTTCCATCTCTCAGTCTAAGTCCTGAGAAGAAATTGAAGTAACTATCAGCCAATTGAAATAATTGAGCTTTGAGTTCAGTCGGCCTTGGCATCCCCAAAGTGCAGAAACTGAACCTGGGGAACTGAGATTTGCTGGCTCTTAAATCCCTCAACTAATATCATGTCTTCCTTTTGCGGCCTCGATTGGTTGTGTAAGTAGGGTGTAGGTGGGAGCGTGCCTGCAGGGCATCCTGCCTGCCTCTGCCTGACCCTGTCCTGTCTCTGTTCTGTTTGTAAACTGACCTGTTGCCATGGCAATGTTTGACATCACCTGTTCAATGTTACACCTTCAGTGCAGGGTTTGGTAGGAGAGAAAGGGAGCCGAAGAGATCCAAGCTCTTGTTTTAAAACTCACACCTTCCGTTATGACTAAGTGTGCCAAGAAATATCGAAAAGGAGCTGTCAGGTAATTACATTTTTATATAGCAGATTTGGAAGCTTTCTGTATGAAGTTTAAACTCTCAGTTTCAATTGAGGGTCAGAAAATTGCTTACTTTTCAATGAAATCTACCCTACTTTTAAACCTGTAAAGTGAAAAGAATTGTTGTGACTCTGGAGCCATTAGTAATTTATAGACAATTCAAGTGTAGATCCCAGCTGAGAATAGGCATCTTGGAAGGTTCAGGAGGGCTGTAGCAGCCTGTGGCTGCTGGGCAGCTTGAGGCTGGAGGGACCTGCTGCGGGCAGTGCTGCTAGGCTGCTCCGGAGCACTGCGCTCCCAGCCCCACTGCCAGCACTGCACGGGACCCTGGGACTCTGCTTGTCCCTCCCTGAGAACCATCTCCGGAACTGCCTCTCCTTGCAGCTTTCCAAAATACTTGTTTTAGAGCTCCTGGCTATATGAGTAAATATTTTAATACAGAGGAATGAAGAAAGGACTTCAGTCTGACAGAAATATACTTATTTTCTGTCTCCTCCAAATAAAAAATAATTTGGAATTACTCTCCCTAGCTGCCTGATATACCTCCATGTACTGCATTATTTAAATGTGTATGTACTTACTTTTAGACTGATGACCATGGAAATGGTTGAACAGGATGACAATGCAGTGGATTCTCTGACAGAGAGAAGTGCTGGTCACCTTCAGAATCAGCCAGGCCAAAGTCAGATTTCCTCAGGATCTGAGGTAAGTTGAAATGTGGAAAGATGAGAAGAATCAATAAAGTGATATTTAGAGAGACTACAATTTTTAAACTATCAATTTGTATGGCATTCTCATGTTTTATAAGTCTTGGTATTAAATAGGAAAAATATAGCAAAGGTGTACTGGAAACTATGCCTGCAGTAGTTAACAAAGGACTAATAAAACATCAGGTCTGCTAAAAGGTAACACTTTTAGGAGTCCCTTCAGAGAAGAGTGATCAAGAGGCACATGGGTTTTTTCCTTTTACTTTCACAAGATGATTGTTATAGAGATGGGATACAGTCTTAAGGAATTGAGGTGGCTACAAGATCAAACATATCTAAATAATATGTGTACCTTGAAGATGTGTTGCATAACAAAAATGAAAACATGAATAAAAATAACCATGGTTCTCTCCTAGTTCCAGTTTTTTTACAGAATATATTTCATCTAATTGCAAGTACATTTTTAATGTATGCTTGTTTTGTTTCATCCCTGCGTATGCAGTGACAGTGTCTGGACTTGTAAAAGCATACTTTATATGTTCTGTATGGTTGCTCTACCTGGATTATTCTTTGGTAGTTAATGGATAAAAGATTATATAGTAACAATTCTCAGACATTAAAAATATGTACTGAAACATTCGGCACTTGAGAAAAATAGTGTTCCTGACAGTACTAAGATTTATAGCTTCAGAAAAGTGTATGGACCACTTAAAAGGATCTTCAAAACCCCTTTGTTAAATAAAAGAACTGATTCTAAAAGATGTCTTACTGAATTTTTTCATCATTGAAAGTTAGAAGTTATTTGCTAAGATTTGATGCCATGTATTTGGTATGTTAGATACTTGATTTACATTATAGATATATTTTTAAAACTGAAAGCAGCTGCTCCTTTTGTCAGATCGTCAGACACAAAATAGGTTGCAAAATATTTATCAACCTGTTTTTGTTGGTTTTGATACATGCAGCATTGGGAATATTGTTTGTTCAGCTTTTTTTTTTTTTTTCTTTAAGAATTTTATTTGGTTTGCTCTGTTGATGTCATCCCCTCATTTCGTCTTTAGTAGTTCTGTTCAAATTTTCTGTTTTAGCTTCATAGGATGATTGATGTGTAAAACCTGTTCGCTTGTGCAATAGTCTCTGCAGAAGATACCTGTGAATTCTGTCGCTTGGGATTTTTAATGTTGATCCAGAGACCAAGCTGTCACTAATGCTGTAGGAAAGCTTTTGCACTCCTACAGTGTACAGTGTATAACAATTTTTATGTTTGTCTGCATTTAATGCTTGACTACTGTGTGTGAATGTTCAGCTGTACTGAGTATGGGTCTCATCCCTTTCAGTTAAAATGAATAACTCTGAAGCATTGATGAATCTCGTTCAATTTGCACTAAACCAAAACATGTACCTCAGCTTGAAGGCTGAGGGGAACAGTCCGGAGTTGGCATCTGGAGTCCCATTTTTTGGTCAGATGGCTCAGAGAGCCAACCTGGACCTGTCAGAGCTGCTCGGTGCAGGTAGCTGGAGCCGACATCCCTCTCCTGGGCTGCCCAGACAAGCGGGGTGGTGCTGTTGTCCCAGTCCGAGGGCTCCGGGAGCTGTGAGGGCTCCAGGCCTGTGCCCGTCTCCTCAGCCGCTGGTGTCCGGGGCCTGCAGCCCCGCACACGGCCTCGGTGCCCTCAGGCTGCTCTGCCACAGCATTTGTTGTGGTAGAACGGCCCGGACAGAACACTTGTCACTGACAGGCCTTGTTGAGACGCTCCTTTGGCTTAAGATGAGTAGGATTTTCTTAGCCTGTGTTCCTACCTGGTTGGCTTGGAAGGTGAGGCGCTTTGTCATGGAGAGTTGGGCCTGGGTGTTGAAGCGTTAAAGCCCTCTAGAGGCCCGTGTGTGGGACATCTGACTGGTTTTGTGGCGGTCCAGATGGGAAATTTGTGTGTTTCTGAGGAATTCGTGGCTGTGCCACTGGTCCACTGCCTGTGTATTTTGACTATTACAGAGGGGCACAGATCCCTTCTCCCTCTTTGGCCTGTGGAGGAGTGCAGTTAAGAGAAGACAACCACTAAAAGTGATGGAAATGTATTTTGTGCCAACTTCCAATCATCCCTCCTACAAATTTTGTTGCAAATGTGCAGAAATAGGAGAAAAGAATTACTTGATTCTTACTGAGAGCTAAAATGCCTAATCACTGAAACATAGGGCTCCTTTTCGGATATCTTGGGAGGGGCGTCTTTGTTTGTGTTTTTTTCTAAAAAATATTTGTTCAACCTTGGTTTTTTTCAGTCAGAAGTAAAACATTTTAATGCACTATCTTTTAATTTGTGGTTTTCTGTGTATTATCAAAGAATTAATTGCAGAAGGGTTGAGCTTGGAAGGAACCTTTTGAGATTATCTGGTCTGACCTGCCTGTGCAAGCAGGGTCAGGCAGAACTATGTCTGCCTGGGTTGTAAATGTCTCCAAGGATGGAGTCTCTAGAACCTCTCTGGGCATCTTGGCAGCAGGTGACTGCCCTTCCAGTAGAACAGGTGGAGTTTTTATGTCCAGATGGAATGTAATGGTTTTTAATGTGCTTGATATTTAGTTGAATTATGACTTCAGCCAGGGAATGACTAGCAAAATGCTGAGGGAGGTGGGGACTTTTTTTTGTTTTTCTTCTTTTTGGGGGGGCAGCTGACTTATTTTTACCCCCTTTATAGTCCAGGCTTTTTAAAGAAATACCTGCAATTTAGTTTTAAAAGGATGGACCAGGTACTCCATAAGATGATAATCTCTAGAGGGCAGAGATTGTTTTGTGCTGAAGCATTTTTAATGTCTCCCTGTTGGGAGAGAGAGGAGACATTAAGAATGTGTGGGCTGGAGCACTATGGTGTGATGGGATAACCTTCAGTGCTAAGAAGGACCTATTATATATTATTTGTAGCTAAAAAATAGTGTTTGCATTTTTTTCTTGGCTTGTGTCATAGATACTGCTATATTCTCCTGCAATTTTTTGGTGCTGAAAGTAAAATTACTTTTTCTACTAAAGCAAAAACGAGTAAATTTGAAAACTAGCAAAGATGAGATGCACTTTTTGTCCATTAAAGGGTTATTTTTTAAAATAAAGTGTCCTACTACATAATCAGTTTATAGTTGCATTTCTTGCATCCCTCACTTTTAGCCAGTTGATGAATTGACACGGTAATGTTTTTGTGATCCAGCCACCAGAATAAATAGGTAATAAAGTAAAATTATTGGTAGTTGTCTTTAGAAGCTGTTGAAAATGTACAGAACACCTTTGCAAATGTTTGATGCCTTTGAGGGAAGAGCAGAGGTGCGAGATGGAAAATTTCTCAACCTGTTTTGAGATGAGCTCCATGTGTTGGCTCACATGCAGAGATTGTCTGTTGCTACATATAGAGCTATACCTAAAAGGAAGTTAATTTGTATTGGAATATTCTGATAGTGTTGATGATAGTCAAACTTACATCTTGGAACACTTACATCTGCAATGGTATTCACAGAGAAATTAGGTGTTCCTTTTGCAGGATTTCTAGAAGCCATACTGTATTCTATGTTGCTCTGTGCTCAGCTACTCTAAATGTAACTGTAACAGTGTAAGGTCAATGTACTTTAGCCTTTCTCAGATTTGCCAAAAAATTTCAGTTGTGTTTTCTTTTTTCTTTAATCCTCCATCTTGATGGGTTCCTCTTTGATTCACTTTTTGTTAAGTTTGTCATGTTGTCTGTCAGTAGAGCTGTCTGCTGACCTTGTCTGAGATTCCATCTGTTGACCTTTTGGT
The DNA here is from genome assembly GCA_013399875.1 of Gymnorhina tibicen. Lineage (NCBI taxonomy): Eukaryota > Metazoa > Chordata > Aves > Passeriformes > Artamidae > Gymnorhina > Gymnorhina tibicen. Next base: position 1,501,977 of record VXAZ01004042.1, read on the forward strand.
TCTGGCCCTGAATTAGACGTATGTCAGGATTTACAATGTGCTGTCAGAGAGCATAGGGACGTTTTCAGGGAGATTTTCAGAGCCTGGAGTGCGTAGCCATTGCAAGCTGGGACTGTTCAAGTTTAGCACTTCAGGGGGGTTGTCCTTGTGGGCTCTTGACATTAAACTGTGTTAAATCTTGCTCCCTACAGATTGAGACCTATAGCAATTTGCTAGGCTGTTGTAAGTGGGAATTAGCTAGGCCTGTTGTAACCAGCCTGCCAAATGTGAATGCTGGCCATTTAGCAAAGTTGATGTTAGAGGATTATAAATGCGCAGCTGTGTAACCATTTTGTGCTTCCTCGAAACGTATGCTGGCACCAAACATCTGGAATCAACTTAACCTTATTTTCCTTAAAAGTAGGTGCTTCTATTTTGGCAGTGGCTTTGGAATTGATCAAAACATCTGTCTCCAGCTTTTCCTCATAGAGACTACTCAGTGCCTGAGTGTGGCAGGTCCTTTGTTACTTTGTTAGGTGAATCCAGCGTGGATTTGCCTTGACTTTTCCTTTTCCAGAATTACTTTTCATTTTACTTCTAGAGTCCTTGTAGTATTTAGAGTCTACAGCAGGGACAGCAATCAGATCAAAAATCAGGCCTGTGTACTACATTCTTCATTTGGCAATGTTGAAGGTATGATGGGGTTGAATGTGAAGGTAACCTCTCTAGTACTTAGCAGGAAAAGGATATCTGACATTCACAGGATCCCCAGGATAACTGTGCAGATGGACCATATATCTTGAAGTTAGATAAATTATGGGCAGCCTCTTTCTCTGCAAGTGTGTACCTCAGTATGAAGGTAGTACCTGATCACTCTTGCTGGCTACTTTTCTCTCGCCACGTAGAAGAGGGAGCACTTAACATTTCCAAATCCCTGAAATATGGGACCATACTGCTACTACAGAGTGCATGATTGATATTTGTTGAAGGTATATTTGTTGTGACTATTGCATGGCTAGGAGCATAGAACCCATAGAATGTGTTAAGCTTCCCCTCACCCTCTGTGTTCCTGAGTTGCTTCTGTGGATTGTTTTCAGTTGCTGTGCCAGACAGCCCTTGAAGTAATGATGTTAAAGGTAGCATTGCTCATCACTGATGTCAGAAAGAAATTTTTTTGCCAAGTCTGTTTCAGTCAGGATTTACGCATGATAGCATCAAAATGTTCTAGTATTTCAGTTAACACAGGAATATTCAGCTTGAAAACTGCAAAGGGAAATCTGAATCAAAATTCTAATAATAATTTCTAATATCTATAAAAGTGATGCAGAATATAAACCTTGAAAATTTTATAATACTACCATCTCTTCTTCCCTTAGCACTTATCCCCTCTTCATTTAATCTCTTATCTGAATTAATGGGAAAAAAACAATTTCTCCTGTTATATTGTAAACTTTAGTCCAAAAGAGTATTAGCTGAGTGAGGTTTTCCAGTTTTCTTTTTTTTTTTCCTGTGTGGTTGTACTGAATAAGGAGCTTTAAAATGAATGTAGTTTCTTAATCTCAAGTACTGGATTATTTCCTGATTCTGTGTGACTGACCCATTGTGTACCAAAAAGAAACTCTTAAACTGTTCACCTTTTACTGTTTTATGGCTGATGTACTCAGAAAGTTCTTTCTGACCCACCGAGTGTTGTATCAAATTGCAATTCTCACAAAGAGAGCAGTAAATGGAAAGGTTTGGTGAAATTGCCTTTATAATGTTTTGAAAAGTTAGCATGCTTTGTAAACATTTAGACTGCTCAGTGATCTCTCTTTGAAGCTTGGGTTTAGGAGACAAGCTTTGCCACAAAATAGATCATACTCTTCAGATCTTTGAGACTTTCTAGAACTTAATCTCAAATATCTATTTCTGATAAACTTCTCATAATATTAATATTTGTTGAATAGGTTGGGAAGAAGGTTTGTATGTCCTATTTCCCTGTTGCCATTTCATGCCATTTAAGGAATGATTTAAGGAACCCATTTTAGGGTTAAAAATGCCCTCAATTGTTCTGTTTTCTGAAAAGTGGTTCAGTTTCCTATAACATTGAACAACTGCACAGTGAATGTTGACAAGATCCTGTCTTTGTTTCCTAGAAACATTGTTTCTTTGAGGTAATTTAACCAACATCAGGTCTTTTTGATAGGAGTGCATCTTAATAGTAGTTAAAATGTTTCACTTGCTTCAAGAAGGGATTATTTCCTAGACAAGCAATATCTTATGGATCAGGAATGAAAACTGCTTTCATATTTGGAATTAAAAAAACACTTCAGTGTAAATACAGAAAAGATACAGAAATTTCTTTAACTGTTTTTTTTTTTTAATATTCAGCATTCTTCATGTTTTTCTTCTCCCTGTCATCTCATTTTACTCATACCAGATACCTTTGGAGCTGAGAACAAAGCTAGGAAGGGAATAATACCAGAATTTTATACATGAGTCTGAGTTTATTGTTGAATGTGCAGAATATAGAAGTAAGACTTTTCAATGCAGTTTAATTGAAAAACACAGTATTTCTTTTTATGATATGGTTTATGTTTGTCATTGTCTTCCTTTTCTGAGTTTAAAGATGTTTCGTCACACAACTTGAGATCAATCATAGTGTTTTCCCTTTGCATCAGTATTTGTTTCTGTCAGTAGATTTAACAGTAACAGCAGAAATATTGAACTGTTTCTTAGCCCATAGGTGTTAAACTTTCTTAACCCATTTATCATCAGCAGTGAGGGTTGAGAGCCACAGGCTGGGGAAAGCTGTTCTTACAGCTGTGCTAGGCTGAAAGAAGATTCAGCTGTTCTTTATTTTTGTTGTTGTTTTGAAACACTGGTATACTCCAACTCTCTTTTTCTTGATATATATAATTATATATATAACAAGAGTCCATTAAACTAAATCAATTTACAAATCCTTGTATGGCTTTATGGGTGATTTTTCGCTATCCGAAGAATTCTCACGTCTCTTGAGACATCCACCTGAAAAGCATAACTTCTTACCTAACAAGCAAAGCCAAACTAAAGCGGGTCTGGATTTCTTTTTCCTGGGAACATTCTGCCCTTTATATTGTTGCAGTGACTTTCCACTCCAGTGAATATGCATGGGTTTTGTTACTTTTCTTGAGGTTCTTCCTAAGCTTGCTAGCAACAGCAGATTTGGTGTGTGATGGCCGAGGGTTGGGGGGTTTTTGTATTGAAAAGAAAATACGAAGGCTCTGGAGGGAAAAAGAAAAGAATTGCAGTTTGTTAGGGTACAGTTTTAAGCTTTCCATACCGTTTGGAAAGGTACGTGCCAGACTTTTACTAGTAAAACTAGTTTATTTTTGTATGTGATAATTATATACATCTAAGCTATTTTAAGATGTGGCAACAAAATCAGTTTGTTTTAGTATCACTTCTAAAAGCATTTGCTGAAGTTTAAAGGCATCTTACTTAAACATGATGATTGTAATTTTTGCAGGTTTCTGTAGCTGCTTCCAGTGCTGGAAGAGGATCTCCAGCTGTAACTCTAGTGCAGTTGCCTTCTGGTCAAACTGTTCATGTCCAGGGTGTCATTCAAGCCACACAGCCCTCAGTCATTCAGTCACCACACATGCAAGCTGTTCAGGTTAGCTTTTTTATTGTTACATTTTCATGAATATTTGGTACCTCATAACTTTTCCCAACCCATCTTCAGTTTCTCTTCATTCCAACCAGTGCTGCAAGATTTACTCAGATGGCACAGGAAACAGCAGGGGGAAAGGTGGTAAACATCCAACCAGCAGCAGCTCTACAAGCATTGTGTAGCAATTCCTTAATGCTTCCTGTTTATCTTACAAGAAATGGTCTTGGAACTTGTGTCTGAACTTACGCAACAGCAAATTTGTGTCATAACATGGCCTTACTTCAGCGTATCCTGCAGTTTTTCCATTTCGTTAAATTCTATGAGCATGATGTTTCTAATGAGACTATGAACTCATAAATTTTCAAGTATCTCCTATTTTATTATTGGAGAGGGTCTGGATGTAGTAGAAGTAAGTACATTATATCAAGTGGTTCCTTTTTTTTAGACTCTATCAGACCCTGTTAGAACATGTGGTATTGCTTTTTGTGGATGTGGATATGCAGATACCAAAAATACGGGCAGCCTCAAACCAAACATTTATGTGGCAGATGTTCACATGTTTTAAGTTGCTGGAACTAGAAAACAGGGATCAATGCAAAATTTTTAAGATTTTTCAGAGTTTTTAAAATGTGAAAAAGGCAAGAGAGAATGAATTTGCAGTGTTTTGAAAATTGTTCGGCCTCCCATTGGTGTTTTTCTTGTAGCTAGGAAGGCCTCTGCTCTAGTTTTATTAAAAACTGTTTGGGAAATGTCAACTGAATTGCTTTTTGCAGATAGAATTGATCTTTCTGGTAAAAAAGGTGATACACCTGTTATGAGGGAAGGGTTTTACCTGTGGCCATTGCAATAAGGAAAAGCCTTGCGCTGTCAGTCTTCTTGAGAAGCCATCTTTAATGTTAGAGGCTTCTTAGTAACTTTCAAGTATAATAAATAAAATGACATATATAAGTATGATTTATATTAGAGAAAAAGAATAAAACCTTAATCAGATAATGAATATTTTATTGTATTGTTGAGCAGTAGGTGTAGATGATGGGGCCTCAAGGTTTTGAAATTCTAGATCGTTATTGAAAGAGGTGCAGTAGATGTCAATACTTGATCAAACTTGAAGTCAGAATAGAGTATTCAAAGTAAATACTTTTTAAAATCGGAATTCTTTCTAACTGTAATTTTCCCGAGTAACCTTTATTCAATAAGCACATTAGTAATTCCCAGTTTCTGTCACTGCTTTTCTTTAAGTCAGGACAGTGTAGTCAGGACATACATGCAAAGATAGAGGACTTTCTTCAAAGCTCAGAAGGAGAAGTTTCTAAGGAATCTCTTGCCAGCTGCTGCTGTGTCATCTTAGGGGACTGGAAGTCATCTGTTTGTTGTATTGAGTGAACTCTGGCTGTCCTCCCTTTCCCAAAGGAGTAGAACAGGAAAGTTTTGTCTCAGTTAATACAGACTAGTTAGTTCCAGGATTTTGCTGTGGTTTCATCTGGATAAGAAGAGCTTGAAGATGCTGTGAAAGGCTTCGTTACAGAGGGTGTTCAGCCCTTCTGTGATCCTCTTCAGTATTTTATGCTGCCACCTGGCATTTCCTCCAGATCATTTGGCTTTAACTTGCTACCTTCTCTCTGCCAGACAGTGGGGAACTTGGGAAATTACATCAGTTTAAAAAAGAAAAAAAGAAGTATGCTGAAGGTTGATGTTGAAGCTTGCATGACCTCTCCCTCAAACATCTGCCATTTTCAACTGGAAGGTGTTCAGAAGTTTTTCTCATAATACTGTTGCTTTTTAGATGACAAAGTATGTTTATCTGTATAGCATTCCTTATTGTTTAGTTAAATGTTGTTTTATTTCTAGGAAGGTTTAAAGTTCAGATTGTTATTTGACTTATTGCTTGCTCATCCCTGTAGTGTATCAGGTCTTGGAAAGACTAACATGAGTTTGAAGTTAAATTTTTCAAATGCAGATGAAGTTGAAATAGATAAAGTCGAAATCTGAACAATGTCCAGGAAAAAATTACAATGGTTTTTTCTGTTTATTAACATTATGGACATGGTTGTTTGCTATTAGAGTGAACTGAAGTGTTCATTTCTCTATTTGTCATGATGAAAATTAAAGCTTTTGAAATTTCTTGCAGAAAATGTCATCTTCCACATTGTCGTGGTTTGATGCTGGCCAAATACCAGGCACCCATGAAAGCCACTCACCCTCCCCTACTACAGCTGGGCAGAGGAGAGAAAATTAAGTGAAGGCTTCATGAGTTGAGATAAGGACTGGGAGAAAACACTCTGCAGGCAAAACAGGCTCAACTTAAAGATATAAAGTGAATTTATTACTAAAAAAATCAGAGCAGGATAACGAGAAGTAAATTAAGCCCTTAAAACCACCTTATTTCCCCCAGCCCTTCCCTCCTTCCCAGAGACAGTGCAGGGAGACAAAGTGTGGGGCTTTTGGTCAGTTTGTCACCCAAAGTTTTCCTCCACCGCTCCGGGAGAGGAGTCCTTCCCCTGTGAGACCGTGGGGTCCCTCCCACAGGAGACAGTTCTCCGGGAACTTCTTTAGCATGGGTCCACTCTCATGAGCAGCAGTCCTCCCAAAACTGCTGCAACGTGAATTCCCGCCATGGGCAAACAGTCCTCCAAAAACTGCTGCGATGTGAGTCACTCTTCCGCGGGGTGCAGTCTTCCAAGGACAGGCTGTTCCAACTTGGGAGCAAGGCCTCTCTCTCTTGGTCTCCCACAGGATCACAGCCTTCTCCAGGCATCCACCAGCTTCGGTGTGGGCACCTTCCCCATGGGCTGTGGGTGGGTCTCTGCATCCCCAGTGGATCCCCATGGGCTGTGGGTGGATCTCTGCATCCCCAGTGGATCCCCATGGGCTGCAGGGGCACAGCTGCTTCACCATGGTCCTCACCACAGCCTGCAGAGGAATCTTGGCTCCCGCACCTGGAGCACCTCCTCCCCCTCCTTCTTCACTGGCATTGGTGTTGCTATGTTGTTTCCCTCACATGTTCTCACCTCCTCCTCTTTTCTGGCTAGAGTTGAAACTGTGCCCCCAACCTTTGTTTTGATTTCTTCTTAAATATGTTAACACAGAGGCGTTACCACCATTTCCAGTTGGCCCAGCTTTGGCCAGTGGCATGTCCATCCTCAGAGACATCAGGGTTTGGCTTTACTGGACATGGTGGAAGCTTCTAGCAGCTTCTCACAGAAGCCACCTCTGTGGCCCCTCTGCTACCAAAACCCAGGCTGTGCAAAACCAACACACATTAAAATACTTAAATCATCCTGTGATTTCCTTACCCTCTTCCTAAAGTATGACTGTTCTCAACTTCTTCAGACATCTTCACAAATTAGGGGGTCTCTTGGTAGCTGTTAGGGAAATGTGAAGGTTTAAAGGCAACTAAGGTCTTGTTTTCAAGCTATTTGTGCTGGGACAAATAGATTATTTATTACCCCCCACGTCCCAGCAGAATGAAAATTCTGTTTTGAGTTAGGATGCTCAGGCTGTTTCTTGGCTGTGCAATACTACCTTACTTTTGAAGGATTATGCCAGAGGCTTGAAGGTCGATCAATGAGCAGATTGCTGAAGGCACATTGGGAGGGAAATGTCTTTCAGCATCTGTCTCTGCTGCTCAGCACTGGTCCATCCTGCAAAAGAAGGAATACAAACTTCTTGAAGCACCTGTATCTCTGCAGTCAGCTCTGATGTCTGGTTTGGAGCTATACATCTGTACACATGCAGAAGTACCACTCACCACCTTGGTGGCAGACGTAGAGTTCTAAGGATGTTTGCTGCATATTACCCAGCAAAATGAGGCTACATTAAATATTTTTACACAGAACTGGAATGTAATAAAATTAACAAGTGAAGAGACAATTCCATTGTGCAATAACCCACAGTTCCTTCGAGGTGTAGTTCTGCAGATTTGAGTTGAGGTGACCCAGGCCTATACATTTCCAGAACCTTCCAGACAGTCATTTTCTATTGAGGTCAGGCAGGTTTTGTTTCTAGTACCAAACACTGAGGACTGGCAGATGCATTAATTCTAGAGTTCTTCCTTGTCTTCCCTGAGCTTCCACTGCAGCCAGGTCAAACACTTGAAGCCTTCTAGTCACTTACATCATGTTTGTTCAGTGTCAGTTTTTAACAAAGTGCTTTTAATCTGAAACTGCAGTCTGGTCTGTCTTCATGTGAAAAGGTTGTCACACTGTTTCAATTTGGAAATCTCAACACAGCAATAGTTCCGAGTAGTTATAAGAATCCAAGAAAGTAATGTGTTTTCCTTCTTCAATAATGAGTTTCAGTTCTGTGTAGTAAGATAGGTGCTGATCAAGAGTGTGATTCAGCCCTAGGCCTTAATGTTGTCTTGGGTAATTTTAAGAGAAGAAGAATATATGAAAACACTAAAGATCTGAGAAGATGAGACACTGTGGCCTTGTCAGGCATTTCCAAAACTCATACAGCATTGCTAAGCAATGTCTTTGTATTTATGAATGTGTTAGTAAGTGTAATAAATGTGTATATTTAAATAAAGTTATTTTCTAAATAGCTTTGATGTGGTATGAAGAGACTTTTATATTGTATACTATTATTTAAGGCACATTAGGACAGTGTTCTGTATTTTAGATGTTTGACCTCACTTTAAGAGCTAATTAAATTGTATAATTTTTTATATCTAAAGAAATCTGTTTCCAGTACATTTTTTAAGTGTCATTCACAAAAAAGTAACCTGGATTATTTTGACTTTTTTCTTTTTCAAATGGAAGATGTTGGCTAAGTGGCTATGTTTGGCTAACCTCATAATTTGTGACTTGCGTTGGAAAAAGTAGTCCAAAATCACATGATTAGTGATAAGGAAATCAACAAACTTCCCATATGCAAACATGGAAGGAATTTTGAAAAAGATTTTACTCTGCTGCTATTTTTTTTTAAATGAAGTTATGAATTTCAGGAACTTTGCTATTACAGGTAGCATCGATTGCAGATGAAGCTGCACAATCAGAAGTGATAATTGATTCTCAAAAACGTAGGGAAATACTTTCAAGAAGGCCTTCATACCGGTAAGCACTTTTAATTTTGGTTTTGCTGGTTATAAAGGCAGCTTATTTATTACAGCAAAACTGTCTGATAAAAGTCAGTTATTTTATTTTCTTATGGGTATGGATTTTAAAGTACATAAAATTACTTACATTCTTCTTTTAGGAAAATTTTGAATGAACTCTCATCAGATGCTCCTGCAGTAGGCAAGATTGAAGAAGAGAAGTCAGAAGATGAAGGAACGCCTTCTGGTATTTCTGCAGTGGCCATGCCAACCAGCCTGTATCATACTAACACAGGGCAATACCGTATGTTTGCAAATGTACTATGTGATGATGCAGAACATACATAGCACAACTTTGTTTCTAAGAGTTACATAATGCAGTAGGGATGTTGTGTTTTGATGAAGAAGAATAAGAGATTCTGTATTTCTAAGTAATTATTATGAATTTTTTCTAACATGGGCATTATAGACTTTCAGTCTCTTTCTTGTAGTATTTGTTGGCTGCTAGATGTAGTCCTGCTAGAGCTTCTGTGCATTAAAATGTGGAGGTGAGGTTCAGCTGCAATAAAAAATGCTGACACTTTCATGTGAATGTTTAATGATACAAATCATTGCAGTTTCAAATTCTTGTGATTTGCTATGTATTAGTGCTATTCATTATATGAAATGGCAAGTAGAGTTTTTTGAAATGTAAAGTATGAAGTTACTTGTTAACTCCCAATTTTCTTTCATAAAAGAACTATGTCTTTTTGTCTCCAGTTTTTAAATATCTATACTTTCACTGCAGAATTAACCTAAATCATGGTTTTCAACATTTGATACTTCATCGAAATACAAGTTAAAAGTTGCATTCACAGTTCTGTTCTATAGATTTGCTTTTGGATATTTTTATTCCTGTATTTATGGTAGAAGTGTTGCGTAACTTGCACTCTATGGCTTCTTTGGACACAATCAGATATCATCTGAGGGATAACTATATGATAACTCTTTTTTAAATTTTGTATTTGATAAAGCTTGGCTCCTAGAGTTTGTAGGGTTTTTTCATGTGTTTTCGTAAGTAGACACACTAAAGTGCAGGTATTTTTCCTTTGATAGAATGACAGGAAGATTGCATAAGAAATGTTGTGTAGTTGTTCTCCTGAAATGAGAAAACAGAGGAAGTCTATTAAAACATTGCAGTGGCATATAAAAGAGGATAGAATGTAGTGAGTTGTATCCTACTCACCCTTAGAATTCTGCAGTTATTTTTAATTTATGCAACTAAACTAATTATTAATGGTGAGAAGACAGAATTTGCTTGTAGTATCTATCCTTTCCTATCTAGAAAGTAATTTTGCTTGTGCCCCTAGACTGCTTTTCTTACCCTTTCTGTAAGCTATAGGCATAAATAAATGTTTGCCGTGTGATGTCTTTTCTGTAGAAAAGAACACAGTCATCCTAAATTACAGCTATCCAGTACAAAATCTGGCATGTATTCATGTATTCTTGTATTCTAAGAAAAATTAAATATTTTTCTTCCATTTTTGAATTTTATTTTTGATTTTGCTTAGGTTTAATTAAGAATATATGTATTTGTCATTTCAAGGCTTAAAAAGAAGTGCTACAATGTCTGTGTGTTACCTAGTGAACCTGCAAACGTATAGGATTTCTAAGAAGTTTTGGAGTTTAGGTTTCTTAATCATAGCTTCGTCTGGGAAGCCAGAGTTGTACTTTGACTGCAATGTCTTGCAGGAGGTGATTCTAAGGGGAATATATTTTCATTTGAACATACTTATAAAAAACAGTGACAGGGAAGTGTTTAAGTCAATAACAAAATTCAAAGGTTTTGCTTTCTTGTTCAATCAGACATTTACTTCTGAAAATTAAGCAACAGAGAGCGTCACTGACAATGTGGGAACAGAATCCACAAATATTTTGTTAAATCTCATGTGTCTTAATTTAAACTTGGCTATAAGCCAAGCTTGGGAGATTTCTGTTCTTTGCTGCTTTTTCTTTGAGTAAGTTATAGTTGTAGCCTAAAACATGTGCTGTATAATTAAGGTTCTCATCATAATGGGGCATTGCTTCAAGATGCAATGTCAGACTTCATGGACTCCCTTGGTTTTGGCTCAAAAACTTTCTTTTGAGAGATTTTTCTTCTTGGGAATAGTTTTTCTTGCCCAATTTATTAGTTCATGAATTTGATTTTTTTTAAGTTCATTTTTGTAAGTTAAAATATCTTTTGCCTCAGCAAAATCTGTGTATTTTAATTCTGGTTAGGCCAGGTGGTAGCAAGGATGGTCATTTCCTTGTAATAAAGGGGGTCTTCATTTGGAACTTACTAAGGAGAGCTTAACTCTTGATCCCTAGTCTTTACATGTATGAAGCACAGATCTGAAGCATTTCTGAGCCATCCTGTTGGTTGCCTGTGATCCTCAGGACTGCTGTTAGCTAAAACCAGGAACACTGTGTGGGTGACACATGTCACTCCATGTACCTCCTTCATCTCTACGCCTCCTGTCAATAGCTCTGTACTTCTGCTTGTCGTTGTTGTGCCTGAGGACTCCTCTCTCCCTGGCCAGCATGGGCTGCACAGGTTCTCTTGTGCAGACACCCAGCAGTTTATGCATTAAGCTTGTGCAGTGTCCGTGGCAATGAAGAAGTGGCCTTGCGGTGTCACTGTGGCCATCTGTACTGTGCCCTAGTTTAAAAGAGGTGTTATGTTACTACATTTGCTGGTTCCTTTTTGCTCTACTGTTCTCTCTGTTCCTGCAAAGGAAAAGTAATTTAGTTGAAAAGATAATTTTGACTGTGTGTTTATGTCTGGATGTCTGGGGTGACTCTTTTTGGAAGAACTTGATAAGTAAATTTTTCTGGAAAACAAATGTGTTTTTTTCTATTAGCAGCAGTGATGTCTGTTCTCTACTTACTTTTCACCAGCCAAAATGGTATGTTGCCATGGTTTCCAAATATCTTTTGCCTCGGAGCTTCTTGGCTTTGGCTTAAGGAAGCAGACAGACTGACATGACCAGATAAAATGTCTTTGCCAGCTACCTCCATCAACATATGTGTGATCTTTCTGTCAGGGAAATGGATAGTTTTGTACAAGGTGCTGTCTTGTGTAGGAGCCTTGTAGCCTCATCTGACTACACACTTGCTCTGTTGGCTGTAGTTCTGTCATGTTGGTTATTTAATACTGAAAAACATTACTAGTTCCTCACCTGTGGTAGTGGTCTAATGTGCAAGAGTTCATTCAGTTGGATTGTGTGAATCAGTCTCCCCACCCCCCTGCCTCCTTGTACATATCATGATGATCTGCATGAAAAGATGCAGGGGGAATGAAAATTATTAGTTCTTTTGCTATCTGTTTGGGTTGCTTGCTATCTTAGAACAGACTTTTAACAATTGGAGAATTAAGAAATCCTTTGGGAAAGACTAACTTTAGTTCCATTTCCAGTTTTGGAAGGGAAAAAGATCTGGGTTTTTTTCTGGATTAGAGCTGTTGATCACACTCAGAGAGTGGTATTAGTACTGTCTTCACTCCTAGCTGGAAGAGAACATGCCACTTGCATCCATCCACCTGCATAATATTCAGCTACAGAGACTGTCCAGGAAAGTCCTGTACTCATCATAAAAGGCCCAGTTTTCAGTAGAGCTCCAGCACAACAAAGTGGGTGCAGTGGTCGAGATCAGGAGAGTGAATGGGGGGACGGGCAATTGTGTGTTGTGTTGTGTTGTTCTGGAAATACGGCAGGAATCAGTCCTGTAAGGGAGGCAGCTACTGAAGTTAATTCCCTCTTGTTTATAAGGTACTGGATCTGAATGAATAATTCATTCAGGACAGCTGTGACATAATTGTTTACCCAGGTTTGCTGTGGAGCTAAGAGCTTTGTATCAATCTGTGCTGATGTTTTACTGCTTAGGAAGCCAAACTGACTGGGGTTTATGTGATATGGTTCTGTGATGTTGTAGATGTACCATTCCTAGTGCTAACTCTGAGGCAGAATTTGGCTCTTTATAACTTCTCTGAGAGGTAGAGTTGACAAATCTTGCTGCTCTTGTCCTGGACCTTGTGAAGAGCAGAGGATACAATGCTTTCCTTTTCTTGCTTCTCTCTTTTTCCTCCTGCCCCAAAATGGGGCACTTTCTGCTTTGGAAGCCAGACTGAAACATCTTGCACTCTACACCCTGCCACACTCTTCCCCTTAATGCCTTATGGAGCCTGTGTGCAGCACCCAACTAGTTCCTATGTTACATATTCCTCATTCCAAGGGCAGGACTGGAGGTCCAAGCTGAACCCTGTTTCAGTATTGCAGATAAGGCTCTGAACTTAATTCAGCATGAGAGGAATTCCATGTTTTCCCCAAAAGAAGTTTATTCAGCTGTTGGGATTTGGCAATCTCAGTCTCTTTTAAGTTTTTATATCTGAAGTTGAGCTTTCGAGATATCCTGTTGTTGTCAAAACAGAACATTTGAAATCAGCAATCTCTAAAATTCACATAGGTATCTAACAAATCCTGTATTGAGATAAGCAGAGCTGAACCTTCAAGAATGGTGTCGAATACTATAATCTGACAGTGAATTCAGAGAGTTGACAAGCCTGAATCTTTTCTTATGGCTGACTTTTGTAACATCTCAGATCACTTTAAATACAATGTTTGTAGTTTAAATATCTTTTGGGGGAGAAAGGAGTTTGTTACTCCTTGGGAACTGGGTTCTCAGCTGAAAGTTTCAGGATTGTTTTAATTAACATAGGAGATACGGATTTAGCTGGTAAATCACTTGGTGGATAAGGAATTGGCTCAAAGAGCTCCAGTCAACAGCTTGATGTTCCGGTGGAGACCAGTGATGGGTGTGGTGTCCTTCAGGGATCTGGTTTGCGACCAGTATTATTTAGTATCTTTGCTGGTTGGAGACATGGAAGGTGGGGTTGAATGCACCTTCAGAAAGTTTGCAGATGACACCAGGCTAAGTGATGCAGTCAGTGCTCAAAGCTCAATAAAGAGAAGGGATCCCATCCAAAGGGACTTTGGCAGAGTAGAGAGGTGGACCCATGCAAACTTCCTGATAGGCCAAGTGCAGGGTCCTGTCTGTGGGTCGTGGCAATCCTAAATGTGGATACAGGCTGGGCAATGAGTGAATTGAGAGGACTTGGATGTGCTGGTTGATGAAACATGGAGTATGAGCTAGCAATGTGCACTCACAGCCCAGAAAGCCAACCAGATCCTGGGCTGCATCCAAAGCAGCGTGGGCAGCAGATCGAGGGATGGGATTCTCCCCCTCTGCTCTGGTGAGACCCGACCTGGAGTGCTGCATCCAGCTCTGGGTTTCCAGCACAAGACAGACATGGACGTGCTTAACAGATCCTGAGGAGGGCCATGGAGATTATCGGGGCTGGAGGCCTTCCCTATATAGACAGATTGACAGGTTTGGGATTGATGAGCCTGGAAAAAAGAAGGCTCTAGGGACACCTTGCAGTAGCCTTCCAGTACTTAAAGGGGGCCTACAGAAAAGATGGGGAGGGACTCTTTACTAGGGAATGTAGTGATAGGATGAGGTACAATGGCTTTAAACAGAGAGGATAGACTTAGTTTAGATATTAGGATGAAATCTTCACTTTGAAGGTGGTGAGGCACTGGAACAGGTTGCCCGGAGAATGGATTGTGGATGCCCCATCCCAGGAAGTGTTCAAGGCCAGGTTGGATGGGGAGGCTCTGAGCTACCTAATCTAGTGGAAGGTGCCTCTGCCCATGGCAGGGGAGTTAGAACTAAATGATCTTGAAGGTCCCTTCCAACTCAAGCCATTCTATGATTCTGTGACATTTCTGTGTTTAAGAAAGGCAATGCTAATTTCAAAAGGAATATACAATTAATAATGTCTCTAGGGAATTGCATTTTTTATAAATATTTGATTATGGCAAGGAATCCAATATGATTTTCTAATGGGGAAAATATATTTGTTTTTTATTGTTGCTGTTACACGGAGGGAAGAACTCCACTTTGTTCTGTTTCTCTTTTTACATAAGTATTGGGTTCTTCACAACTGTGTGCAACTTAGTTAAACATTGTTGTGCTAAACTTTTTGTCACACTAAGGAAAGGATTGTTAGTGTCAGACAACTTTCTCTTCCTTTGTCTTGATGTCCTGGTTTTTGTTTTCTAGGGGTCAATAAACAGCTTTTTTTTTTTTTTTTAGTTTTTAAAGATAACTTCTACATTAGTATTTAAGACAAAACTTCTGTATGTCAAGGAGCTACTATTTTTTTCCCCCATATTTAAAGGATTTTAGTCGAGTCAGTATTTCTGGAAACATAGAGAGAAAATGTGTTGAACGCTGCTTTTTATTTGTTATGCATATGGCATATACTACACAACAGGCTTTATATTTGTGGAAATCAATATTAATATTACCTAAGTTTTATCATACAATTGATCTTTAAGCAAGGAGAGGACTGGAGTCCTGTAAGACAATGTTTATTTAATGTTTTTAGCACGTGTTATGTCTTTCTATTGCCTAACTTATCTTTTTTTTTCTGTTTAGTTACCATATCTCAAGGTGGTACAATTCAGACTGTGACAAATTCAGGAGCTCCTCAGCCAGGCGCTACCATTGTGCAATATGCAGCACAGTCATCTGATGGCACACAACAGTTTTTTGTCCCTGGAAGCCAAGTTGTTGTTCAAGGTATATTTTATTAGTCCACTCCATTTTAGTTTTTTCATATTAAACATTTTTTCGTAAAAGGTTTTTTATTTTGTGTTGACATTATTGCACTATTAAGCAAAATATGCATAGCAAGATGAAAGACAGTCTTAGGAGGGGGTTCAGGTTCTCTGCTTAGTAAGGCAGCTACTATGTTTGGTTAAAAAGAATGAAATAGCAGTATAGCATCACTTTCTGCTTTGGATTCTCTTGTCCAGATTTTGAGACGTACGTTTAATTGGCGTAAAGGTGCTCTTACAGATTGAAGTGAGATGCTGAAGGTGCACTGCATTTACTATATGAAACTAATTTGTTTTTTTCAGCAGTTAATGTTAATAAAACACAAATTCTGAAGATTCTGGGGTATGTTCATGGCAGAATTTCCTTGCAACTTATGGCTCTTGTAGTTACTAGAAAGCAGATCCTTTACTGAAGCTGGTTTTCTCAGAGAGGAACACTTTGAAGGTCCTATAAAATGCACACATGAATTGAACTGTGCATAGTGAATTCTCGAGCCTTACTGTAGTTTATGCAGGATTTTTTTTTTCTTTCCACTGTTCCCAGCCTTTTGGTAATGCTGAGGGCGTTGGAGAACCAAAGATGTCTTGTATTCTTACCTATATCGGGGGATTTGGGTTATGTGATGAAAACCTTTGAAAATGGGTATGGAGACACTGAATGAATAGCTCTGGAGGATATACAGAATTAAAAAAAAATCATTTTATTGACACAGAGAAATAGGGAGGGAGAGCTGTATGAATACTTTCTTAAGCCAAAACAGCTATCTGAAATGAGCCATGAGAAGTGCTAGGAAGGATTTAGATCCATGGAGAGGATGAGAGTCATCAAATAAATGCTGAAATACAGTGTCATCCCAAGACTTTCCAGAAGCATTTCAGGAAAATTTTAAGACTATAAGATGAAAAAACCTTAGCCAAATATTAGTTTTTATTGTTCAGAAAGTGTTGTTACAACTTCCCTAAATGTTATTATGAATATATTCTTAACAAAGCCTTAAGACCCAAATTTGCTTGTCCACCAAACCAATTTCCCACTCTGGTACCACAAGTTTTTCTGAGTATGAGTCTAATGTGTTTTCTGTGCGTGTGCCTACACATCCCGTAAATCAGAGGCCGCCTCCATCTCTCCAAGTTGCTTGTAGTATTTTATAGGTATTGCTTTGATTCTTCAGAGCTTTGGGGTCAGGAGCAGAAAGAATAACTCCTCAGCTGCTTCCTAAAACTCTACAAGTCTGTGAAGAAGCAGAGCATTTGAGGATTTTACCTGGCAGCACTTCAGTCCTTGGAATTCCATTTGACTGACTTTCCCTTACAGACTCTCTATTACAGAGCTGTTCTCTGACAGGGCTACTCTGTCTCAGCAATGGGCTCCACAAGATGGAATTGCCCATTCCGTCTTGCCTGTGACGGAAGCGTTCAAAATGGATTCAGAGACAGTTACTGAATACCTTCTATATCATGTTTCTGGAAGCATCTAGATACTTTTAACTAAATTGATTTGTTCTCTGTCCATGCCCAGAGAAGTTTATTTCCTGGAATTCTCTGTTCCTTTGGTTCACAGTCCAGTGCTTTAATGAGCCTCATAGCTGTTAACACAGAAGAAAGATGCTACATAACATATGCAGGGAAAAGTACAAAGCAAACAGTAAGGGAGTATGAACTTGGAGATGATGAGAAGATAAAAGTCTTCAGTTTATTCTACATGCTATTGATACTGGAAAGTCTTTAAAAAACCCAAAACCTCTATAGTAACAAAGAGGTGTATAAAAATAGTGTGAAAGCACCTGAAGATGTTTACAGTAATATAATTGTATGTAGTCAGCAAACCTGAGTTAATCAGGATGGAGTGAGCCAATGGAATTAGTTGAATATACAAGTGTCTGAAACGTCCTTACTACAGGTCATCTTGCCTATGCTAAAAAGTCTGTAGAAATATAGGTTATGAAGTTTGTCATTTATGTACACTTTGTAGTTGACTGTTCACCTAATATTGTGATAGCACAGATTATAATAGAAAAAATATTATTCTTAGTAATCTTACCACTTACATATATTTTTATAATGATTTTGGGTAGGCAGCATATAATTTTTTTTCTTAATCATAGAAGAAGAAAAGACTATAACAAATACCTAAAAACAGAAAAGATCTGTTTCAGATTCTGTTTCAGAATCTTTCAGATAGCATATGTATTGATATTTTCTTCTAAAGTATTTGTTGATGAATCTCATGTAATAATAGATAAGATCACATAAACCCTGTGCTTGGTATTTTCTGATAACCTGTGGTGTAGAAAAATATTAGGATAAAAGTGCCAAAGGTGCTGATCCACTTGAGTGACATTGCATTTTTTACAAGTTTACATTTGTAGGTGAAGTAAGAGGCAGTTCTAGTGTCTGGATAGTTTCCTAATACATTAAGGGTTAAGGATATGTTTGCTAGCTGAAGAAGGAAGTGTTTGACTATTAGTGAAAATGAGTGTAGAAAAGTTAGTGTGTTGGGATCTGTGTTGTGTTTTCATTATATTGTTAGTGATATTTGAAATCTGTGGCTTGAATTTCTTGTGCTTTAGTTCTGATCTTCTGTACACATGTTCCTGAAGTGGTCCTGTAATCACAGAACACTCCTTTTGTATTGATGCTTCCACGTGTGCCATCCAGCACAGTTTCACAGCTGATGAATTACCAGTCTGAATTTGTTTATTACAAGACAAAGACCTTAAAAGTTTGCTGTGCCCTACATACAGACCAGTGCTTGGACTCTTGGTCTGAAAGTAATTTCATTTAAATTGATGTAAATAAGGAGTAACTCTCTTAGAGCTGAGTTGGTCTTTTTAAATTTATATTTTAAAACTAAGTCATCCAGATCTTTTGGACATATTTTGAAAAAGGAGGGAGGGGGGAAGAGGTTGCCCTTACCCAGTTACTGTTCTGCCTGTTACAGCATCTGAAATCACTAGCATTAGGCTGACTTACTTTGTTGGAGTAGTTCTTAATAATTTCTGAAGCTTTTAACTGAAATTAAATGAGTGGGTTGTGGGTTTCCCTGCAAAGCAAGGAGCTCTAGCCTTTCATTTACCTATTTGTTACAGCTTATTAAGTTTTCCTGTCTTGCATGTCTGTCCAACAGAGTTCTCTGCCTTTTAGTGGAACTGTTCCAATGAAAACAACTGCATGTTTAAAATTTCCTTATTTTCTACCCAATCATGACTTTATAATTTGGATTCATTTATGAATGCTAGAGCCATGTTTTAATATCTGTCAGTCAGTGCTGTGAATTTTCAGGTCTTTCTTAACAGCCTGCTTTGTGGTGAGTGCTTTCTGTAGCTTTATGAATAATTCAGGGGAAAAGAACAAAGCTAGGATTATAGCAATATGGAAGAGGAAAAAAAAAAGCAGGTATATTGGAAAAGGAATTCTTTGGGCTGCAGTTTCAGTGAGCTGTTCCAGTGATGGAGCATATTAATGACAGTGGTAAGCAAGTGAGGTCATTGTGATGTCAGTGCTCTTGCTTGTAATCCTGCACATGCTTGGTAGTTTGGAACAGTTCATGCTGAGCTCTGGTAGAGGAACAGCAGAATCGTGTGTGCAGAAGTTGATCATGGCTGTAACAGGAGATGAAACAGGTAAAAATTTTGTTAGCCTTTGACATGGTATTTTTGTATGTCTGTGCAGTGTTTTGTTAATATTTGTGACATTTTCTTTTGAACCTGTTGCTGTAATTCTTTCATCTCTCTAAAGTCATACAAATAGCTTCTAATTCTATCTATTTAGTGTAGGATTCCAGGGCAATTTTACCAGTTTCGTTTGGGGGAAAAACCAAAAAATCACTGTTAGTGCATGAGTTCTTGCACAGATTGATTCAGATAACTAATTTTATTATTTGATGCAGGATTTTTCTGAAAACAATCCACCACTCCACTTTTGCATTTTTCTTTATTGTGGCAATAGTCATATATGTTACTATGTTTATAATTGCTTTTTGTTTTGTAAAAATGACAACTGCCTTTTTTATTGAGCAATAAACACTACAAATTTGATAGCCTTTCGGCTTAAGCCTAGCTGTATAGAAATTGTTTCAGCGGCGTAAATCAACCCTATGCTTCCATTATTAAAAAAACACTGAATGGAAACAAATTTGAGGGCAATAATTGAAGTATTGTAATGCCTGCTTGTTTTCTCTCCACTGTTAAAATGGTTTGTTCCTCAGCTAATTGAGTTCAAAAGGCTGACGTCATTAGATTTCCTGGAATCGTGTTGCAGTAGGGAACTGGAAAAGTTAAACTCCAAACAAGATACACATTGACGTCAGCTCCAAGTCATGCTGCGATTTAGTCAGTTCCTTTCTGCCTCGTCAATTGCCTCCGGCAGCTCGGTAACATTAACTACTTCCCTGCCGGCTCCTACGTGCTGCTGCTCAGTGCTGGCGCGTGTTGTTTCATTAATCCAAAGATAACTATCTTCTCCAGGTCGATGTTTTTAGTGCTCAGAGGGTTAATGATTCATGCCTTGTGTAGCCAGTTCAGTGGTGAAGTTAAAAACCCTTTGATAATCAAGTCCCACCATTATGACTCACAGAGGGGGAGAATAGGCATCCAAATACATCGGGTGTTTTTTCTCCTGGATAGTCACTGAAAGAACTCGAGTGCAGGGATGCTCTCTAATGTTCAGCAAGTTACTTTTTCCAAGAGGTGGTTGCTTTTTAATTTATTTTTTTAAAAATGCGGTTTGGTTTTTTTCACTAGTTGTTTTCTCGGCTTCCTGTTAATAATTTTCTTTTTGTAAGTCTCAACTGAAAGCTTCAGGTCTTCAGTGACTTTTTGCTCCCTTGCATTTTGAGGAGTTTAAAAAAAAAAAATTACCCGGGGCCATGTGTTAGGGAAATGCACCAACTCCAGGTTTGTTGCTTTGTTAACAGTCTCAGTTCTACTTCTGGTACCTTAGGAATTACATTAAACCTTTGTGAAGTGTCATTAGAAACGGCCACAGAAGTTTGTCAGTCTGGATGAAGTGTGTGTGACATTTGTCTCAGATGCTGAAATGGAAGGTATGCTTCACTGTAATATAGATACATAACTAGGCTGAAGATAACTTTGAAAAAAATTGTTTGTCCCACTCTGTTTAAAGCCTGTTTCATCTTTCTGAAGATCTTCTTTTGGGGAAATCAGTTATGTTGTAATTTCTTGAGATAATATACAAAACATTTTTCAGTTTGAAATGGTTTTTTTGCAATGATATATCATAAAGCATACATTACTGCACAGCTAAAAGATACTTTGTATATGCTATGCTTTTTTCTTATTTTTAAACAGTGGTGTCTGCATTTGCAAGGTCCGTACCACCAGAATGGTTATTTATCTGTGTTCCTGTGCTGGCAGGTTTATAAGTGAGACAGCTGTCAGGCAGAGACTGCCACTACTGGGATCTGCTCAGACTAGGATACTTACCAGTGGTATTTGCTGATCCCAGCTGAGATAGGGACTTGCTTTTGTTAAGTCTTGCTGCAGGTACGTGATCACACAGAGTCCTCTTCACAAAAGCTGCAGTAAGTCCTGTTTGCTGCCATCTGAGTATAAATCAGACACAGACAACAAAGTTGGTCTTGCCAGGCTGAGGTGATCTGGGTTGTGAAGCTTTCCCCATGACTTGATCTACAAATTGGTTTGCTTGGATTTCTAATTCATTGTAGCTAAGGGAAACTAAGATAACATATCTTTAATACCTAATGATGAGATAGAAAAAGGTAGTTCTTACTGCAGAGTCCATAAGAAGTATGTAATGTGGTGTAAAGGTGAGCCTGAAGAGTTGCTAAAATTCCATTTTTATAATTAGTGAGCTGAAGTATCATTCCATTGACATGACTGGGATAGCTAAGAACCGTGGAGCGCTTAAAGGGTTAAGCAATTGCCCTGTAGATGTACAAGATGACCAAGCCCTGTTTTCATGGCGGCTGCCTGTCAGTGCTCACAGGGCTGTTCTGGGCTGATTTCTCCCTCCCTCCCACATCCCCGGGGGATTATCCAGGTCAGTTCACTGGTCCAGTTCATCTTGTAATTCCACAAACACTTTTACCCGCAGGACTGAGAGGGGGGAGGTGCACAGGGTTTAAGCTGATAATGATTTCAGGACATGGCTGTGGAATTGTAGTCTAAACACAAGTCGATTGTCTTTTTTTGTTTTGAATTAGTGAAGCACTTGCATTAATATAGTAAGAATAATAGTATGTTTTTATTAAGTTCAGTTTTTTCCCCCTATAGTTAACTGGTGTTTCTTAAGTGCTCAATCTGTCAGCCTCCCCAAGATGTTTTTGCCTACATTTTGTTTTTCCCAGTTGTCCTAGTTTCAGCTGGGATAGAGTTAATTTTCTTCCTATTAGCTGGTACAGTGCTGTGTTTTGGATTTAGGATGAGAGAGATGTTGATAGCGCACTGATGGTTTAGTTGTTGCTCAGCAGTACTTGCACTAAGTCAAGGACTTTCCAGCTTCTCATGCTCTGCCAGTGAGTAGGTTGGGGGTGCACACAATTTGCAAGGGATCACAGCCAGAGCAGCTGACCCAGCCAGCCAGAGGGATATTCCGTACCATAAGGTGTCATGCTCAGCATATAAAGTGTAGGGAAGCTGGCCTGGGGACTGCTGCTCAGGAACAGGCTGGGCATCAGTTGGTGAATGGTGAACAATTGCTTTTAATTTGCACCAATCGTTTTTCTTGGGTTTATTTCTCTTCCTTTTTGTTATTTTCCTTTTCATTACATTTATTATTTTATTTCCATTATCAAACTGTTCCCATTTCAACTTATGAGTTTTCTTACCTCATCCTACTGGAGAGGGTTGTGGGTGGAGTGAACAAGTGGCTGTGTGGTGCTTAGTTGCAGGCTGGGGTTAAACTGTGACACATGTTTTTCCATTATTTGAATAATGCTTTAAAGAATTCAAGTATAAACTAAGTGTAACATAATAGCCTCTGAAACATCAGCTATATTCAGTTGCTTTAATGACAAAATTTGAAGTTTTGTTCTATCATAATATAAAATATTTATGAAAAGAAATAGGTAAATACTTGCTTAGAATTTAAAGAGGAATATATTTTTTGCTTGCTTTTGTTTTCTGTCAGACAAGACACAAGAACTTAGGACTTCCCCAGTGTTTTTAAGCTGAGGTACATCATGTAGGGACAAGTACGTCCGAAACAAAGAAATGACATGAGACTGTCAGAAAGGTGATGGTTTCAAGTCACGTCAGATCGGCATTTAGCTTGGGGAGAGCACAAAACTGCTAAGCTCAGGAGCTGAATCTGAACTTTTGCCCTCTGATTTACTGTGCAGCTACACCCCTTCCTGTGCAACTGCCACTGCCTCCTCTTCCTTGTTGATGCTGCAGCATCCTATGTGTGGTCCTCTTGCCCAGGGAACAAATGCCTGTACATCCTGAGCACTTATCTGTTCCTTTTCGTTGTAGCAACAGCAGCTCTCACTGGTTATCCAAGGTTTGCCAAACTGCTGTTATAAGAGGAGGAGAGGCTGTAAAGCTGGTACTGTTCTTGTCACAAGGAAGGAGGAGAAAGTTGTCTTCTGAAGCAAATTGAGTCCTGTACAGGGAGAACAGGGTAGCATATAAACCTCTGTTGTGGCTGCAACAGCAGGGCCCTCTTTTTGTGGGATTGTGCAAATAGGAAGTAAGTGTGAATGCTTGAACTGTTCCTCAAACAGCTTTCCTCATGTTGTCTGAAGAGAGCCATGTGGAAGCTCTGGGGCTGGCTAGTTGGGGCCATATGCTAGAGCAATTCAGATTATTTTACAGTGTGGAAATAAATGCTATTAAGTTAAAAAATATAGTTGTGTCATTACAGACCTGTGAAATAATTTATGTATCTGGGATACTGGATAAATCATTGTCAGAAATCTGTTATTTTCAGATATACCTCTTTTTTGCCATAAATTTAAAAATATATTTCTTTTATACAGCTGCCACTGGAGACATGCCAGCTTACCAGATTCGAACTCCCACTACCACCTTACCTCAGGGAGTGGTTATGGCAGCCTCGCCAGGGACTTTGCATAGCCCTCAGCAAATGGCAGAAGAGGCAACACGCAAGAGAGAGCTGAGACTTTTGAAAAATAGGTAAGACTATATAATAATTCATAGCCAGTGTTGCAAGCCAACCCCCTCTCCCCCTGAACACTATAATGAAGTGTTCTTCTTAAGGTCATGAGCACTGCCTGTAACTGATGAAGGGAAGGCAGGAAACTCTTTGTCAGTCATCCCATGTCATTCTAGCATAGAGTATTGCTCGTTAACTCTGTAAGGTTAGAGTTGACCTTATACCCATGGATTTTTAGTTTGAAAATATGAGGGTAATTCAGAAATCAATACCAGATAATTTTTGTGATGATCTAGAGTTATACTTTTTGTTGAATTTTAATTCCCCTCCTCTCCCAGTACTGACAGTAAAATGACCAGTAGGGGCTTTTTCATTTTAAAACATCCCAGCGAAGAATTGGTCAGGAAAATAGCTGAGGATCTCATTAGCAGCTGTCCATTAATGATACTGTGAAGAGGACTTATTCAAAGATGGAATGATAATTATAGACTTTCCTAAGTACTTGGCTACTGGGATGAGATACTTTGCAGTGCCCCTGTCATTTTATGAGGCATATTGTGTGAAGTTGCTGTATAGTTTTTAACTAGTTGTCATGGACTTGACTGAATGTTGTAAATGTCAGTCTTTCTCTGTGCATTATTCTTACGGCAGTCTTTTTCAAATGTGTAGCCACCTCTGTCATTGGCAGATTAATGGTAGAAATAGTCTGCTCTGCAGATCTCTAATACACTGCTTAACCACTTGTCTTATGGTTGAATTAATGGTATTGCTTTGCTCTCATGCCTGTCCTTTATCTTAAATTACTCATGAGGATCACTGCATTGTTATGCCTCCTTTTTGTTTCTTCTCCAGTTTTAAAACTAGTGCCTATGCTATAGCTCATAACTTGCTGGCATGTTAGCCTCTCACAGTTTGACAGTTTATCATGTTCCAAGGTGGTAAAGGAGGACTCTCAGTACTCCTAATATTTCATCTGGAATTGAATGCTTATTTAGTCACATACTTCTGAAAACACTACCCGAAGTGTTTAGCTCCAATATAAGAGACTTTTGAGCAGAACTATGAGGATGGCCTCAGGCTATCATTTGCCAGCAACAAAAACCACAGACTTGTGTGGCTGAAATGTGCTCAGGCAGCCAGTTCTAAAATGCTAATACATTTTATTTGTTTGGAGTTAAATTGTACTGTACATTGTTACAATGTGCTGTAAGTTTCTATCTTAATATAAGCTTGGCATCTAGTTTTTTATCTGAGGAGAGTAGTGTTATGTTTATGTTTTCTGAAAGTATGTTCTCTGGGCTTGGTTTTAAGATTTTGATGGCAGAAAACAATGCTCCCAATAAACACACAAAATAGAAAGTGACTGGAAGAAGAAATGCTGCTTTCCATCCTAATGTTTAGTACAACTCAAGTCAATACATTATCATTTATTCTCTGTTTTTCTCCGTTCTGCTGTGTATTGGTTCCATCGTTGTATTTGGTGATGCTGAATGTGTTTCAAGTTCTAGTTGTTTTGGATTATATTTTAACTATGTTACTGCTTTTGGCTGTTATCCGATGTTCTGTTTGTGCAATCCAGCAGTTGGTGGTGGTTGTTGTTGTTATTGTGGAACCATAGGGATTGCAGGTAATTGCATTTATCCAGTCTTTGCCATATTGTGGCTGTTCCTGTAGTCATTTGCCTTGTATTGGTTCCAGGGAAGCTGCCAGAGAATGTCGCAGAAAGAAGAAAGAATATGTCAAATGTCTTGAAAATCGTGTGGCTGTGCTTGAAAACCAAAACAAGACTCTCATTGAGGAACTCAAGGCCCTCAAAGATCTTTATTGTCATAAAGCAGAATAACTGTCTTTCATTTGGACCTCCTTTATTATGAACTTTAATCAAGGCATGAGAGGAAGCAATTCTACAGATTGCCATATGAACTTGAGAAAGAGACACTTGAGGCCCTTGTGGAACCCAGTTTTGCTTAGTGTTTTCAGACTGATTTGGGAGATATTCCAAAATTTGGAATTCTGTCATAGTCTCCATACTCTGCTGAGCTTTCTAATGGCATGCAAATGGCTTTTTTGTTTGCACTTTTTACTTCTGCTTTTTGCAGGGAAGCTGCTAAAGAATGTCGACGTCGGAAGAAAGAATACATAAAATGTCTGGAGAGTCGTGTTGCAGTGCTAGAAGTTCAGAACAAGAAACTTATACAGGAGCTTGAAACCCTAAAAGACATTTGCTCTTCCAAAACAGATTAGTAAAAATATTTATTATACTGTGAACTAAGATATGTCCAGTTGCTTTGTAAGACAATACATAGCCAACATGACTTATGGCTTTCTCTTTGTGTCATTTATAATATATTCCAACTCCTAACATTCCTGAATGCTTTCCTGCTTTTTGTCAATTCATAGCTCTAATTTCAGGTTTTTCATGCACCATCCTTCTGTCTCCCAAGGAGCCAAATGTTAAAAAATATAACAAAGTAAAAAAGCGCATAATTTCTAAGAGCTGTTTCTTTGCCATATATTTACATACTACTTTTTACATGTTACTGAGTGTCCTGCACATTCAAAATATTTTGCAATTGTTTTAGATGAATCATAAAGATAATGCATCCAGTAATACAAGAAAATCAAACAACCCAAGGTATCTCAGGAAAGAGTTTATAAAAGAATGTTATGATTATATGTATGTACTAGTATACTAGTCTACAGATGATTTTATGGCATATTTTTATATTAGTTGCTTTGTGGAAAAAAGTATTGTATTGCTGTCACTGAGTGCCATGGTTAAAGATAGTTTTTAATAGAACCATGTTGTTTAACCTGTGTAGTGTCTGATTTCCTTTAAAAACCTGGTTGAGATGCTTTAAAATCCATGAGTATCTGAAAAAAGACAAAGGGAAAAAAGCACACCTAAGCATCAAGATGTGATGCTAAGTATATTGTAAATACCTGTAAGAAGCTCTCTGTTACCTGGTTGCTATTTACTTAAATTTTCTGTAGTCTGCAGAATATCTGATTCATTGGAGTTCTATATATCAAAATTTAAGTTATTTTCATCCTGAATACTTCACATTCTAGATCCTGTACACCTGTGGACAGTTGCCTGTAGTGAAGATTGATGGTGCAGTTCTTTTCACAATTTCAGCAAACTACTGAGTGGTGGTCAAGGTGTCCTAAAGAAGGAAGCTTTCCAATAAACAGTAACTATTTGTTGATTCACTGGGTTCTGGAGTAGCCTATAGATGAGAGCTGAAGATTTTTAAAATAAACCCATGTTTAAACCAGATTACAGCTCTTCTAAATGCAGTATGTGCCAACTTTCCATTGTGCTTTGAAAAAACTAGTGCATATGCAAAGTTGCTTCTGGGTACTTTTTTTAATTCAGGAGTGATCTAATTGTTTGGCCAGTACAGACTATGAGCAGAGTGTTTGGGAGCTTTCCTGGAACTAATAGCACCATTGCCTTACTGATGTGGTAGGAAGAAAGGCCTAGTTCCTACTTAAATGGCTTTACTGAGGGCTATGTGGGTGTGTGTGTGGAAGGGGAGGAGGGATGGAATCATACTGAAGTCATTGAGACTTTCTTACTTAATTTAAACTGAATTTGCATTTAACCCTCTTCACTCTGACCCTGTTGGGGTAGGTTGGTTTATGTATTTATTTTTTTTCTTTTTTCCTAAATTACTTGAAATACACAGGATAATTTTCTTGAATATTTTGAAAATCCCACTAGGTACCTAAGTGAGACCATTTGTAAGAAGAGGTATTCTCTCTCACTTCCTGCATCCACATCAGTTGATTTAAGGAGGAAACAAGATGCCTTCTGGCCTCTAAGGCTCTGCTGCAAGTTTGGAACAAAAGTAAAGTAAACTTTGAAATACCTTCTTCACTGTGAAAATACATCTGAAGTGCTAAGGTCAGCAGAAGTCAAAGGTTCTGTTCAGGTTGGACAGGATGAATGCAATCTGCAGGTCCATGTTGCAGCCTCTGTAGTGCAACAAGTAAGTTGCTTGTTGTGGCTCTGTCACTAAAGTCTCTTTTCTGTTACTGGTAGGCATTGCTTCTGACTTGCAAGGGATTTGGAAACTTAAATAAAGAGAAACTTGTGTGTGTGTGGTAGATATCTCTCCAGTAAAAAGTCCCCTTTATCTTCACAATAGTATCTGGTGCTAACTGTAGTTAGAAATTTGATAGGAGGAATCCTTGTCTATTCCACATCTGTATAGTTGATACTCATTTCTTGACTAGTATAATCATAGAATGGTTTGGGTTGGAAGGAACCTTAAAGATCATCTAGTTCCAAACCCCCGTGCCATGGGCAGGGATGCCACTCACTACTAAATCACGTTGCTTACAGCTACATCCAGCCTCGCCTTGAACGCTTCCAGAGATGGGGCAACTACATCTTCACTGAGCAACTTGTTGAGTGCTAACCTCTGAGTAAAGAATTTATTCCTAATATGTAGTGTGAATCACTCCTCTTTTGTTTATACCCATTGTCCCTTGTCCTGTCATTGTCTACCTGTGTAAAAAGTTCTCTCCTTCTTTCTTATAAGCCTCCTGTAAGTGCTGAAAGGCTCAGTGAGGTCTCCATGGAGTTGTCTTTTCTCCAGGATGAACAAGCCCAGCCATCCCAGGCTGTTTCCATAGGAGAGGTGCTCCTGCCCTGTGATTATGTTTGTGGCTGTTCACCAAATCTGCTCTAACAGGTCCATGGCTTGCCTGTGCTGGGGGTCCCAGAGCTGGATGCAGCAGGTGGGGTCTTACCAGAGCAGAAAAGAGAGGCAGGATCCTCTACCTCACCTGCTGCCCACCCTGCTTTGGATGCAGCCCAGGATGCACTTGGCTTTCAGGGCAGCAAACACACACTGAAGCAGAGTGATGGATGTGGTACAGGAAAAAGGCCTTCTCAACACAGTAGTATTCTTAATATAGAAACATCAAGTGAATCTGGGTTGGTTTACTACAAGAGAATTTGAGCACTGCCCAAGCTTTGATTTGTTAGAGCCAGGAATTCTGTTTTTTCATTATCAGGAAAAAAGGCCAAAATAATTGTGTTTTTTTTCCTTCCTGTTAGAAAACTGCATTTCTGTGGTATGAAACTCCTTTCTTGCTGAAACCACACAACTGCAAATTTCATTAAGATAGATAGCTAGGGGATTGGCCTTTAAGGGAAAGTGTACACAGGACTGCATGGATTTTTAAATTGTTTTTTTCAAAATAGATTTTGATGTAGCTCAGGTAAAATAGTCTCTTGTAAAATGTCTTCAGCTTCCTAGAGTTGTGGGTGATGAGGAATGTAATAGTCAGCTTCCTCTTAAGGTAGAGCTTTGAGTCATAGCTGTTTCCTTTTTAAACAGGTGTGCAAAGAGAAATCTCTGTAGACTATTCAGACAGATCTCTCTTGACTCTCTGAAACAGCCTCAGCTGTTTTGGCCAGTGAAAAAAGGGATCAAAATAAGTTCATTGTGTGAGTAGGTGTGGATTTAGTTTCTTTGGGAGGACTTTTTGATTGTTATTCCCATAGATTTTGCTGTTTGCAAGAACAATTACAGATGTATTTTTTGGCTGCATTGATACAGTCCTGAGGAGTGCAAGTTGTTCTCCTGCTTGGTTTTCTTTCTGTTCTTACCAAACATAATTACGGATCTGTACTGGTATCCTGCAGACATCAGTGTAATAGCTAAATTCAGTGTGATCTTTTTCTGAATGAAGTATCACTTCAAAGAAAATGAAGGGGTCTGCTCCTGGTTTGGATTGACTCATTTTGCCCACAGTTTTTTCCTGTTTCATCCCCTTGGTGTTTAGTGTGTGGGTGTGTACATGGCAAGACTGCAGTGAGTGCTGAGCTGTTAAGCAGCTGACAGAAGTAACTGCCTTTTGGTTGTCAGCCCTTCTGTATAAAATACTGTCATGTGGGGAGGGATTTTTTTTTAAGGCACTATGAGGCTCTTCTGGATGAGAATAACAGTGATCTCATTATTCCAGCAGAAGTGTTCTAGTATTTGCTTAATTTAATAACTGAAGAAAATTATTTAGGTAAATTCTAGACCAATTTGATAGTCTCTCATGCCAACTGGAAATGTGAGGTAGCAAAAATCACTTTATTCTTCTTCGTCTAACAAATCTTTAGTCTATTTTCTCAGGTTTCTGTTTTTTCCTGGTTCTGAGTTAGAACTTCCTTCTTGCAACAGGCTTGCTCAACACAGTATGAAGCAGAAGCTGTGTATATGCACAGTCTGAGAGAGAGTAGTGTGAGTTGAGTGTAGACTAAGAAAAAAAAACTTCATTGTATTCTGTGTGACTTGAATGGAAAAAACAGTGAAGGAAGTGGCTTTGTTATGGTAACTGCTGAGCTTTTTCCTCTCCTTTAATAGCCTGTATCAGTGGAATCAGGTGTGATTAATACATCTTGTGAATGGAATTATGGCTATAAACATGTCACAATTCAGAAGTCTGGTTATCTAGCCAAGTCATTGTTTTTGTTTTGTGGCTTTGAAAATACTATTTGCAAACATCCTTGAATGAGACTTTTAATATTCACATTTTCATGATTCTCCCCTCCCTGCCTTTCCCCATGTGGTTGTGCTCACACGAGGTAAAAGCTGCTGCAGAGTTGTTTAATAAGCCCAGTCTGGATCAAAGGTTTTTTTTCTAAAATAGTTCTCTTAAAGATTTTTTTTTTTCCTAAGCACAGTATTTATCACATTTCTAGCTTTCATTAATTCTTACAGAAGTGAGAGAACTGCAAACACATTTGAGGTGTTTTCTTGATTAAGTTGATTTTGAAGAACTAGATTCTCCAGGATCCTGGTCGTGTGAACTAAAAGCCTTCTGAAGTTTGTCAGCTGGCATACAAACAAGAAAATGCTTCAATCCTTGACACCCCTGCATTTTTACCAGTGAAGTTGTCTGTTACTTCAAAGATCCAGACATGGGCCTGGAACTGCAGCTTTCATGACACAAGTGAGCAGCCTGAATCTGTTGAGATCTTCAAAGCAGACATTGTTCTTTTTCTCTCATCTGAGGCCTGATCTAATTAGCTTTTCTGATGTGTGTCTACTGGAAATGGTCGTAACATGAAATACAGCCACAGAAAACCAGAAAAAGTCAGGATAGATTGAACAGAGTGTTTGAAAGCAGTGCTGTTACAAAATATAACACAAGCAGGTATGGTAAGTTTGCATTTTTTAAAAATTTCTGTATTTTTAAAAAATTTCTGTATTTTTTGTGCAAGAACCCTGTTGGTCTATGCAGGGATCAGAGCTCTGCAGTGTTGAGACAGGATGAAAAGTGTTAACATTTCAAAATTAGTTCCACTTTCTTTTGTTGTATCTTGTGTAAATTGTCACCTATAGCTCCCTCCCTCATGCTATCAGACCTGTTTAATACATTCTTTGTTCTTTTTCATTGATGTTTTTCATTTTCCTGAAATACTGTTTCCTGTGAAATGACAGTTAGTTGCTCATGTTTGTATCAGATTTCTTCTATTATGTTTTGAACCTGGTGGTCAACAACAATTAAAGTTCATAGATGTATCAAAGATCTCTCAAAAGTTCATGAAAATAGGTAGTTAGCAATGAAGGCATCGACTTACTAAAGGAGAAGTGGGAATGTAAGTTTTTTAGATTCAAGAAAACTTACTGGGAATTCTCTTCTATTAGATTCTAGAGAATTAATTCACTGATTGCCCATGAACCACAGAAAATGAGGTTTTGTTGCTGACAGCTATTTGTATTTTTGGAGGATGTTCGAATTTCTATAGATTATACCATATTTGTTTAAAAGGACAGTGTGTTTATAGACAAAATGTATTTTATTAAAAAGCTTAGATACCTTGCAGACCTAAGCTATTGGGTCTGACATTGTTTTCTGTCTCTTCACAGAGCCAGTGGTAGTTGAGTAAAAGACAACACAGTGTATCCTGATAAAATACTTGCTGGATGCTCCCCCATATTGAAACAGTTACTGACACACTTTTTTTTCCCCCACACTTCAGCTAGGCAAATAAGTTTAAAATAGTGTATTTCAAAACCAGTCTATCTACACAAAAAATACCCACAACAAAAAATACCCAGTGCCTATACTGTTACATTGTAGTAGCTCTGAGTGGAATCTGGTAATTCAGTCGTAAATTTGAAATACTGGTCATTTCTGACCTTTTGGGTAAAGTTTGAAGCAAAAAAGACAAGATTTTTTTCAAGCTGTTTTAGAGTGACACCTTGTGGAATATAAATGTCTGCACTTTATTTTCAAACTGATAAGGCAGCCAAAGGATGTTCCAGAAGTAGGGAATTTCTTGTATCCCATGGGGGAGACTTGGGGGGTGAGATGTTCTGTGGCTGTTGAGGGCACAAACTCATTTTTCCTGCTCTATGTTAATATGTAGTTAGAAATAAGTGATTACATTTGATAGACTTTTAAGATGAAAAAAAAATCATATTGACAGTTTTTCAATTTATAGTCTTTCTGACCAATAGTCCCATTGAATGAAAGACAAAATGAGAATTATTTAATTTTGACTTACAGATATAATGATAATAATAATAGTAAATTTTATCTAAATGCTATTACAAATACTGCTATTGAAGCACAGTTATTAGTTATTAGTTCTAGGTCACAAAAATTAAATACAATAAAAAAACCTAAGTATCTTTTGAAACGTAATGGTGTGAAGGGAAAATGAAATTATGCAGTTTTAATCCTGGCATATGGAAATACTGGAATTTAATCCTGGCATTCTGGAAATGGAAGGGGGAGGTAGAAAGGGGGAACGCAGAGCACAGGAAAAGATAAAGGCACAGTCATGAAGAAAATAATTCTTCAGCCTAGATAGATTCCACTTTTCTAATAAATTGCACAGTTCTGCATTACAGCCATGACTATATAGTGTTCTGTCCTCCACAGACGCATCTGCAAAGTTCATAAGTGTGTTTTTCCACAGCACCTGTGAAGTAGGTGAACTGAGCACCTAAACAGAATTTGTTTTGACTCTTTCAAGAGAATTAGCCAAATGCATGAGATGTGATGTCAAGATCTAGAACAACAAATGAATTTCCATATGGTAAGTTTATAGGCCTCTTCTATGAAAAATGAAAATATACATGGTTTGGGAATTGTTGTTATTAAGATATTAATTTAAATATTTATATAGTTGGACAGTTAAACCAGTTACTAATGCCATGCAAATTTTTTTCCCAGTCCAAAATATTAACTTGGTCACAGTTAAGTTTGTGTTGCAACAGAGACAGTCTGAAGAGGGTCAGTATCCACTTTCACTATAGTGTATGACTGCAAAGCTTATAAAACTGATTAGCTGTTGTGGCTGTTTTCAGTGTAGCAGTTTTGGCCAGTGTTAGATCTGGTTGTGTATCTCTTCCCTACACTAGAGCATTCCTGAGGTGAAAAATATTCTCAAACATCTAATGTTAGCTCTTGCTGTTTGAGTAGATCAGTTGGCTTCACAAAGTCCTTCTGTTTCCAGTTCACATACATACCACCCCACTTTCTAGAATGAAAGAAATAAATGTTACATTTCTTTAGCCAGTATTGTAGCCCTGGAAATCCTTAAGTCTTCTGTTTGGTCTCCCACTTTGCCATGAGGTCCCTAAGGATTAGAAATGGATTTGCTCTCATAACCCAGCTGAGTGCTTTTACAAACAGCAGAGGTCTCACTGTGCAACTTGGAAAGGTATGAGCAGAGAACAGAAACAACTCGTGCAAGTATGCACAGCAATATCTGCAGGCCTCAGGTCAAGAGCCATCTCTAGACACACAATAGTACCAGATCTCCTTTGTAAATGACTGACAACCTCTGCTTTCTGCTGCTCATTTGCCCAAAACCAGATATAAGAGAACTTGCTCAAGTTATTAGTATTTCTGGAAGTATCACTTTTTAATCACTTCTTTTAGTTTGTTTTTTAAAGTTTTTTTCTCAGAGCAATGGCTCTTATAGCAGAGCCTAGCTGCCTCTAGGTAACAAAGTTCAAGTTTGAATTTTTCTCTAGCAAGATGGTCAGCTTCCACCTGTGGCAAGGGAAATTGTTATTCTTAATACACACTTCACACTAAGGGAACAGCTCTAGAGATGTCCAAGAGCTTTTTCAAGTGTTTCAAGGTAAAATAAAGCCATGTGCTCAAACTTGAAGGTAGGAAAAGCTTCCTTCAAGAAAGAAGAGGGCACCCCCGTAATAAAATTGTCAAAGCTGTACTCTGAAGCTTCAAGCTTTCAATCTGGCCAATGCATTTCCTCATGTACTCCTCTGCCCCTGCAAAGGTTTTGAAAATACAAAATTTCAACAGTACAGTCTAAAGAATCAGTTTACATCAGGTCATGTAAAAAATCTGATTCTGATGCCTACCTCTGCTGAAATTCTAAGTAAATAAACCTAGTGCTTTCATGGATTTATTATGTACCGCAGAAAGACTATATTTAGGACAAAGGAAAACATGATTAACAGTGTCCACATAAATTTAATATTTTGGTTAGGATATGGGGTCTGAATTACTCTTGGAAAAATCTTCATATACAAAAAAAATTACTAATGTACAAGGATTTATGCAATTGCACGAGAGAAATTGTATACGGATCAAACAGAAAATATGAGTCAATTAGTGTCACTTATGAACAGGACAGTGGTTTAAGTATGTAGGTCACTTTTTAGAGATTAGTTATCTGGGATCTTAGACAGATACCCAGCAAAGTGAAACACACTAAATGGAATTGCTGGTATAAAATAATCCTATTAAAATACAATATTAACTTTGCGATAATGTAGAGAAGTGGTGTCAAGACAGCAGCTTTGCTTTAAAATACATACTTGATAAGGAAATAAGCCTATCAGATGAATAAAATCGTAAGGATAATAGCTAAATACATTTTAAATGTGGTTAAGGATTATGTTCCTAATGTATTCATCTACTTTGAATCGTCAGAAACATAAAGTAGGATGAAAGGTATTCAGAAATACAGGGAATGTAGCTGATATGTCATCAGGTATGACATTCAGGCCAGATCAGCAGGTTTTGTTTGCTCAAGGCAGTCAATAATTGCAGCAGAAAGCATAGCTAGACCTTGTGGCATGTAAGATACAAAAAAAAACCCCAGCCCAGCAAATAACTGAGGCAAAATGAAGGAATATACTGCAACAAAGGGGCTGGAAAAAATAGTTTTGCCTACTGTCTTAGCTCAGTATTCAGTAGCGATGGTACGAAATGAGTCTGGAGTGCTACACCTGGTTCTCATTCAACATTTGTGAACATGAATATGTTCAGTGATGAGAGAAGCAGACCTGCCTGAAGAACAGAGTTACTGCACAGACAGAACTTGACTTGCAGATTTACTTGTGCCTCATCACTGCAGAAGTGCTAGAGGGGTGAAACCTTGTAGAGCATCCCACATTGATGGTACCCGGGAGAACTGCAATGTAATTTCTGAACCTGCTGTGGGAAATAGCCCTATCTTAAGGGCCAGATATTAAATGGTCCAGTAAATTGTTGCATGTCTAAACTTCAGATATCTGGTCCCAAATATGGTAACTGGATCTCTCAGTGTGTACAAGCTCTCTACACAATACATGACTGCTTACATTAAAATTCAGAAAAGTTCATAGGAGTAAGTGTAGAAAGTCTGTCTTCTTTCTCCAGATTCTTGGATAAGTTTGTTAATTGCTTGAAGTGATACTTGTCTTACCTAACAATGGTAATCTAAACTCTAGGTATTTCTCTGTAGTCTGGTTCTGTATTTCAGTGTGATGGCAGGCAGCGTTTCCACAGTGCAGTCCATAACTCTGAGGATGGAGTCATTTGCCCTTGCTGAAGTCCTTTTCCTTCCACCAAACAAACAGTTCAGAGAAGAGCTAGGACCAGAGGGCTGATTTTTCAATTGAAGTGAATCAAGATACACCCAAAACCAAGGTTATAAATTCCTGACCCTTCCCAAGACAAATCAACTTTTATCTTGAAGAAAAAGTCCTGAGAGGAACAGCTGTGGTAAAGAAAGGGAGATGGTATTATCAGAATAATGGTGTACAGACAGCAGACCCTGACCAGCATGGTAGCTGAAGACTTCCCAGGAGTGGTGAGATTGAATGTTCTTTGGCAGAGTAGGAATTGGATACATCATTGGATCCTACACATCCGGGAGAGTGATCCTGATTCTGTGCCATAGAAGATGCTCCATAAACATCCCAAGGGTGGATGATGTCATTTTAAAGGGTAGTAACAGTTTTGTTGGCTTCATATGTCAAGCTTGATCTGGAAGTACGAGGTAGGTTTTGCAACTTCGGAGCTAACTGAAAGCCCTAATGGTATCAAGTTGTGTTCTGCATTCAGGCTAGGTTGAGTGTAAGCAGCAGCTCTCTGAGTACTGGAAAAATTGTAGCTGTTGACAGGAGCAAAACTGTAGCCATGTCAGGAGCTTTTAAGACTGAGATATCCAATTTCATTCACATCCCATTTTAAACTGCAACACCTTGTCTTTAGATCTGGCCTTGTGCAGTATGCTTAGTCAAATATCATGTTCTCACTAATATTTCTACTTTGGTAAATGTGGATATAATTAAGCTTGAAGTACAAAGATGTCCATGACCACTGAATACTAGATAATGGTTATTTTATTTCTCTTCTCTTTGTTCTTCCTTATCAGCTAGAATATTTTAACTTATTAACATTAAGTAAAAAATTATTTCTGAGTAGTTCCTAACTGTTCAAATGCATTCTAGAAATATTTTATGGATATTTACAGAGCTGAACAATTGCATAAGAATACAAGAAAGGCTTAAGCTAACGTGTGACTCTGCAACTCTTGGGAATAAGTCAGCTATTAATTTGGAATTGAAAATACACAATCCCAGGAGGATATAAAGTATTGTTGAGCTATTTTGTTAAAATTTGTTGGATTTTTGTCAATAGTTAATTGTCAGAAATGTAATGGAAATGAGAATTCACTGTTACCTGTGAAACAGTCTCACAATAAAAACCCGAAACTCTTCACAAGATTTATTTTTTCTTTCTTAGGGAGGAAGGCTTAAATTTGAACATCGTACAAACTGCATATTGCAATAAAGTTCCCTGACCCAAATCTCTAGTCTAACCTAGATAGTTATTTAGTTTATGTGGGTTCCCGATGTCAACTTCAAAAGTTATGTTATTGCAATGAACAACATAAATTAATAATCAGTGCATATCTGAAAATGTTTGAAGATATTTTTGTCTTCATTTGCAGTACCACTTGCCACTGATGGTGACAGCTTAAGGACATGTGTGATTAGCTCTCTGTGCAGACAGAAGCCTGTTTGTTATCCTGTATTTATGCTTTCAGTCTTACCAGTACCTCACAAAAAATCCTGATTTACAGAGCTGTTACGGATCTTGCTTCTCCAGTTCTCTATACCTGACCCATTCGATACCATCTGGAAACCAGTGGTTGTCTTAAGCTCTTGAAGTTTCTGTGCACCTCACCATTCTCTCTATCTAAATTGATTTGCATTAGGAGGTAGGATAGCAAAGACTTTTAATTTTAATTCAACAGATCAGCTTGTTGAAATAAGGCTGTCGAAATAGTTGTCCCTAAAAATGTGTGGGTTTTTTGGTCTGTATAGTTAAATTGCATACATAGTAGGGTTCCAACACGTATGTGCAGTAACTGTAGACTTCAGGATACTCAGATCAATGGTGAAAATA
This sequence comes from Gymnorhina tibicen, assembly GCA_013399875.1. Lineage (NCBI taxonomy): Eukaryota > Metazoa > Chordata > Aves > Passeriformes > Artamidae > Gymnorhina > Gymnorhina tibicen. The sequence continues at coordinate 1,539,100 of VXAZ01004042.1, forward strand.
ACAGTGTTATAAAGAGTTACAAAACTGAGATCCTTATTTGCCAAAAAAGAGATGGGTTCATATACTCCTTTCTAAGGAAATCCCACAGATACTGAGTTAGTCTCTTCTGGCAACCCATCAGCACCTCAGTACTTTCTTCAGCAGTGTTTTCCCCTTTATTATATAAAGGAAATTGGTTAGTGATGAAGGCACTTGCCTCCTGCTATGGCTGGCTAAAAATACTTGGTTTGCAATGGAATAATGTTTCATCTCTTTTCTTATAAGAAAAAAAACCCCTACATTCAAATCAAACATAAAACATCAGTGAAGGCTTCTTTCTTGACAGCCCAGGAGTGTGAAACCCCAGAAAGATTAGAAGAACATTAAAGTTCCGTGTGATACCTTCCATTGGTCTCTTCTGATCTGAAAAGACCAGTGGGTGTGATGAAGATGCCATCTGTTTATGGCTTTTCATAAAACGAACTCTGGAAAGTATAAAATGAGGTGAGCAGGGTACTTTTTTGTTGGAAACTGTTCTGATACCACAAATGCCATTTAACTTGTATCTGTGATGTCCGTAACACAAAGAGAAGGTGGTTAGGGTGCCTGCCCCAGTATGGGAATTCCTATACTCCCTGTGGATATGTGATGAAGGAACAGGGCTAAGCAATTAAAATGCATTTCGAAATAGGAGAATGAGCAGAACAGAATACTTCATGTGCACTTACTTCTCTGTGCTACATAGATTAAATGCCGGGAATGGAGTTTAGAGTAAATGTGTGTTTGATAATGCTTAGTTAATGGCATAATGCATCTCCCATTGTGATGTTTACTTCTGTGATTTCAGAATCTCAAATATGTGAACCTGTAACCTAATTCCTATTCCCACTGTAGCCAACAAGGAATAAGGATAAGGAATAAGGTCTAAATACTACACCAGCAGTGAAATCCTGATACTTCAGTCTGTTGCCTAAGCTTCCTGTCCAATGCTTGCGGATGACAGTCTTGCAAAGGAAATTCTGTAAATCACATTGGAGTTCTGCTGAGTTGGGTGGTTAGTGAAGATAGCACAGCTTTATGTACAGGTGTTTGAGCTGAAAACAGCATTAGTCCCACATCTTGTATATGGATACAATATGAAAAATACTAATCCCAGTTGTGCAACATTTCTCTGTTTCAGGCCTCGTTAGACAACCGGGTTTTGTGTTTATTCAGGCCTAGTGTTTGAATCCACTTCTTCTACAGTCAGATAAGGTCTGGTACCACTGGAGTCTGAGGGTTTGCATTCTATTAATTTTTTGTAAAAAATGCATTTTTATTTTGTAGGAGTGACTTAATCTTGCTTTCTTTGACTTTGTGCTGGTTTTGGCTGGGGTAGAGTTAATTTTCTTCCTAGTAACTGGTATGTGGCTGTGCTTCAGACTTGTGCTGAGAGCAGTGCTGCTAACACAGAGATGTGCCAGCCATTGCTGAGCAGTGCTGATACAGCATTGAGGCCTTTTCTGCTTCTTGTGAAGAGGCTGGGGTGGCACAAGAAGCTGACCCCAGCTGGCGGAAGGCATATCCACATGCTGATGGAATGACTCCTCATGGTGTCATTCTCTGCATATAAGTCTGGGGGAAGAAGGAAGGGGTGGATGTTCAGAGCAATGGTGTTTGTCTTTCCAAGTCACTGCCACATGTGATGGAGCCCTGCTGTCTTGGGGATGGCAGAACAGCTGCCTCCCCATGGGAAGTGGTGAATGAATTTCTCGTTTTGCTTTGCTTTCATGCATGGCTTTTGCTTTACCTGTTAAACTGTATTTATCTCAACACATGAGTTTTTTCACTTTTACTCTTCCAATTTCTCCTGTATCCCAACATGAGGAGAGTGAGGCTGCATGGAGCTGAGCTACTAGTTGGGCTTAAACCACAACATACTTGTTAGCTAAGTACAGAAATGAGGCAAGGTTAAAATGTGTATTCCCCAGAGAGCTGCCCTAAAAACAGGATGAAGACTGGAGGTGGTGGACTCCTGTGCATACGCAAGGATTGGGATATGCCTGAGCTGAGATTTCTGTCCCAGGGCTATTGGCAAACCTATGCCTTACGCAGATTCCAAGTTCTGCAGCAGAAACTTGACAATGGAGGTAGAAATTGTTTCTCTATTAAGTTACATTTATAGATATTCCAAAATTACACTTGCAGATGGACAGTTTTTTTCTTGAGTATACAGGGTACAATAACCAAGACAGCCACTACTCATCACTGTAGGTATTGCAGGTGAGAGAAGCTTCAAAGATGTAAATGATGCTAAGATGCATAAAATAGAGGTACTAAAAAGGGCCTGTGTCCCTCCTTTGAAAATGAAAAGAATCCCTGGAATGCCTTGACAGAGAAAAGAAAGTAGGATTTCCCAGATTTCAGGGACAAGAAAAAGCAAGAATACTTGGTATACACAGCTGTGAATATACAATGCTGTAAACTTTTCAGGAAATGTGAAAAATCAGTGTACGTAGAGATGACAGGCAGATGACATGGACAATGCATTAGTCCAATATGAAAGTATCAGGGTCTAGAAATCGTGGTCAAAATCTGAAAAACCTTGATCTCTGCCCATAAAATATTTCCAGGGGAAGTCCTAGATGTGTACAGTAAAAGGTAAAAGAAGTATTTCTTCTAAATAAAAGTATTAATGAGATACATGGAACAATACACAAGTGTCTTTATCTCGAAAGTGCTCAGAACTAAAACTGCCCACTCTTAACCTAGACTTCAAGAACTGAAGTAATAATTTTTCTCTTATTTCAGGTGGAATTCAGTAAACTTTGAGACAGCTGCAAGGAAGCTAAGATTTAATTCTTCCAGGCTGTACTTGTTCAACAAGTGTGTGAAAATTAGTTTTCTAGGACTCTCACGCCAACGCTTCACATAAAAATAATACTGTATAATCTCAAAGGTGTTAGGAAGAACTGAGACAGCCTTGCATTTTTAGGCCCTTCCTCAAAGGGTAAATCACCTCAAATTTATTATAGCTGGTTATATTCTGATGTAACATATTTTTGTTGGTTTTGTGAAGGTAACAGCCAGATAAAATCCTTCTAAATCTTCTCTATTATATCAGCTCCTCTTATGCTCAAGTAGATTGCTAGAAGTCAAGACTAGCATGACATCACAACTTTGAAAGTAGAATCATATAACTTGTAGTTTCCACACATCTAACTAATAGTAAGTTGGAGTGGGTGAGTGCAATAGCTGTTAATATTTTCTTTTTGAGAAGTGGCATGAAAAGAGATTAGGTTTCACTTGGTTATATAGCCTCTCATTTCTATGAAAATTTTTATTTTGTCAAAAAATATGTAACTCCTCCTTTGACAGAACATTACAATTCTAATTGTCCTTTGGCACAGCAGAAAACCTTCCATCTTTTACTTAAAAGTATGTTTCAAGTATTGTACCAGCAGAGATCCAGCAACTGTACTTGTGAAATGAGATAATTCAAAATTATTTTTTCCAGCATGATAGGTAAATGTAACAGATTAATAAAAAGCCAGTGCTTGTTTCAGCATCTGTGTTATATATTTCTGATTCTTGGTCTGTGCTCAGCAATGCTGTCTGATGTTCCAGGTTCTTGAAGTGGAAGCAAATGCTATAACCAAAACAAAGAGAACAGAACAGTGGAAGATTTCAAATAAACTGCTGAAGCTACAGTCGTCTGGCACTAGTCAAATTCACATGATTAAAAATCCTCTCCTGCTTTTATTTCAGTGTCTTAGAAAAAACACTGAAATGTTCTGCAAAAGCAACTGGAAGTAGTTACAGAGAGGATTCATGAGAATACGTTTGCTCTCAGACATGATTCCCAAATTTAGGCTGCTGTCTCAGTCACTTAAGCCCCTTGAGTGAGACCATGGCCCAGAAAAACAATCCTATCTTTCCCCAGTCACATATTTCCACTGCTTTTCCTGAGCCAGTAATAATGTTAGCACAGTTACATGGTAAGCTGGGTTAGAGACTAGCTGAAAGCTTTGCCCGATTTAGCTTCAAGCAGAGCAGGCTAATACAGCTTCCTGTATGGCCATACAAATAATAATGTGGGCAGAGGGGAACAGACGTGACCCTGCATGTGGGAGATCAGGACAGCTGGTTTTATAGCAGTGAACTCATGATTCAGAGTGAGTGTCAGATAGTATATCTTGTGTTTTTGAGGAGATGAATGTAAAAGTTGGGAAACTATCATTGGGGGCAGCAGAAGTTCCCAACCCACGTACATTCAGAAGGAATTTCACACAAGGATTTTCCTTCCTCTGGTTATGTACTGGTCCCAGGAAAAGGAAAGAGGAACAGTTTTGTGTCTTTCAGTATTGGCCATTTTGAAATACTTTGTGTACCATTAGTAGGACCTAGAAGGAGTTCTGTGTAAACTGAGATTTTCTGTGGTGCAAGTGAAAATCATGCTGTTGGATCTTGTTTACTTTCAGTGGAAAGGAGGCCTTTACCTCCAAAGCTCAGAATGGCAAAACTCCCTTCTGAAATGATCCTCGTACATTCCTTCAAGTGTTGCAGTCATTAGGCCAGAGCAATTTGACTCTCCTTGAGACTGACTCTACCATGCAGTTTTTAGTGATGCTCTATTCTGCAGGGGCCCCTGACACATTTACTGCTGTGATGACATCTGCAAAATTGTACATTAAGTTTAAGCACATCTCAAAGCAGGGTATCTTGAAGAGTGAGCACTTGCAGTGAGACAATTAACTCAGTGGTTGTATTTCTGCTTCTTCCAGTGGTTGTTCTGGGAAGTTTCGTTCTGCAAAGCTGGTTTAGGTTTTTTGTTTTGTATTTGGCACTTTTTTAAACTCTTATCAATGGGACTGTGCATGATTCAGGGTATAGATCAAACTCAGAGTCTGTGAGCCCTAATGCTCTAGAGGAACGATAGAAAATTTATTTTGCATTACATAACGTATCATTTTTTCTCCTTTTGTTTGCTACACTGTGGCTAGCAGCATGATTTATCCTGAACCTAAACACTTTGCCAACACATATTTGATTAGAAATATTAGCCATTACCAAGACACATATTTTAGCTATGTAGGCAATCCCATACCAGCTGTGAATTCTTAAGATGACTCAGTCTGAACAACTGGGAAAATGATGAAACCAATTAACAGCCTCAGACAAAATACTGTATTATCCTTATGCATAAACCACCATATTAAACAGTGAGATGTATCTTTGGCAACTTTATTTTGGACAAAAACAATTAAGGTTGAGGTTAGAGACTTTGTACGCTTGAATACATAATTAGAGCCCAAAGATGGGATTTCACTGGTCTTCAGTCTTTAAGGGGCAGCTGAAAACATCTGACCTGAATTGCCTAAGCACTCCAAAGAAGGAAGTTTGCTTTGTAATCTTGTACCAAATTTTATAATTCATGTAACTCACCCAGTATTAGAAATTATTTTAACTCAGAGATTACAGAAACAAAAAAGTATTTTTTGTTGTGTTTTTGCCATTTATTGGTAAGGTCTTGCTGCTATTTTAGAAGTTTTACTATAAAATTTCAAGAAAATGGGCATATGCTTATAGATAGTTACTTTGTCCTTTGTTATACAAGATACTTTTCTGGTTTTCAAAATGAATTTGAGGAGGCCTGTCTTTTCTGTTTGGAGCCAAGCTTATCTAGGAGGTCTACAATTTATAGTCATATCTTGTTATATGCTTTTATGTTATTCTTTAGACCTTAATTGTCAAATTATGTGACAGTTCAAAGTTCCTGGAATGTAAAAATCTGGTGTCTCTAAATAGTTTCTAGTTAAGTAGCTTTAAAGTAAAGGGACACTCATCACTGAACTAATCGGTGTTATAAAAGTGTCACACGCATGAGCACAACAGAAGTATGCTGCAGTAAACCTGTTGATGCAGTGAGCTGGACCTAAGAAAATACCTGTTTTAATGCACACATTTTATTTCCTGAAGCACTCCCTAAGGGGCATTTTTTGAGTGACAGCAGAGGACACTTGGGTGAAGTGTTAGCTGAAGAGTTCCAGCACTGAAGAGTAGCATTAACTTTGAATGAAAATAGCAAGCTAGTTCCTTGCTTGAGATAAAAATGTCTTCATTAATTATATTTTCTTTAATTTGAAGTATAATTCAAATTGACTAGATTCTTCCCAATGTTAGTCAGCAGTTTCTTACAGAAATGGCTGTGCTGAGTTCCTTGTTTAACCACACATTGCCAGATGCAACTGCAGGTCATGGGGCCTGCTGGCTGGTCAGCTGCTGAAATTCCAGAGCTGCCACAAGGACTGCAGGACACTGAAAATGTATAATAATTTCCTCTTCAAGAGTTCAAAAAGTATGGCTCATTTTGCCTTTTGATTATTTAGAATACTTGCACAATAATTTAATTGTATTTTTATTAATTGCACTCGGTTTTATTTTCATGTTTGCTAGGACACTTTATTTTACTATAAAGTCCTGCTTCTTTAGCTGCTTTAATTCTTGTCACTTTTAACTGTGTGAAATGGATTCCCAGACAGCCAACAGGAAGTGTTTGCAGGTCAGCAGCTAATTTTCCCAGGCCCATTTTGCAGACTCTTGTGATTTATACCAACTCTATTTATAGAGAAAAGATGACTTTTTTAACCTATGAACTTGCTATCCTCATGTTGGCATTTTTTTCTATCAACTGATGTATCTGCTTGTTGAGTGATGGTGGCAGCAAAGTTAATAAGCTACACAAGTGGCAAAATACATTACAACAGACAAGAATTTAATCATTTAGTGGTGCAGGCACTGCCTGCATCCTGCAGTGTTGGTGTGCATGTCAGAAGCACCACAGGAGGACAGCACATCTGTGATTACAGAGTAATCTCTCCATTTTATTTACTTGGTTCCCCTTCCTGTAACACATGAACAACTTGCTGTTGTAAAGATTTTAGTCTTTAAAAACACTGTTTCATATAGTGAGATTCTAGGATTCCCATTCACTCAAAGGGATATGAGATATGGGGTTAAATGGTTTTCAAAAGTCTTGCACAGTCTGCAGTGGAGCAGAAAAATGAATTTGGGTTCTTTGACTGTGGGCATATCTATGGGTGATTATTCTCAAAAATAAAGCAATCATTAATACTATCTCTGTGGTTTTGTAGTTTAAAATGTGATAACAAAAAACCATGAGCTTCACCTGATTAAAGGAGAAAGCTTTCTTCTTTTTTTCCCCCCTCCCCCAAGTAATGCAAACTTAATCTAAGGATCATGCCAGCTTTTGCTATATTTGAGGGGAAATTTTTAAATGTTCACATGGAAGACTCAATTTTAGTTCTGTGGGCTTGCTTATGTCCTGGATACCTTTTCATTGAGAGAGAAAGAACTCTGGAATACAAAGAGGTAACGTTTTTATTACTTTTATTCATTTTGTAGCCTTTCTACTCAAAGGACATTGATACCAGTAACCACTGATGGTGGGCAGAATTCACAAGAAAAACTTTTGGCCCATTTTCATGTATAGTTTTCAATCTTGCATTGTTTTTCAAAGGAAAACGTCCTGCCTAATCCCATATAGGACCTGAGGGAGTAGAACAAAATGTGTAAGAAGTACACACTCAAAATTACATAACTGTTGATCATTTGTTAAGAACAGTAATTAATTTTTGGTTCTTTTCCTCTAAGATGCATATATCCATTTTCTGTATTTTCCAAACATACACATGGGGGTTTTGTCTGGAGAAGGGTGATTTTTTGCCTTGCTACAGTTCCAAATGAGTTCCTACAGGTATTCACAATTGTAGTACCTTGCAAAAAATCAAAAAGGCTCATGCCTGGACACTTCTCTATTGAAAACTTGGATGCTTTAATTTAATTTTCATACTGAGAATTTTCTCACTTTTTAATTTCACCTCTTGATTTGAAAATTAACTGAGGAAAGTCTATTTTCACTCAATACATATGTTAATATTTAGGAGAACTTAGTTTGAGAATGTGTTTCACAGGAATAATTCTTGAGATGCCTCTGTACAACTCACCATATTTAGCTTGATTCCCTGTCTCTGAAACCTTTAACTTTTCTTCAGATCTATCCTTCAAAAAAAACCCTTTTTTATTCTACTTTAAAAGGATGGTCTTCTGGGGAGCTGTAAGATAGAACAATAAACTTCCCTTATACTCCTCTTCATAGAGAGAGCTCAGCCTGAGCAGATGTATGTATAAACACATGCTCTTTTGGTGAGCCATGTTTCTAAAGACTTCAATCCCTTGCATATTACCCTATATTAGCTCATATTACAGGACTTGCAACCTCATACTACGCATAAATGTTTTTAACTGTGAGCTACCATGACTGATACTCAAAATTACTAGGTATTGACAGTTGGTAAAAGTAGTGGATTTTATTTTCTCAAGATGAATTTGAGAGAAGATGGTTTTGTATGAACATGCTATCCCAAATTGTTGGGCCTGGTTCAGTTCTCATTCTTAGTGGAAATTAGGCATAGCTTCATTGAAACTAAAGAAGTTATATGTGCCTAGACTTGTACGAAATAAGAAGAGACTAACTAATACCTCTTTATAGAATGGGATCTTTCACAGGCAGGACAGAGTAAAACACAGTAGACTCTTATTCATACTCCATATAGACTCTCCAGCTGGCAAAGTACTTTGTGGCAGCACTGCCTGGTTTTACACATTTTGTTGTGTTTAGTTCGGCTTTTCTCTACAAGGGGTTTTATTGTTCAAGAGGGGGCACTCCCACCCTTGCTCGTAGTCATCGAGTCATACCACGGAGTAATTACTGCTCTTTACATGCCAAGCTCTTTACAGACCAAGAAAAGGCAGCCAATCCTGATCCAGGAAGACACACACTGGCACAAAAAAACTAACTAGGGAGACAATGAAGAGAGGAAAACACAGAGCGAGACTGTATGGGATTGTGCTCTATCTGCCTGTGACACTAGCATCAGGGGCAATGTTGTTTTTCCCCAGTAGCTTTCCAATATAGTTACTCCATTCACTGATGAATTGAGAGTATGTGAAACTGTGCCAAAGCTAATCAAATCAAATTCCACCCAGCTGGTTAAATCCAATTGCCTGTGCCTTCCTCCACAATGCAAGGGCATCTATGGTACACTTTGCTGAACCGCCTCCTCCATCCCAAAGCTCACTGCAGATCTGTGCAGTGTGGGTGATCTTCCCTCATAAGTGTAATGTGTGGATTTCTGGCTGCTTCTGAGTGCAGAGCTTATTTTGTTCAATCCCTGAAGAAATAACAAAACCAAAAAGAACAGTTATATGTATATCTATATAAATATTCTAGCACAGTTGTTCTTGAAGTGTTTCCCCTAAAACAATGAACAATCTTTCTCTACCTGTGGGGAAACTGCCTCTTTCTGCAGTGATTTCAAGCTGGTGAGAAACATGGCACTAATAAAAAAGGTTATAATAGAAGATAATATGCACTTATCTGGGTTATGTATGTTTCGGGAAGTACTCCAACACTTCGTCTTTGGTATATCACCTTCCTTCTTGAAGCAACTATTTCCTCCTGTATAGTAAGTGGCAATAGGCAGGGTCCTCTGGTTGCCACACACTTCAGAGTAGGAGCATGACTTTGTGCTCTGCATTATTGCTGAGAATAGTGTCTCTTCATGGGCTAGCACGAGATTAATATCCCAATTTACGCACTAAAGTTAAATACTTTAATTAAATAGCCCAAAATTCTGCCTTGATCGTCAAAAGAAATCCTGATTTACTCTTTTCCTATTTCTCACTGATTCAAGTAAGGCACTTGATTCCTGTGAAACAGGAACCAGAGGAATAACTTCACTGATACAATTTGAGTATTTTTAAACCAGGTCCCATCTCTTACATACTTGTGGTTAGGTCTGGGTGTCTTTCCTGTGAACAGTAGCTGCAGCTATGTGCTATGTACCACAGAAACCTCCACCTGTCTCTGGTGACGGCACAGTGGTTGGGGCTGGCAGATAACTTGTGTTGAGGTTAAAGTATGTTTTCTGGCAAGCACTGGATTTCTACCTCCAAGAAAGAGGGGATGAATCCTTATGCCTTAATCCTGGAGGAATCAACAGCTTCACCAAAGGGGGAATCTGCCACAGGAGTAGTCTATGCAAATTCTTGGGGGAGGGAATCTAAGAGGTGATCCATGAATGCATTCCCTTGAGGAGCAGCACAGTGAAAGGCTTTGCCAAACAGCTTGGGTCAGAATCAAGTGTGATGCATTCTGAACTTGCCTTCGGGAAGGAAGTCTTTCAATGCTACTGAATTCAGGCTTGTAACAATAAATGTAAGTGTTAACAATAAGAATTGTCGGAGGAATATTAACATTCCTCAGGTGTGTTCATGGCTGGTTTTAACTGATTTGGAATTTATTACTATTATCCAAAGAAATGTAGCTATTACAATCAACAAAGTCTAGGGTATGATTCAGTTGACCAGACCAAACACTTTGTACATGGGAATGTTAATTTTAAGCCTTTGCTTAAACTCCAGACAATGATTAGCTCCGTGAGAAAATTGACATGATGGCATTTTAGAGTGGCTGTACACCCAAACTGCAAGTAGGACTCCTACTAAACATCAGATGGCGGTGTGGGGAAGGTATTGTGTGACACGAATTTCTCAGGCTGTATTTTAAAGATGAGCAGAATCAAAAGATCTGGTTATCACCACTCATCTATCTTAAGGGTTTGGGGTTTTTTTTTGTTTGGGTTTTTTGTCTGTTTGTTTTGTTTTGTTTTTTTTTTTAACTGTGCTTCCCAAATCATTTGGCTTGCAAGCAGGAAATAGTTTTGGATTAAATAACAGTTATAATTTTTATCTGCTCAAAATAGATAAAAGGCTTATATAAGCAAAACACTGACCTATATCTGCTGGTTTGGAACACATTTTTTGACAACGTTCCAAGAAGATTTCAAGCACAAAATTTAATGGGTCACATCATTAATTTTAGCCTATTAAAATCCATTGTCTTTTGTATAGTGGAGCTACAGATTTAAAATATTTTTGTGCAGGAACAGGCACTTTTAAAACGGGGAGGTATGTCCATGCTGACCAATCGTGAAAGCGTTGGCTTTAGTTTAGGAAGCTTTATGGTGTTCCTCAGCTGATGAAGTTGCTCAGGAGGGCAAACTCATTAAAATACATAATCGTAAATCTCCAGAACAGAATAGTCTCTAATCAAAGAAAGACATACATTGACGTCTAAGCACATCAGTAAGGTAGAGTGAGCTGTTCTTGCTTTACCGTACGAATATTTATCAAATAATGCAATTACCTTTGCATCATGCACTTCAGATAGCTGAAATAAAATAATCATAACCAAACCCCAAATATGTTTTCATGGTATATATTTCACCTAGGTACTCTTTTCAGCTCTTAGATGCCAGCAGGAGACCATTACCCTAGAGCAGCATCCCTTTTCTTTGATTTGAAATATGTATTGTAGCACCTTTGTCATTGTAATGTACTTCAGCAAGCTCTTAAGAGTGAAAAGAGGAGGAATAAAGGTAAAAATTCAGAATGAAAGACTGCAAGTAAGAAAATAGGTAGCTATACAGAATAGTAGAATAATGGATAGAGTATAGAATGGTTCCTTCCAACCCCAAGACAGGTTGGCAGGAACCTTAAAAGGCATCTATCTAGTGATCACATAGTCACATCTAGTGATTACATCTAGTGACTACATGCTCAGAGCCAGTAATCACTAATTTTAAATACATTAAAAAATTAAAATGTTTAGTTTTAGAATATTAGTTTTAAATAAAAAACAAAGTTTAAATAATTCCTTTCTAATAAAGAAAACATGTCTTTTTAAGCTCTACTTATATATTTAGAGAAGCAAACTTTGTAATTAACCCATGTCCATCATTATGTGGCCTGTTTTGTTTCAAAGCTTATGAAAATTGTGGACGAAGTATAAACTGCAAGTTTTGTCTAAGACTTTGCTACAATAGATTTACAGCTGTAACATTTCTAAATAACTAGGGGTTGTGAAATGTTTATGCAAAAATGCAGTGGGATTGATACTGCAAGGCAACACATTTGCACAGTTAGCATTACCCAAAAAGTACTTAAAAGACAATGGCACTGGTGCCCTAGGAGTAGTCATGCCAGGAGGCCAGAGGTCAGAAAGGCCACAAATGAGTATGTAAATTAAGTACATATCCTACAGGGAGGTGGAATTTAACTGGGCAGGTCAGATAATTCTTCCACAGAGATCTCACTAGCTTGAGGTCCTCTTGAAGGATGTGGTAAGCCAGGTGTTTCAGTAACATCTTACTGTTCTGTTGTATACATACTGAGATGATCTGATTCTTAAAAAATTGTGTTGAGATTTTCTGATTGTTGCTTATGCCCATTTGAGATTTAACCTACCCTACTGCCAGGTTAAGGTCAGGCCTGGTCTGAGCAGAACAGTGAGCTGGGCAGAGGCTCAGGCTCAGCTGGAAAGCAGGGTGAGCTCTACTGGAGGAGCTGAGGTGCCCTCAGCAAGCGATGACATCGTGGTGGAAGGCACTAGTTAGCATGACATCCTCCTAGACAAAGTTTCTAAACCAGAGCTCAGCAAAAATTTAATTTCCTTTTGTCTGGATACAAACTACTGAATACATGAATATAAAAAAGTTGTAAACCTATCTTTAATTTATCTTGAGTTACTCAAACACAAAGGGACGATGTAACTCCAAATCTGCTGCCCCTCCATGCTTGGGGAGGGGAGTGTCACAAAACTAGTTACAGAAGACAGCCCCAAAACAGTTTTATTTTGAAAAAACCTCACATTTTTTTTTCTTTCTTCTTGATTCTTTGTACCCCACTAGAGTACATTTGCACCAATAAACATTCAAAAGGTAGTTGAAAATTAAAAATTATTTTTTCTTTGCAATGTGTGATCTGAAAAAAAATGTAGGATAAAAACTTGCAAGTCTTTCATGTAATCAGCTGACTTGAGCAGATCTTGTGAAAACATCAGATATCATGAGATGCCTGATAGAATAAGTAATAGCTCCCTGGAAACAGGGCTGTAAGTCAAAGCATCTTTTATAAACACAGAAAAGTGCTTTTCTGTTATCAAATTATCAGTGTACCCATTCAACTACCATGACTCAGACCTCCAGCAGTCAAGATCACAAAGATTTAAAGAAAAAAATAGCAACAAAAAAGACTAACGAAAACCATGCACTATCCCCATCTTTAGCATTACATTGAATACGGCAAAAGTGGATTTTGACTGGGAAAGCCCTGAACACGTGGAAGGTGGTACAAAGGGGCACTTTACGCCCTCTTATTTCTCTGTGGCCTGTTAGCTTTGGAACGGTCAGTCTACAGGAGAGCTTAACAAGTTCTCAAGAGAATTCGTGCACTCCCTACAAAGCTCTGGGACACCAGTGACTATTTCCTACTGCATGCGGGCCCCTCACGGCGGGGGCAAGTGCGGGGCCGGGCCGGGCTCGGGCTCCGGCCTAGATCTGGGCCGCCCGCGGGGTCCCCGCCGCGGACACGAGCACGGGGGGTTCCTGAGGAGCCCCAGGGCCAGCAGTTCGGCCTCAGCCTGGCCGGGCCCCGCGGGGAAGCACCGGCTGCCGCCCCCGCTCCCTTCGGCACCAGCGTGCTGAGCTCCTGGACTGTGGGAGAGGGTCCGTATCCGCGTGCGGGACACTCGAGTGAGGGAGGCCGGGGACCCAGCGGCCAGCGGCACCGGGAGCCCCGCAGCCGCGGCTCAGGAGGGCTCTGCCGGGGCGGCCCCTCGGCCGAGCCGGGCTCTGTCGCCGCTCCCGCAGCCCGCCCGGCGGGAGGCGTCACCGCCCGCTTGAACCGGAACCGGTTCGCGGGGGCCGC